>JAWZYU010000022.1:14007569-14495569 GCA_038380435.1 Ryuthela nishihirai
ACATACACATTTCCAGGAGGTACGTGAAGCATAAAAGGTTGAGAACCACTGATTTATATCATGGAATTGCTGACTACTAAATGAGTAGAAACTCTCAATTCACTCAAGTCTGAATTGTGATTACAACCCCCCCCCCCCCCCAAATTGCCAAAAATATGCACTTTAGTTTACTACACGTGCATAATTACTTTAATGAAAATATAGTCCATGCAGTAACAGCCAGTTCATGAGAAATTCACAGGAAAATTTTTAACAAACCAGCAAAAAAAAACATTTATGTACAAGGGGCGGACGGTGCGAACGAAACCACTTGCCTCCAATGAGATTTACCCAATAAAAAAATAGGTTGATAAATTTTTTTGAAATGTTCTATGTGAATTCAGTGTACTTGTGTGAATTTCTCTTGCACCTGTTCTGATTTCTGGGTTGGGTTGTTTTACCTCTGAGCGGCACTTTTTTGCACACCATGGGCTAAATGGCCAGGTCACATAGACCCCGAAGGCTCAGAGAAGGTTGCGGGAGGATACCTACTGGAACAGCTGTTGGGAGACAGATGGTAGCCTCCCGTCAAGGCCATCCAGCGTGTTCTTTAACGCTGGGTTGTTTTACCTCTGAACGGCACTTTTTTGCACACCATGGGCTAAATGGCCAGGTCACATGGACCCCGAAGGCTCAGAGAAGGTTGGGGGAAGGGACCACTGGAACAGCTGTTGGGAGACAGATGGTAGCCTCCCGTCAAGGCCATCCAGCGTGTTATTTAACGTTGGGTTGTTTTACCTCTGAACGGCACTTTTTTACACACCATGGGCTAAATGGCCAGGTCACATGGACCCCGAAGGCTCAGAGAAGGTTGGGGGAGGGGACCCACTGGAACAGCTGTTGGGAGACAGATGGTAGCCTCCCGTCAAGGCTATCCAGCGTGTTCTTTAACGTTGGGTTGTTTTACCTCTGAACGGCACTTTTTTACACACCATGGGCTAAATGGCCAGGTCACATGGACCCCGAAGGCTCAGAGAAGGTTGGGGGAAGGGACCCACTGGAACAGCTGTTGGGAGACAGATGGTAGCCTCCCGTCAAGGCCATCCAGCGTGTTATTTAACGTTGGGTTGTTTTACCTCTGAACGGCACATTTTTACACACCATGGGCTAAATGACCAGGTCACATGGACCCCGAAGGCTCAGAGAAGGTTGGGGAAGGGGACCCACTGGAACAGCTGTTGGGAGACAGATGGTAGCCTCCCGTCAAGGCCATCCAGCGTGTTCTTTAACGTTGGGTTGTTTTACCTCTGAACGGCACTTTTTTTCACACCATGGGCTAAATGGCCAGGTCACATGGACCCCGAAGGCTCAGAGAAGGTTGGGGGAGGGGACCCACTGGAACAGCTGTTGGGAGACAGATGGTAGCCTCCCGTCAAGGCCATCCAGCGTGTTCTTTAACGTTGGGTTGTTTTACCTCTGAACGGCACTTTTTTACACACCATGGGCTAAATGGCCAGGTCACATGGACCCCGAAGGCTCAGAGAAGGTTGAGGGAAGGGACCCACTGGAATAGCTGTTGGGAGACAAATGGTAGCCTCCCGTCAAGGCCATCCAGCGTGTTCTTTAACGTTGGGTTGTTTTACCTCTGAGCGGCACTTTTTTGCATACCATGGGCTAAATGGCCAGGTTACAAAGACCCCAAAGGCTCAGAAAAGTTTGGGGGAGGGGACCCACTGTAACAGCTGTTGGGAGCCAGATGGTAGCCTCCCATCAAGGCCATCCAGCGTGTTCTTTAACGTGAACAGGGTATGGCTCTCCCGCACACGGGACCTCAGCTTAACGTCCCATCCGACGGACGGCGGCATTTCCAAGCCCATCGGTGTCCCCTACTGACCGTGGGCAGGGCGGGGAATTTTGCGGAGATAAATCTCAACGCTGACACAGCTAGGACTCGAACCTGGGACTACAGATTACGAGCCTGGCGCGCTACCGACTGACCCATTAATTCAGTTAATTTCCATAAGCCTCTCAGGTGAATGAATTGCCATGAACAAAATCTCCTTTTAAACAAAAGCTTCCTTTTTATTACACAACTTTCCAAAATATCTACTCGCTGTAACTGCAGAAAAAGAGAAAATCCAAAATGGAGTGCTTCAATATGTGAATTGGCAGTTTGGACATTTGAATTCCGTAGATTTACACTGTCGATGATTATGTGAACCGCTTCATCTTTTGCATTTAACTTTTCCTCTACAAGTTGCAATTGTGTGTCCGAAGACCCAAGGGCGGGGGCGGCTCAGTCGGTAGCGCGCCAGGCTCGTAATCTGTAGTTCCAGGTCTGAGTCCCAGCTGGGTCAGCGTTGAGATTTATCTCCGCAAAATTCCCGCCTTGCCAACGGTCAGGAGGGGACACCGATAGGCTTGGAAATGCCGCCGTCCGTCGGATATGAATTTAAGCCGTGGTCCCGTGTGTGGGAGAGCCATACCCTGTGCACGTTAAAGAACACGCTGGATGGCCTTAATGGGAGGCTACCATCTGTCTCCCAACAGCAGTTCCAGTGGGTCCCCTCTCCCAACCTTCTCTGAGCTTTCGGGGTCCTTGTGACCTGCCCATTTAGCCCATGGTGTGCAAAAAAGTGCCGCTCAGAGGTTAAACAACCCGAAGACACAACATCTCATGCGTAGATTAGGTGGGAGATAGTATTTTCTGACCGAGTGGCGGCGAAATCCAACCACAACGAAGGGAGGTAATATCTCTCCTTCGAACTCTAAAACCACTTTATGGGTGGGAGTAGAAGATATATCTTTTTGTTGAAGTTTTTTTCAAAGTGGAGCATCCTTCTAAGGCTAATAACACCTTGGTCTTCGAGGAGCTCTAACAGTTTATCATCATTAAGTTCGGGGGAGATGCCAATTATAGTTCCAAGAACTGATTTTTTGTAGTCCGGGTATTCGACAATCTATGGAGAGTGTGGAGAAATAGGCGCATACAAGTAAACACTATAATTAGACTGTATAATAGTTTGGTTCTTTCTGGGGTTAGTTATGATAGTGAAACGTGGACACTTTGTAAACAAGATAACAGGAAACTAGATGCTTTTGATTCCAGATGCTTACGCAGTATCTTGGGCATTAGGTGGTTTAACTTTGTAACTAATGATGAGGTTAGGCAAAGGAGTTTGCAACCTCCTTTAAGCAGCATATTGTGCAGAGAGAGACTCCGTTGGTTTGGCCATGTTGCCCGTATGAATAATTATAGATTGGCGAATAGGGTTATTAACTGTGTGCCTAAAGGCCTCAGAAAGAGGGGGAGACCTAGGATGCGGTGCACACAATGTCAAACAGGACCTTATTAGAATTGGTGTGCAGTGGCCAGATGCAGTAGATGTAGCTCAGGATAGACTTGCTTGGAAAACTCAATTGCACGGTCTGGTTGGACCTCCGTAGCCCATGGCTGCTTGACGATGATGATGATGACGAGAAAGTATTTCAGACAAATTTAGGATTTTATCGTGTTGTTCCTTTGTGTTCGGAAAAATCAAAAGGTGGCCAAGAGTAATGAACTTACCCACCAGATGCTCTCCTGTAAGCCTGAAGAAAAAAGATGTTACATTGTTCGAGTCCAGATCACTGAGTTCTCCTTCTATTGCTGTTATAACTAGTGAGTAGTCGTCAGTCTTTTTATTTGACTCTGAAATTAGTTCAGGTAGTTTGAAATTCTCTGTATCAAGAGTTGTAATTATGGCATATTTCTTTTGATTTGTTTCGTTCTCCGCAGTAGCTTGTTGTTGTTGGGTTGTTTTACCTCTGAGCGGCACTTTTTTGCACACCATGGGCTAAATGGCCAGGTCACATGGACCCCGAAGGCTCAGAGAAGGTTGGGGGAGGGGACCCACTGGAACAGCAGTTGGGAGATAGATGGTAATCCCCCCGTCAAGGCCATCCAGCGTGTTCTTTAGCGTGCACAGGGTATGACTCTCCCGCACACGGGGCCACGGCTTAACGTCCCATCCGACGGACGGTGGCCTTTCCAAGCCCATCGGTGTCCCTTGCTGACCGTGGGCAGGGCGGGGAATTTTGCGGAGATAAATCTCAACGCTGACCCAGCTGGGACTCGAACCTGGGAACTATAGATTACGAGACTGGCGCGCTACCGACTGAGCCACCTCCGCCCCTCCGCAGTAGCATTTTGCTCATTATTCTGTATGTTTTTGTTTTGTTGTGTCTCCTTCACTGATTTTTGGGTCTCAGTTGATTTGTCATTCTGTTTCACGGGCGTAGGAATGTTAAGTCCGATGAGATTTTCTGTATCCGTATGGCTGATAATGTTCTCCTTCAGGTCATTACTGTCCTCGGATTTAGTGGGAGAGGTTTCCGATTCATTAGAAAGTTTTAGATCTTCTGATAAAATAGAAATTTCTTTGGATAACTTATCAATTTCTTTTTGGTTAGAAGATAACATGTCATAGTTTCTGTTTCTTTTAACTCTTATTCGAGTTGGCATTAGTGGAGATTTCTTTTCTTTTTTTTAGTGCCGTTCGTCATATTGCTTTAGATCCTCAGATCTCTTTTTTGAACTTGTAGTTGATAATCGCACCAAGAAATAAAGAGTTTAATCAAACTTAACTAAAGAAGCACAGGCAAAAGCAAGAACGCACCAAGACACGACCACCTGTATCGATGGCCAACCGCTCTTTTCAACCATGGGTTGGGTTGGGTTGTTTTACCTCTGAGCGGCACTTTTTTTGCACACCATGGGCTAAATGGCCAGGTCACATGGACCCCGAAGGCTCAGAGAAGGTTGGGGGAGGGGACCCACTGGAACAGCTGTTGGGAGACAGATGGTAGCCTCCCATCAAGGCCATCCAGCGTGTTCTTTAACGTGCACAGGGTATGACTCTCCCGCACACGGGGCCACGGCTTAACGTCCCATCCGACGGACGGCGGCCTTTCCAAGCCCATCGGTGTCCCCTACTGACCGTGGGCAGGGCGGGGAATTTTGCGGAAATAAATCTCAACGCTGACCCAGCTGGGACTCGAACCTGGGGACTACAGATTACGAGGCTGGCGCGCTACCGACTGAGCCACCCCCGCCCTCTTTTCAAACATGAGGCATCGACCGCAGTTCTCAAAATCTTGTTCTGTGAGACCTGAATCTTACGAATATTGGGTGTTCGCCCATGTGGGTGAAGCATAGAAAATCATTAGTCTAATAATCATATATAAATAGTGTAATAAATATAACAGTTTTTATTATAGCAAAATTTCTAAAAATTCAACGGGTAGTTATTAATTTTAATAAAATATTTAAGAATAAAAAAGTTTCTAATTGATTTTAAAATAAATAACTTAAATTTCAAACAAATTACATCAATTGAATTTTTATGCATAATTAATATCTCTCCATTCCTTCCTTTTACTGAAGGCTGTCCAGGCCTGGTGTATCAAGGAAGCATTGGCCTATACTTTTTTCAACTGAAATAATTCCTAAAAATATATGAGCAAATTTAGAAATCACTGGCAATTGCTTGAGCCCAAAGTTCTAAAACGAACTACTTACCAAGAACGCGGACGTCACGGTAGTTAAAAGTAGAGATACGAATAGAGAGGAAAGACAGAAAAAGGAAATACGAAGCGGAAGAAACAGAAATAGGGAAATTAAAAAAAGATAGGCAACAGGAAAGAAAACGGAATAGTTTACCAAATGCCTTCAACCAACTCAGGCAGATTGCACTTTAGGGCTCTGAGCACACTTAATTAATTCAATACCATATTCCTCTAACGCTGGGACTGGGGTGGCTCAGTCGGTGGCGCGCAGGCGCGTAATCTGTAGTTCCCAGGTTCGAGTCTCAGCTGGGCCAGCGTTGAGATTTATTTCCGCAAAACTCCCCGCCCAGCCCACGGTCAATATGGGATTCCGATGGGCTTAGAAAGCCCGCCGTTCATCGTATAGGACGTTAAACCGTGGCCCCGTGTGAGGTAGAGACATACTCTATGCACGTTAAAGAACACTCTGGATGGCCATCTGTCTCCTAACAGCTGTTCTAGTGATTACCCCTCCCCCCAACCTTCTCTGAGTCTTCGGGGTCCTTATGACCTGGCCATTTAGCCCATTTTATGCAAAAAAGTTCACTAAGAGGTAAAATAACCGAACTGATGTGAAGTGTTTTCTTCCAAGAATTGTATTTCCTTTCAATATGAATTACAGACTCATTATGCTTTCCAATCTTAAGTGCATCTAAGAACTTCCTCAACTAAGTAATGAGAGATTTTTCACCCCATTTTCCAAATTTTTGTGTTTTCCTGTCCTTTTCGGCAGTACCTCTAAATTTCGCAACTTGATTTGAGGTATGGTATGTATTCCAGAATTTGGAGTTGAATCATCCCCGTCCACAATAAAATACTTATCTTTCTATAAATCATGGCACTTGGCAACTTTGACTTAAACCAGAGGTTCCCAAACTTATTTGTCCTACCGCCGCCTTTTCAGAAAAAAAAAAAAATTACTCAGTGCCCCCCTGGAAATTTGCCTTCTTTAAGCGAACAAACAGAAAGATGCAGTGACAAATTTCCGTTCTTTTATGTATCTATATTTCTACCTATCTCGTACAACATAGTAAAGAAAGATGTTGTAAATAAGACACCTTGAAGCTTAAAATTATAAAATTATTTTTTAAAATCAACCATAGTAACAATCGCATTACACACAGAAAATTAAGATAACGAAGGATAATGTTAAAATAAAAATTACGAATAACATTAAAAATAATAAAGGAAGATAAATAAGGGAATATAAAAAAAAACAAATAAGGGTCAAAAAATCATTTCTTATCTTCTCTTCTTTCTCTTCTTTCTTTATGCTTCCACCGGCTCCCAATTGCACCCGAGGCTACTACCGACCCTCTGGATCGTTTCAGCGCCCCCAAGGGGGTGGTATCGACCACTTTGGGAAACATTGTGTTAAACAGTAAATGCAGAAATATTTGAAGTAAATTTAAATTTACAAAATAAAATTTAAACCGAAGGCAGAATGAAAACAGTTGAATATTTCACAAAATAATACCGTTTTTTTTTTAAGTTGACTTATATGATATAAACAATACTTGTTTCACTGCACTAATTGTCACGATAATTGATAAATATGGTAAGATTTTATTGTTCACTCTTTTACTTCTGAAATCCAGAATTCAGATTACAAAATGCATATCAATTGTTGAAGCAATTTTTTTTTCGTTATTGTACCTTTTTTCCTTCATTTTCAGGGCCCCAAAATACAAAGTCTAAGCTAACATCTCCTAGAACAGAAGGCCGTACAGCTCAATTATTATGTCAGGATGACGTCAGTTATATGTCATTACTTGTCCCAATAAAAGGATAAAAGGATTAATGGAAAATTAGCAGCCTGGATTAGCTACTTGCTACCCAAATCCTTCGAAAAAAAAAAATACAGACATTTACTTATTTATATTATTTTTACTGGTAGTTTTTAATACTAATATTTTTACTAATATTTATTTATAAATTTATATTATTCCGGCAAAAAATTACTTCTATATTAGCGTTGTGATAATGCTAATACATAGAAATAATTTTCCTTCTAGAAAAGAATGTTTTCAATCAAAAGGTAATATAAAGATCAGTGGCCGAGTGGTTAGCGCGCTTGGCAACTAATCTAAGGGACCTGGGTTCGAGCCCGGCTAAGTGGCGTTTTTCTGCTGAGGTCCTGCCATCCTCACAGACCTACTATGGCATGTGAACTGACAGGCTCCTGTCAGATTTCTGTGACAAGCAGCTGCTTGAGGGGGTATTAAAATACACCAGTAATAAAAATAAATATATGAGAATATCTAGATTTAAATTGACGTCATAACTAATTCGTATGACCTTTTTTTCTAAGATGTGTTCCTTTGGTTTGCTTTTTCTATAAGTAAATGCAATGCATAAAATTACTCGTTACAGAATAGAATAAACTATCTTTATGGCGGTAGTTTTAACGCATAAAATAGAAAGATCGCCTTAGAGCGAACTGTCTAATATCTTTAAATAGTGTTTCAGAATATGTGTTCTCAATTATTACTGTACAATCATTAAAACCGTTAGAACGCCTGGTGACAGTTCACGCATGACTCCTTTATTTCTCTAAAGTTATCCCAATACGATCTGAAAGAAATAATGCCATTGTTCGATAACCATCCTTTAACGAGGTATTGTATTGTATGCTTGATTCGTAAGGTGATACTTGATTCGTAAGGTATTGTATGCTTGATTCGTAACTGCATAGAAAAAACAATAGGAGATAGATGTTATTTCATGCTATAGAGATTATCTCCATTCTCCCTATTGATATCCACATATAGGTCCTTTGATTAATATCAAGTTAATCTTCCATTATGGCATCGGTTCATTAATTCTTTGATAATGCGATAGTAGAATGTCGGAACAATGACTAAAAAAGTTATTTTTATGTCGAAAAATAAAATGGGTATTTTTCGAAGAGAATATTTTTGCCTGTGCCCTATATTTCTGCATCTAGAAAAGGATCTTTTTTTGTCTCGTTTTCTTGAAAACGAGAAAATGTGTTTTCGTTGTCTCTTTGTCTGTAGATATTGAACTTTTTTGTTCTTAGAGATTAATTAAAAATTGTTAACACAATGGGCAAAATGGGGCAGATCACAAGGATTTCGAAGGCTCAGAGAAGGTTGGGGGAGGAGACCCACTGGAGCAGATGTTGGAAGACAGATGGAAGCCTCCCGTCAAGGCCATCCAGCTTGTTCTTTAACGTACACAGGGTACGGCTCTCCTGCACACGGGGTCACGTCTTAACGTCCCATCCGAAGGACGAAGGCCTTTTCAAGCCCATCGGTGTCCCCTACTGACCCTGGAGAGGGCGGGGAGTTTTGCGGAGAAAAATCTCAGAACTGACCCAGCTGGGACTTTTTGGGTTGGGTTGTTTTACCTCTGAGCGGCACTTTTTTGCACACCATGGGCTAAATGGCCAGGTCACATGGACCCCGAAGGCTCAGAGAGGTTGGGGGAGGGGACCTACTGGAACAGCTGTTGGGAGACAGATGGTAGCCTCCCGTCAAGGCCATCCAGCGTGTTCTTTGACGTGCACAGGGTATGGCTCTCCCGCACACGGGGCCACGGCTTAACGTCCCATCCGACGGACAGCGGCCTTTCCAAGCCCATCGGTGTCCCCTACTGACCGTGGGCAGGGCGAGGAGTTTTGCGGAGATAAATCTCAACGCTGACCCAGCTGGGACTCGAACCTGAGAACTGCAGTTACGAGCCTGGCGCGCTACCAACTGAGCCACCCCCTCCCTGGGTTGTATAGGTATTGATGAAATATTACGATACGCAATTTTAGAGGAATCATTCGGAATCTCAAAAATGAAGGAAATGTTATAATTGCGCCCTCCAACGGTCGATAAAAGAATTACAAAAATTCTAACGAATATTGCAAACGATGCATTTATGCTAGAATTTTTAAATTTTGTTGATGGAATATTAAGGTCATGAAGTTTCCATTGGGAGCAAAGTGTTGATCCCTTAGACCCAGAGGGGGGGGGGACGCAATTTTTTTTTGTTTTAAGAGATAACTGTCCATTTTTACAAATAAATTAATAATTCCTTTTGTTTTCGATAAGTATTGGTAAACATTATGATTTGTAGTTTCTGAATCTTCGAAACACTAAAAATGCTCTCTCTAACGTTGGAAAAATTGAAAATATTTTTGGACATTTGAAATTTTGGAGGTGGAAATATGAAGTTCATGAAGTTGCTATTAGTAATTTTACTTAAACTCTTTACCCCTAGGGGAGCGGTGAGAAAACTCAATTTTTTTTGGTGTAAGAGGTAATTATTTGTTTGTAGAGATAAATTTATAATTCTTTTTGAGTTGACAAGGTATTGATGAAATATTACGATCCGCAACTTTAGAGTCTCCGAAAAACTATAATTACGCTCCCCAACAATGGAAATAAAAAATGGAAAATTTAAAATTTAAGCAAATATTGCAAATCATGTATTTAAACTCAAATTTTGAAACTTACGAAGATTCATTCCGCTGGTAACAATGAGTTCATCCCTAAGTCCTAGATGGGGCATAAGAATGATCCGACATTTATTTTGAAAGTGGGGCAAGTTGATTTTTTGTTATTGCGAGATATTTAATGGATTAAATTTTTTAATAGACTTAAAAATATTGGTAAGTACTAATAGACAACTTTTATGTATTTTATGGTGTTAGAAAATATAAATTTATTATCCAATAGTATTTATCATATTAATATTAAGTTCTATCTATTGTTATCATTAGCTTCATAGGGGCGGGGTGGCTCAGTCGGTATCGCGCCTGGCTCGTAATCTGTAGTTCCCGGGTTCGAGTCCCAGCTGGGTCAGAGTTGAGATTTATCTCCGCAAATTTCCCCACCCTGCCCACAATCATAGGTGACACCGATGGGCTTGGAAAGGTCACCGTCCGTCGGATGGGACGTTAAAGAACACACTGGATGGCCTTGATGGGAGGCTACGATCCCAACAGCTGTTCCAGTGGGTCCCCTCCCCCAACCTTCTCTGAGCCTTCGGGGTCCATGTGACCTGGCCATTTAGCCCATGGTGTGCAAAAAAGTGCCGCTCAGAGGTAAAACAAACCAACCAATTAGCTTGATTATTTTCAAAAATGGACTTGCCCCACTTCCGAAGTAAACGGCTCATTTAAAAAAAAACAACAATTTTGTCTTAGCCTAAAGATAACCGAACAGTTTTGTCTTAATAGATAACCGGAGAACTCCTGTTTAAGTGGACTGGTATTAATAAAATAGTATAATTTCGTTTTTTTTTCACCTTAAAGTAGTTATTATTTACATCATTATAGGTCACTAAATATGTAATCTGCAAAACTTTTAACCAATGTTGCAAATGATCTGTTTGCGGTAGAAATTTGAAATTTCTGTGGTAGAGCGTCCTGAAATATTTCATTGACAGTAATAATCTGCCCGTTTAATCAGAGGAACGAAAATAATCAACTTTTTGAACTAAAAAATGAAAGATAAATTTGTTAGCCCGCTTGGCTACTGATCAAGGGGGGGGGGGGGGCTCAGTCGGTAGCGTGCCAGGCTCGTAATCTGTAGTTTCCAGGTTCGACTCCCAGCAGGGTCAGCGTTGAGATTTATGTCCGCAAAACTCCCCGCCCTGCCCACGGTCAGTAGGGGACACCGATGGGCTTGGAAAGGCCGCCGTCCGTCAGATGGGACGTTAAGCCGTGGCCCCGTGTGCGGGAGAGTCATACCCTGTGCACGTTAAAGAACACACTGGATAGCCTTGACGGGAGGCTACCATCTGTCTCCCAACAGCTGTTCCAGTGGGTCCCCTCCCCCAACCTTCTCTGAGCCTTCGGGGTCCATGTGACCTGGCCATTTAGCCCATGGTGTGCAAAAAAGTGCCGCTCAGAGGTAAAACAACCCAACGTTAAAGAACACGCTGGATGGACTTGACGGGAGGCTACCATCTGTCTCCCAACAGCTGTTCCAGTGGGTCCCCTCCCCCAACCTTCTCTGAGCCTTCGGGGTCCATGTGACCTGGCCATTTAGCCCATGGTGTGCAAAAAAGTGCCACTCAGAGGTAAAACAACCCATCCCAACTGATCAAAGGGACCTGGTTCGAGCCCCGGGTAAGGCCTGGGTGTTTGTGTCGTTTTTCGGCTGAGGTCCTGCCATTCTCTCAGACCTTCTACTATGGCATATAAACTTACAGGCTCCTGTCAGACCTCTGTGGCAAGAAGCAGCTGCTTGAAGGGGTATTTTTTTTTATAAGTATTAATAAAATGGCTTTCTTCACATTTCCACTCATCATCCATTAGTCTGATTTAAAATTTTTAGGGAGGGAAAAAAGTAGGTAGACGAAAAACTTCATTACTTAGAAAACGGGATTACCTTATGCGTCAGGGATTGGGGGAGGCTCAGTCAGCGCGCCAGGCTCGTAACCTGCAGTTCCCAGATTTGAGTCCCAGCTGGGTCAGCGTTGAGATTTATCTCCGCAAAATTCCCCGCCCTGCACACGGTCAGTAGGGGACACCGATGGGCTTAAATGAGCCGTTTACTTCGAGAGGCCGCCGTCCGTCGGAAGGGACATTTAAGAAGTGGCACCGTGTGCGGGAGAGCCATACACTGCGAGAGTTAAAGAACACGCTGAATGGCTTTGATGGGAGGCTACCATCTGTTTCTCAACAGCTGTTCCAGTGGGTTCTTCTCTGATCCTTAGGGGTAATTGTGACCTAGCCATTTAGCCCATGGTGTGCAAAAAAGTGCCGCTCATAGGTAAAACAACCCAACGTTAAAGAACACGCTGGATGTCCTTGATGGGAGGCTACCATCTGTCTCTCAACAGTTGTTCCAGTGGGTTCTTCTCTGATCCTTAGGGGTCCTTGAGACCTGGCCATTTAGCCCATGGTGTGCAAAAAAGTGCCGCTCATAGGTAAAACAACCCAACGTTAAAGAACACGGTGGATGGCCTTGATGGGAGGCTACCATCTGTCTCTCAACAGCTGTTCCAGTGGGTTCTTCTCTGATCCTTAGGGGTCCTTGTGACTTGGCCATTTAGCCCATGTTGTGCAAAAAAGTGCCGCTCATAGGTAAAACAACCCATACTCGATAACGTTGCATCATTTGGGAACATTGTTAAAAAATACCTCACCACTTTAAAACATGCTGTGCTTGTGCTGATTATGTAAGGAGGAAAATGGCTCAGTCGGTAGCGCCCCCAGGCTCGTGATTTGTAATTCCCAGGTTCAGTTCCAGACCGACCACCATTCTACCAACACCTCCTATAACAAAGGGACGGCAAACCAAGTTATGACTCTGCCTTAGTATTCATCAATTCAAGAAAATTGTTATATACCTATTTATATTATTATACTGGTGTATTTTTGTACTAATATTTATATTAAGGTTTATTTACAAATATATCATATTTAGGAGGTAAATTATTCGAAAATTATTATAAAATTTGTTAAAAATTATCATTAGTATGATAATTTCTAAAAAATACAAATACTTTTTCTTCTAAATAAAATACATTTACAAATAAACATTATTATAAATAGTAAATCACCAGTAATTAAACTAGAAATAAATTTCTAAGAATTTTTCTAGACACAGTAATTATTTACAATGACATCATTACTTTATCCATCGGCCTTATAGGAGGTGTCGATCCTACCCTCGGCCTTCTCTTATAGGAGGTGTCGATCCTACCCTCGGCCAGTACAAAGAATGTAGAGGGAAAAGAAGTTAAGCTTCCATAGAGATTAATGTAAAATCGAGGATCGTGCATTTGGCATAGAGATGAAACGAACATTACAGGGGACGAACGCTTTTGTAATTACATGTTACTGTCAACTTCCATTCTCTTCGCTTTTCCTATGTAATAATTTCCCATTGATATCCTTGCCAAAGAATGTAGAGGGAGAAGAAGTTAAGCTTCCATAGAGATTAATGTAAAATCGAGTATCGTGAATTTGGCGTAGAGGTGAAACGAACATTACAGGGGACGAACGCTTTTGTAATTACATGTTACTGTCAACTTCCATTCTCTTCGCTTTTCCTATGTAATAATTTCCCATTGATATCCTTGCAGAGTATATTAATATCAAATCTGTTTCCTGTTCCTATGCAACCAAGAAAGCTTCTAATTGTAATAATTTATTCTATAAATTAACTTCAGGCTAATTTCAATTTTCTCTATCCGTTCAATTTATTATTGTTGGTTCAACGAAAAATAATTCCAATGGAGAAAATAAACCTTTATAAAAATCTGGATATTATTTTTTTCAAATACAAATTGCAGTTACTTTTTTTCCTTTTTTAAAATATAAATTTTTTGATGCATAATTCCTTTGCCCCTTATTGTCTGCTTCCCAGCTTAAAAAATGCACGATGGTCGCCACTTATGCTTTGTCAAAGCTGAACTTCTTTTCCTTATACGTTCTTTGGCCTAGAGGACACCGATGGACTTCGAAAAGCCGCCGTCCGTAGTATGGAGGATTAAGCCATACTCTGAGCACGTTAAAAACTACTCTGGATGGCATTGCCGGGAGGCTCCTATCTCTCTCTTGACAATTGTCATATTAACTCTAACTCTTCTTAAATCCAAAAACTAAGAAACTTTTATTTAAATCTTCTTGAACTATTTCTATTTTTGTCCTTTCAAATATATCATTGTGTAAATATCGAAAGAATCCTTTCCATATTTCTCGCATCTTGAAGAACAACTCTGTTTTTTTAAACTCTACATCTTGTTATGTGGGCTGTCTTCCAGTGCTTTTTATAGCAACTTGTTCTTTTTTTACTTATTTTTCGTCTTTTCTTAGTTATACCTTTGTAAACATGAACTTAATTCAATTCCCCCCCCCCCCAAATTTCAGGGGCGGGGGTATCTCAATCGGTAGCGCGCCAGGCTCGTAATCTGTAGTTCCCGGGTTCGAGTCCCAGCTGGGTCAGCGTTGAGATTTATCTCCGCAAAATTCCACGCCCTGCCCACGGTCAGTAGGGGACATCGATGGGCTTGGAAAGGCCGCCGTACGTCGGATGTGACGTTCCCTGTGAGCCATACCCTGTGCACGTTAAATAACACGCTGGATGGCCTTGACGGGAGGCTACCATCTGTCTCCCAACAGCTATTCCAGTGGGTCCCCTCCCCCAACGTTCTTTGAACCTTCGGGGTCCATGTGACATGGCCATTTAGCCCATGGTGTGCAAAAAAGTGCCACTCAGAGGTAAAACAACAACCCAACTCAACTTCTTTTCTTTTTACTTATTTTTCGTCTTTTCTTACTTATACCTTTGTAAACATGAACTTAATTCAATTTTTTTCCCAAATCTCAGTTCTCCCGTCTGTTTCCCGGTCCAAACAATCTCCCATCCTCTGTCCCCATTTCTTTCTCAGCCTTAACGTTCCATCTGTACTAACCTACATCATTACGCCGCCTTTTCTATTGTCTCCTAACCATCATCAAACCATTTTCCGTCTATTCTGCTCTTTCGATATTCCCTCAAGGCATCACTTTTTGTACGTTAAATGACGTCCGATGCCGTTAAAGGTATTCTGATACTTTTATTCCCTATGTAGATCTTTGAGGAAGTACTTAAAGCTACATTTACTTTGCATTTTCCTTAAACTTTTTTTTCAGATTGACTTACTCTGAAACACCTAGATTTAACGATTTTGCTACACAATCCGAGAAGGGCGGGGTGACTCAGTCGGCAGCGCGCCAGGCTCGTAATCTGTAGTTCCCAGGTTCGAGTCCCAGCTGGGTCAGCGTTAAAACTTATCTCCGCAAAACTCCCCGCCCTGCTCACGGTCAGTGGGGGACACCGATGGGCTTGGAAAGGCCGCCGTCCGTCGGATGGGACGTTAAGCCGTGGCCCCGTGTGCGGGAGAGCCATACCCTGTGCACGTTAAAGAACACGCTTGATGGCCTTGACGGGAGGCTACCATCTGTCTCCCAACAGCTGTTCCAGTGGGTCCCTTCCCCCAACCTTCTCTGAGCCTTCGGGGTGTAGGTGACCTGGCCATTTAGCCCATGGTGTGCAAAAAAGTGCCGCTCAGAGGTAAAACAACCCAAAAAACTCCCCGTCCTGCCCACGGTCAGTGAGGGACACCGATGGGCTTGGAGAGGCCGCCGTCCGTCGGATGGGACGTTTAAGAAGTGGCACCGTGTGCCGGAGAGCATACCCTGCGATAGTTAAAGAACACGCCAGATGGCCTTGACGGGAGGCTACCATCTGTCTCCCAACAGCTGTTCCAGTTGGTCCCCTCCCCCAACCTTCTTGAGCCTTCGGGGTCCATGTGAACTGGCCATTTAGCCCATAGTGTGCAAAAAAGTGCCACTCAGATGTAAAACATCTCAACGTTAAAGAACACGCTGGATGGCCTTAACGGGAGGCTACCGTCTGTCTCCCAACAATTGTTCCAGTGGGTCCCCTCCCCCAACCTTCTCTGAGCCTTCGGGGTCCATGTGACCTGGCCATTTAGCCATGGTGTGCAAAAAAAAAAGTGCCGTTCAGCGGTAAAACAATCCAACCCAACAACACAATCCGAGTCAGATACCTTATAAGCTCCTAGATTCCGGATGGGACTTCATTGTGTCGTCTCCATAGCAACTTGATATGTTCTTTGTAACATCTGATGACAGCCGTTGTAGTGTCAGTCGCATTTTTAACTGATTATTGCGAAGAGTTACGTGCATTTTTAAAGCGGGCAAAAACTGCAACAATAATATAATAAATATATATATATATAATACCCCTCAAGCAGCTGCTTGCCACAGAGGTCTGACAGGAGCCTGCCAGTTTATATGCCACAGTAGAAAATCTGAGAGGATGGCAGGACCTCAGCAGAAAACAATACGAACATCCATGCCTTATCCGGGGCTCGAACCCAGGTCCCTTAGATCAGTAGCCAAGCGCGCTAACCACTAAGAGAGTTAAAATAACCGGGCTGAATATGTGTCGTATTTAATACCGATAGAAAAATAAAATCTTTTAAAGAAAAAAAAACAGAGAGATCATACCTCTAAACTGAGGGTTATGTCACGAGGAATCATGTTTTTATCAACGTTTGTCAGAAATCCCATAAGTTGGAGGATATTTGTATTCAATTTCGTAATGATTCAAAGGTTCAGGAAAGGATATCAGTTCATAAGAAATCGATGATTCAGGAGGGATAGGGTTGGGTTGTTTTACCTCTGAGCGGCACTTTTTTGCACACCATGGGCTAAATGGCCAGGTCACATGGACCCCGAAGGCTCAGAGAAGGTTGGGGGAGGGGACCCACTAGAACAGCTGTTGGGAGACAGATGGTAGCCTCCCGTCAAGGCTATCAAGCGTGTTCTTTAACGTGCACAGGGTATGGCTCTTCACACACGGGGCCACGGCTTAACGTCCCATCCGACGGACAGCGGCCTTTCCAAGCCCATCGGTGTTCCCTACTGATCGTGGGCAGGACGGGGAGTTTTGCGGAGATAAGTTTCAACGCTGACCCAGCTGGGACTCGAACCTGGGAACTACAGATTACGAGCCTGGCGCGCTACCGACTGAGCCACCCTCGCCCCAATTCAGGAGGGAGACTTAGATCAAAAGAATCCAAGATTTAGGAAGGAAGATCGAAAGAAATTCATAATTTAAGAAGGGGAAATGAAATGGAATCTTGTAGCTAACCAATGCAGGTTAGATAGATTAGATGCAGGTATACCTTTAAATTATCCCTATAACGTTAATAGTGCAATATCGGAAAACTTGCCTAAATACAAAAGGAATCAATGATTTAAGAGGGAAAGTTAGGACAAAAGGAATCCGTTATTCAGGAAGAGATGATAAAAAAGTTGAGTTGGGCGTTTCACCTCTGAGCCACACTTTTTTACACACCATGGGCTAAATGTCCAGGTCACAAGGAGACCGAAGGTTCAGAGAAGGTTGGGGGAGGGGACCCACTGGAATAGCTGTTGGGAGACAGATGGTAGCCTCCCGTCAAGGACATCGAGCGTGTTCTTTTAACGTTGGATTGTTTTACCTCTGAGCGGCACTTTTTTGCACACCATGGGCTAAATGTCCAGGTCACAAGGACCCCTAAGGCTCAGAAAGGTTGGGGGAGGAGACCCACTGGAACAGCTGTTGGGAGGCAGATGGTAGCCTCTCGTCAAGGCCATCGAGCGTGTTCTTTAACGTTTCATTGTTTTACCTCTGAGTAGCACTATTTTACACAACATGGGCTAAATGGCTAGGTCACAAGGACCCCGAAGGTTCAGAGAAGGTTGGGGGAGGGAACACACTAGAACAGCTGTTGGGAGACAGATGGTAGCCTCCCGTTAAGGCCATCCAGTATGTTCTTTAATGTGCACAGGGTATTGCTCTCCCGCACACGGGGCCACGGCTTAACGTCCCATCCGACGGACGGCGGCCTTTCCAAGCCCATCGGTGTCCCCTATTGACCGTGGGCAGGGCGGGGCGGGGAGTTTTGCGGAGATAAATCTCAACGCTTACCCAGTTGGGACTAAATTCATAATCAAAAAGAATCCATAATTTAAGAGATAAATTTAAATAAAAAAAATTGAAAAATCTCTGCGCCCCGGTTAGCCACAAACAAGAATATATAGATCCCCTCCGCCATCCAACCAAGGTGCCCCCCAACACCAGTCAGCGGGGCCCTCAACTTTACCGAGGCCCAGCCGTTCCATCGGGTCTCCGTCCGACCAGATACTCCCCAATAAAATTGAACGAAGCCCTCAACTTCCCATGGGCCCTCAGCCCCCCCCCCCCCCAACACCAGTCAGCGGGGCCCTCAACTTTACCGAGGCCCAGCCGTTCCATCGGGTCTCCGTCCGACCAGATACTCCCCAATACCATTGAACGGAGCCCTCAACTTCCCACGGGCCCTCAGCCCCCCCCCCCACCACCACCACAAGGTCCCTTCCAGGAAATGGAAGCTTGAAAGGAAGACTACGCATGCGGAACTCACTAGGTGGGTGCAGCGCTGACCACGGTGCAGCAGAGGAAACAAGGTCGGCCATTGGCCGTGTACCAATGACGCCTCGGCGAACGGCATCAGTAACCTCGATGACGGTCATTATCACCGGTGACTGGATGGGTGGCATTCCGATTGGAAAGGAAAACCAACGCGTCTCTTTGTAGCCATTCACGGGAAACCAAAGTGGGACAGCTGCGCTGGAGAAACAGAACTTCCAACATCTTCCGTATACTGTTAGTGTGAGAGTCGGAAATTATTCGTGTTGCCTCGGCATATTTATCTTTACGTCTTGTGTTGTTTTTACCTTTGAGAAGCACCTTTTTGCACACCATGGGCTAAATGGCCAGGTCACATGGACCCGGAAGGCTCAGAGAAGGTTGGGGATCCACAGGAACAGCTGTTGGGAGATAGATGGTAGCTTCCCGTCAAGGCCATTCAATGTGTTCTTTAACGAGCACAGGGTGTGGCTCTCCCGTACATGGGACCACGGCTTAACGTCCCATCCGACGGACTTTCCAAGCCCATCGGTGTCCCCTACTGACCGTGGGCAGGACGGAGTTGGGTTGTTTTTACCTCTCAGCGTTGAGATTTATCTCCGCAAAATTCTCCGCCCTGCCAACGGTCAGTAGGGGACACAGATGGGCTTGGAAAGGCCGCCGTCCGTCGGATGGGACGTTAAGCCGTGGCCCAGTGTGCGGGAGAGCCATACCCTGTGCACGTTAAAAAACACGCTGGATAGCCTTGACGGGAGGCTACCATCTGTCTCCCAACAGCTGTTCCAGTGGGTCCCCTCCCCCAACCTTCTCTGAGCCTTCGGGGTCCATGTGACCTGGCCATTTAGCCCATGGTGTGCAAAAAGGTGTCGCTCAGAGGTAAAAAAACCCAACACAACAACCTCTCAGCGGCACTTTTTTTGCACACCATGGGCAAAATGGCCAGGTCTCATGAACCCCGAAGGCTCAGAGAAGATTGGGGAAGGGGACCCACTGGAACAGCTGTTGGGAGACAGATGGTAGCCTCCCGTCAAAGCCATCCAATGTGTTCTTTAACGAGTACAGGTTGTGGCTCTCCCGCACACGGGCCACGTCTTAAACGTCCCATCCGACGGACGGCGGCCTCTCCAAGCCCATCGATGTCCCCTACTGACCGTGGGTACGGCGAGGAATTTTGCGGAGATAAATCTCAACGCTGACCTAACTGGGACTCGAACATGGGAACTACAGATTACGAGCCTGGAGCGCTTCCGACTGAGCCACCCCCGCCCCTCTTTACGTCTTGGGGTTTTATGCCTGTGGCCAAATCATTTACCGATTTCCCATTTCTTCAAGTTGAATCGTCATAAGGATGTTAGGCCAAAAAGTATGACGAATTTATTTTTTAATGATGGCAAGTCGCACCTTGCACTTAAGCTGTTTTTGTTTTCCATAGTTGGATATTTTTGAGAAAGGAAAAAACTTTTCAGTTATTAGCGTCTGACGAATTTTAAAGCCAGTTTGCTGGTTTAAATCGAGAAAGCGGAAAAATCTGTAATTTCCAGATGAGTTTTTAAGCTACTTCTCTGTTCTTCGTTTTTGGTTCAACGAGGCAAAGAATGTAGAGGGAGAAGAAGTTAAGCTTCCATAGAGATTAATGTAAAATCGAGTATCGTGCATTTGGCGTAGAGGTGAAACGAACATTACAGGGGACGAACGCTTTTGTAAGTGCATATCACTGTCAGCTTCCATTCTCTTCGCTTTTCTTATGTAATAATTTCCCATTGATATCCTTGCGAAGTATATTAATATCAACTCTGTTGCTATGCAACCAAGAAAGATTCTAATTGTAATAATTTATTCTATAAATTAACGTCAGGCTAATTTCAAATTTTCTCTATCCGTTCAATTTATAATTGTTGGTTCAACGAAAAATAATTCCAATGGAGAAAATAAACCTTTATAAAAATCATGATATTATTTTTTACAAATACAAAGTGCAGTTACTTTTTTTTCCTTTTTTAAAATATAAATTTTTTGATGCATAATTCCTTTGCCCCTTATTGTTTGCTTTCCAGCTTAAAGGAATGCACGATACGAATCGAAACACCACTTGAGGTCGCCACTTACGCTTTGTGAAAGCTGAACTTCTTTTCCTTATACGTTCTTTGAACGAGGTATGAAACCATCGTGGATCTAATTTGGGACTCAGTTTAACATTTCTGTTGTGTGCGGGAATAAATCAGCAACAGCTCTGCACAGCATGTACCTTCATTTGATCAGGATATGCGAATTAGATTTTGCAGGTATTCTAATACAGTTCACTAATGACATTAGAAATTTTTTGAGGAACCAATCGTGAATGGCACCAGGGTTGGGTTGGGTTGTTTAACCTCTGAGCGGCACTTTTTTTGCACACCATGGGCTAAATGGCCAGGTCACATGGACCCCGAAGGCTCAGAGAAGGTTGGGGCAGGGGACCCACTGGAACAGCTGTTGGAAGACAGATGGTAGCCTCCCGTCAAGGCCATCCAGCGTGTTCTTTAACGTGCACAGGGTATGACTCTCCCGTACACGGGGCCACGGCTTAACGACCCATCCGACGGACGGCGGCCTTTGCAAGTCCATCGGTGTCCCCTACTGACCGTGGGCAGGGCGGGGAATTTTGCGGAGATAAATCTCAACGCTGACCCAGCTGGGACTCGAACCTGGGAACTACAGATTACGAGCCTGGCGCGCTACCGACTGAGCCACCCCCACCCCGTATGGTGGAGAAAAACATGATTTTTTTTCTCTAAATTGGTTGAGAGTATTTATAGCGAATGATTGCTTTACATCCCAATGTGACCTTTTAGGCATATTTAAAACTGAACAATTATTTTAGTGAGAAACATGGGACGGGTTGCCTCAGTCGGTAGCGCGCCATGCTCGTAATCTGCAGTTCCCAGGTTCGAGCCCCAGCTGGGTCATCATTGACATTTATCTCCGCAAAATCCCCCGCCCTGCCCACGGTCAGTAGGGGACACCGATGGGCTTGGAAAGGCCGCCGTCTGTCGGATGGGACATTAAGCCGTGGCTCCGTATGCGGGAGAGCCATACCCTATACACGTTGAAGAACACGATGGATGGCCTTGACGGGAGGCTACCATCTGTCTCCCAACAGCTGTTCCAGTGGGTCCCCTCCCACAACCTTCTCTGAGCCTTCGGGGTCCTTGTGACCTGACCATTTAGCCCATGGTGTGCAAAAAAGTGCCGCTCAGAGGTAAAACAACCCAACTCTGTTAAAAAAACACTCGAGAAAACTCTCTTCAGAGTAGCTTTATTTTTTCCGAGTTCAAAATCTGAAACTAAACTTTAATTGGCCTCGGGGATCTCCCAACGTCTTCCTAACCCACATTTCCATCATTAGCCGTGAAAGTAATCGACCCAAGCCGCCCAGTTCAGTGAACTGTTGAAGAATAAAAAGTGGGGCACAAAAATAAACAGACACTCGGACTCGATGTGCCACTTCACTCCGCTACTAACAGTGAATAACAAAGAGTACTGTCCACATAGAAACCGCTTTGAGCTTTTTCAGCGTTTAAACGTTTTCAGATATTGCGGCGTCTTAAAACAACATCTCCTATAAAGACGATGGAGCAAGAATGTCGTCATCGTAAATAGTCTTATGTTTTGAAAAATTCTTAGATCTTAGAAATTTAATTACTGGTGTACGATTATGAATAATAATATTTATTTAGTAGAGTAGTTTTCATATTTAGTAGAAATTATCACAATGTAATATGAATAATTTTCTTTCTAAATATGGCACATTTTTAAATAAAATTTAATATAATTATTACTACAGAATAATAATAGAAAGAGCTAGATAAGAATTTTCTAGATTATTGAACTACTAATGCTGACGTCATAAGTTGGCTCGGGGGCCTTCTGTTGTTGGAGGTGTTGCTTGAAACCATTATCATCACGGAGGAGGACTCAGAGTAGCCGGGTTGTTTTCTTTTTCACACAAAAATGATATTAATTGGTAGGTTACAAGGACCCCATTTGGGTTGGAATGTGTTACCTTTGAGTGGCACTTTTTTTGCACACAGTGGGCTAAACGGGTAAATCGCAAGGATGCCAATTGGATTGGTTTCCATTTTATCTTTGAGCGGAATATTTTTTACATAATGGACAAAATGGTCAAATCATATGGACCCCAATTGTACTGCTGTTTTTTTTACCTTTGAGGGCACCTTTTTTGTACATAATGGGCTAAATGCCTAAATCACAAGGTCCCCAATTGGTTTGTTTATTGTTTTACCTTTTGAGCAATATTTTTGGCACACAATGGGTTAAATGGCCAGAACACAAGGACTTCGAGGATTCAGAGGAAGGTAGGAGGGGTAGAAGACCCGCTTTCTTTCCACAAAACGGGGTAATTCATTAAGTGACAAGGATCACAAGGAGTTTGAGTTGATGAGGAGATGTCAACCAACCACTAGAGGGTTGGGTTGTTTTACCTCTGAGGGGTGGGGCGGGGGTAGCTCAGTCGGTAGCGCGCCAGGCTCGTAATCTGCAGTTCCCAGGTTCGAGTCCCAGCTGGGTCAGCGTTGAGATTTATCTCCGCAAAATTCCCCGCCTTGCCCACGGTCAGTAGGGGACACCGATGAGCTTGGAAAGGCCGCCGCCCGTCGGATGGGACGTTAAGCCGTGGCCCCGTGTGCGGGAGAGCCATACCCTGTGCACGTTAAAGAACACGCTGGATGGCCTTGACTGGAGGCTACTATATGTCTCCCAACAGCTGTTCCAGTGGGTCCCCTCCCCCAACCTTCTCTGAGCCTTCGGGGTCCATGTGACCTGGCCATTTAGCCCATGGTGTGCAAAAAAGTGCCGCTCAGAGGTAAAACAACCCAACCCAACCCAGGTTCGAGTCCCAGATGGTCAGCATTGAGATTTATCTCCGCAAAACTCCCCACCCTTTCCATTGTCAATAGGGGACACCGATGAGCTTGAGGGGCGGAAGTGCTCAGTCGGTAGCGCACCAGGCTCGGAATCTGCAGTTCTCAGGTTCGAGTCCCAGCTGGGTCAACGTTGAGATTTATCTCCGCAAAACACCCCACCCTGCCCATGGTCACTAGGGGACAACAATGGATTGAAAAAGCCGCCGTTCGTCGGATGGGGTCTGAGCATTCGGAGTTCATGTGACCTGGCCATTTAGCTCATTGTATACAAAAAGCGCCTCTCAGAGCTGAAACAACTAACACTAATATTTCATGCAACTGAAGCTTCTCGAACGATTTTATAGCCACATTACTCTGCGAGTTCACAACTCGTCAAAGAAGCTTAGACGTTATAAACGCTAAAACTCTTTCTGTGTATCCGTATCTAACGAGAGCGACAGGTGGGACCAGCTTCGTCTGTTGTTGGATGAGACTAGCCAAAGAAGCTGGCGGAGAGGAAATGCCAGAGCCCTCTGGAAAGAGGTCAGCCCCTCTTTTGTGGCAATGAGGGCTCGTCTCTTCAAACGGAAGCATCGGCAGAGGGAAAGCCCAAAAGAGGGAGTTCTGAGACAAACAGCACTTTCTCAAAATAACATCTGCGGTAAAGGAAGATTCAGTTTGTAGAGTCAAGTGAGGTCAGCTTTCACTATAAGGTCAGCAGGTGTTAGATGACGTAAGTCTCGGAGTTATTCTTCCTTTCATTGTCGAAACGAAGGAAAGGAGGATTTACTTTTAAGGTCTGGAAGGAGGTTCCCTTCTGTAGCCTTTCACAAAAGAACTAAATTTAGCACAGGGTTGTGTTGTTTTACCTCTGAGCGGCACTTTTTTTTTTGCACACCCTGGGCTAAATGGCCAGGTCACATGGACTTCGAAGTTGGGTTGGGTTGTTTTACCTCTGAGCGGCACTTTTTTGCACATCATGGGCTAAATGGCCAGGTCACAAGGACCCCGAAGGCTCAGAGAAAGTTGGGGAAGGGGACCCACTGGAACAGCTGTTGGGAGACAGATGGTAGTCTCCCGTCAAGGCCATCCAGCGTGTTCTTTAACGTGCACAGGGTTGGCTCTCTCGCACACGGGGCCACGGCTTAACGTCCCATCCGACGGACGGCGGTCTTTCCAAGCCCATCGGTGTCACCTATGATTGTGGGCAGGGCGGGGAAATTTGCGGAGATAAATCTCAACGCTGACCCAGCTGGGATTCGAACCTGGGTACTACAGATTACGAGCCTGGCGGGCTACCGAGTGAGCCACTCCCGCCGCAAAATTTAGCACAGATTCAAGTGAGTAGTGTCAAGACATTTCAGCCCCCCCCCAGCGACAGTGCTTTCCCCCTTTTCCCCTATACGATATTAATAAGGGGCGTGGTCTTGTAACCTGCAGTTCCGAGATTCGAGTTTCACCTGGTCCAGCGTTGAGATTTATCCTTGGTTAGTAGGAGGCACCAATGTACTTGTAAAGGCAGCCGTCTGTCGTAAGGGATGATAAGCCGTAGTTCCGTATGCGGAAGAATTCTACTCTATGCACGGTATTGGTTTTAAAAAAAATCCTTAATGGAATAAATTTGAAAATGCTGGATGGCCTTGATGGGAAGCTACCATCTGTCTCCTAACAGCTATTCAGCGTGTTCCCTCATCTCAACCTTCTCTGAGCCCTTGGGATCCTTGTAACTTAGCCGTTTAGCCCATTGTGGAAAAAAAGTATAGTCGCTCAAAAAATATCCGAACACTATGGTTGATTACAGAATTGAGAAAAAATATCTGGCAACGATTTTTTTTAGAAATTAGTGATCTGGAAACCGTGTCACCTTAGTTACCGTTCATAGCAAACTGGAGCGTGTGCAGTTACTGCACACGCTCCAGTTTGCTGTGAACGGTAACTGCACACGATCAATATTTCCGTGAGTGAGCCCACACGATCTAGTATCAAAATAATATGACCACCTACAGTCGCTCAAAAAAATATCCGAACACTTAGGTTGATTACAGAATTGGGACAAAAAAGTGCCGCTCAAAGCCTTCCTTACCCAAATCTTTCCGAACGAAGGTTTATTGTATATTTTTATATTTACCCCGTTCCGTTCTGATCACTAGCATTTTCATAAGGGGACCAAGGCAGACCATCCTAAACCATACCAGGCCTAGACAGTGCACTAAGGGAAATATTTTTTTTAATATTATTTGGGTTGGGTTGTTTTACCTCTGAGCGGCACTTTTTTGCACACCATGGGCTAAATGGCCAAGTCACATGGACCCCGAAGGCTCAGAGAAGGTTGGGGGAGGGGACCCACTGGAACGGCTGTTGGGAGACATATGGTAGCCTCCCGTCAAGGCCATCCAGCGTGTTCTTTAACGTGCACAGGATATGGCTCTCTCCACACACGGGGCCACGGCTTAACGTCCCATCCGACGGACGGCGGCCTTTCCAAGCCCATCGGTGTCCCCTACTGACCGTGGGCAGGGCGGAGAATTTTGCGGAGATAAATCTCAACGCTGACCCAGCTGGAACTCGAACCTGGGAACTACAGATTACGAGCCTGGCGCGCTACCGACTGAGCCACCCCCGCCCCAATATTATTTGGATAGTGGAACTTATAGCCAATTTATCTGCTTTAAGTCCCAATGTGAGAACATTGAATTTTATGACTTGCCGATAATTGAACACTTTTTTGATATTGAGGGGCAATCACAACAGATAGGACACAACAAACTGCCATGCTATCCACACTTTTTTTAATAGGCGGACCAAATTCCGTTATGGAGGTTTTCACAACGGGACTCGAACCCGGACCACGCCTGGACAGCCTTGAACAAAAAGAGGATAAAAAGGAAGTTAATTATGCATAAACATGTAATTGGTTTAATTGGTTTAAAATATAAGTTAAAGCCATTTATATTAAAACCAGTTAAAATAAAATAATTAATTCATTAGAATCTCATTAAAATATTCGAAAATGTTGTAAAATTCTACCAGTTGAATTTTTTGAAATATAGATATACCGTATATTTCCGCAGATAAGACGATAGTTGAATCATAAAAAAAGGCCCCCAAAATCCGGGTCGTCTTATAGGACAGATACAAAAAAAATTTGATTGAAATTTATACAAATTGAAACCATTATTACTACAACTTATCAAAAAATCTATCATATTATTTAAATACGCTATATGATAATACATTACATTGTAATAGTAAATAATACATTACATTGTAATAGTAAAACAATACTAAAACAAAATAAATATTAAAAGTTATGTTTATTGAGCTACTGAGGAAAAAACGGACAAACCGTTCTTATTTACTAGTACAGAGTAGGGTATGTCCACAAAATAGAATAGCCCATACGACGCTTTTGTGAATAGTCAAGGTTGATTCAAGTCATTCATCAAGTCATTCATAGTCAAGGCGAATAGGACATAATTCCGTATACCCTATACAGTATTATTATCCAGATGATGATCGCCGATCTAAACTAAATTCATAGGCCGTTGATAGTTTGGGGTCGTCTTATAGGACAGATATATGCTAAAACTATAAAACTTTGACGAAAATTTATACCTCGTCTTATCTGCGGAAATATACGGTAATTGAAACTGCTCCATTTTTGAAAATTAGGTATTCTATTATTGCAGGGTCCGGCATGTTGTATAGATGTGGCCTTGACCAGGACCTCGGTAGTCGCAGTACCAACGCGATTTCACTGTGCCACCAAGGAGGCTAAGAAGACTATACGAAGAAGCTTGATTATTATTATTTAGTTTAAAATTCGACCGGTAACAAAAGATTTTCAAAAATTCAGTAACTAATTTCGAAATATTCATAAATATTTTAATAAAATCTTAATTAATAAATTGTATTCGGCTTTTCAAAAATAATTAGCTTTACCGGTGTATCTAGATAGCTCTGGCCAAAGTCCCCTTCCTCTTAGATACTTTCCTAGTAGCTATATTATAATTCTATCCAATGGCGCAACGAAACTTATCATCTGATATTTGGTGTTTTGTAATCGACGATCACTTTTTTCATATTTCCTGACATAAAACCAGATCGTTGGTCTATGTTAATCACTTGCCTACACGATGCAGCACACTAAGAAGATTCGTATGAAGGTTGAGCTATTTAGGGTAGTAACATTGGTTACGTTCTTCCATTGGAGATCAAGAAGGTGTGCCCACTTCGCCTCAATTTGCCGGTTACGTGAGACGGGGTAGAGAGGCTTGGCCAGGAAAAAGGTCAATGGCTTTCGTCATTTTTTGCGAGATACTCGTGCACTGACTACGTGATTTCAGACTTAACAGTTGGAGTTTCCTTTTCCAATACTTTCACGCAAGTTAACGAGGACTTTCCCCGTCGAGTATACACTGCCCTACAAAAAGTAACTGGACACTTCTTGTAGGTCTGGAACAGAAAAAACGACGTGGGGGGAAGGGTTGGGTTGTGTTGTTTTACCTCTGAGCGGCACTTTTTTGCACACCACGGGCTAAATGGCCAGGTCACATGGACCCCGAAGGCTCAGAGAAGGTTTGGGGAGGGGACCCACTGGAACAGCTGTTGGGAGACAGATGGTAGCCTCCCGTCAAGGTCATCCAGCGTGTTCTTTAACGTTAGGTTTTCTACCTCTGAGAGGCGCTTTTTTGCACATCATGGGCTAAATGGCCAGGTCACATGGACCCCGAAGGCTCAGAGAAGGTTTGGGGAGGGGACCCACTGGAACAGCTGTTGGGAGACAGATGGTAGCCTCCCGTCAAGGTCATCCAGCGTGTTCTTTAACGTTAGGTTTTCTACCTCTGAGAGGCGCTTTTTTGCACATCATGGGCTAAATGGCCAGGTCACATGGACCCCGAAGGCTCAGAGAAGGTTGGGGAGGGGACCCACTGGAACAGCTGTTGGGAGACAGAAGGTACCCTCCCGTCAAGGCCATCCAGCGTGTTCTTTAACGTGCACAGGGTATGGCTCTCCCGAATACGGAGCCACGGCTTAACGTCCCATCCCACGGACGGCGGTCTTTTCCAGCCCATCGGTGTCCCCTACTGATCGTGGGCGGGGGGGGGGTGAGTTTTGCAGAGATAAATCTCAACGCTGACCCAGCTTGGACTCTAACCTGGGAACTACAGATTACGAGCCTGGCGCGCTACCGACTGAGCCACCCCCGCCCATGTGGGGGGAAGGAACAATACAATCGAGTAAAAAAAATTAAAGGAGATAGGGCACACCAATACTGGATAGCCTTGAACGAAAGGAGGGAAGAAAGGAGGGAAATTATTTATGCATAAATATGAAATTGACTTAATTAGTTTAAAATTTAAGTTAAAGCCATTTATTTTAAACCCAGGTAAAATAAAATAATTCATTCATTAGATTTTTTTTAAACATTTGAAAAAAAATATAAAAAATACCCCCTCAAGCAGTTGCTTGCCACAGAGGTCTGACAGGAGCCTGTCAGTTTATATGCCATAGTAGAAGGTCTGAGAGGATGGCAGGACCTCAGCAGAAAAACGACACATAACATCCATGCCTAATATTATAAAATTAGTCACCATATTTTTAAAAATAAATAAGTAACAGTTGATATTTTAGAAATCTAGATATAATAAAAACTCTTAAGACATAATTATTAACTTTGGGCTTCTGTTACTGCAGCGTCCAAGTCTGTTGTATCGAGAAGCCTTGGGTGGTGGGGAAGACACCGGATTTCCATTGCAATATAACAGTTTTTTCTCCGTTTTGAAGGGTTTCTTTTTTCACATTTTAGTTTTGCCTATCACCCTCTCCCACACCCGGAGCCAAAAAATTTTAAATCCGGCCCGGAGAATTTTTGGAAAGAGTGCGATAGCAACGTCTGCCAGGGACATACCCTGGGGGTGGGGGACCAGGGGGTGACGAAAATCCCTCCGTCTTATACGAAATTTTAAGTATGTCTACCGAAATTTTAAGTTGTCATGGTATGCTGTTTTTCTTTTACTTTAGCCCCATATTTTATGTCCGACACTAAAAAATCAATTAAAAAACAACAATAAAATTCATTTTTATATATATATTTTTTAAATAAAAATGTGCTTCCCTACACGAAGGGTGGGGGTAACTTAGAAGCTCTCTTAGGCTTGTCCTGGTTTCTCATACAGCATATGGGGCGGTAGTGACCCAGTCGGTAGCGCGTCAGGCTCGTAATTTGCAGTTCCCAAGTTCCATTCCCAGCTGGGTCAGCGTTGAGGTTTATCTCCACAAAACTTCCCGTCCTGCCTCTGTCAGTATGGGACATCGATGGGCTTGGAAAGGCCTCTGTCCGTCGGATAGGACTTTAAGCCGTGGTCCCATATGCGGGAGAATCATACCCTGTGAGCGTTAAAGAACACACTGGATGGCCTTGACGGGAGGCTACCATCTGTCTCTCAACAGCTGTTCCAGTGGGTCCCCTCTTCCAACTTTTGGGGACGGGGGTGGCTCAGTCGGTAACGCGCCAGGCTCGTAATCTGTAGTTCCCAGGTTCGAGTCCCAGCTGGGTCAGCGTTGAGATTTATCTCCGCAAAATTCACCGCCCTGCCCACGGTCAGTAGGGGACACCGATGGGCTTGGAAAGGCCGCCGTCCGTCGGATGGGATGTTAAGCCGTGGCCCCGTGTGCGAGAAAGCCATACTCTGTGCACGTTAAAGAACACGCTGATTGGCCTTGACGGGAGGCTACCATCTGTCTCCCAACAACTGTTCCAGTGGGTCCCCTCCCCCAACCTTCTCTGAGCCTTCGGGGTCCATATGACCTGGCCATTTAGCCCATGGTGTGCAAAAAAGTGCCGCTCAGAGGTAAAACAACCCAACCCTGCTTCAATAATCGGCAATTCAAAATATTTGATTAAATATTAAAAAAAAATTCTTGAAAATATTCTTGAAAAATGGACATTTAGAGATATATGAATCGGATCTTAAATTTTTTGCGCAGTGACATTTTCTCTTGCAAAAAGATTATTTTTAAATTTATGGAGCTTTGAATTCATAAAACACGGAAGTGTTCAGACAAATGTATCCACAGCTCTTCATTTGATTAAGGAAGTATTTAATCACTATTAATTAACATGATGAAAGTAAGTGTAGAGTCCTGCTTGTGTGTTGTGTTGTTGTGTTGTTTTACCTCTGAGCGGCACTCTTTTGCACACCATGGGCTAAATGGCCAGGTCACAAGGACCCCGAAGGCTCAGAGAAGGTTGGGGGAGGGGACCCACTGAAACAGCTGTTGGGAGACAGATGGTAGCCTCCCTTCAAGGCCATCCAGCATGTTCTTTAAAGTTGGGTTGTTTTACTTCTGAGCGGCACTTTTTTTGCACACCATGGGCTAAATGGCCAGGTCACATGGACCCCGAAGGCTCAGAGAAGGTTGGGGGAGGGGACCCACTGGAACAGCTGTTGGGAGACAGATGGTAGCCTCCCTTCAAGGCCATCCAGCGTGTTCTTTAACGTGCACAGGGTATGTCTCTTCCGCACACGGGGCCACGGCTTAACGTCCCATCCGACGGACGGCGGCGTTTCCAAGCCCATCGGTGTCTCCTACTGACCGTGGGCAGGGAATTTTGCGGAGATAAATCTCGATGCTGACTCAGCTGGGACTCGAACCTGGGAACTACAGATTACGAGCCTGGCGCGCTACCGACTGAGCCACCCCCGCCCCTTCTTGTGTGTTCATAACTGGAATGGTTGTAAAGAATAATCTCTAAATGTACTCAGAGATAATGATCGATGTCTCTGATGATGTATCCATGACTCGATGATGTATAGCAGGGATTCTCAAACATTTTTTGCTCACGGCGCACTAAAAATTAAAGTTTGGCAACACTACATTGGGTCGGGGGTGGCTCAGTTTGTATAGCGCCAGGCTCGTAATCTGCAGTTCCCACGTTTGAGTCCCAGCTGTGTCAGCGTTGAGATTTATCTCCACAAAATTCTCCCACCCTGCCCACGGTCATTAGGGGACATCGATGAGCTTGGAAAGACCGCCGTCCGTCCGATGAGACGTTAAGCCGTGGCACCGTGTGCGGGAGAGCCATACCCTGTGCACGTTAAAGAATACACTGGATGCCCTTGACGGAAGGCAACCATCTGTCTCCCAACAACTGTCCAGTATGTCTCCTTCCCCCAACCTTCTCTGAGGCTTCGGGGTCCTTGTGACCTGGCTATTTAGCCCATTGTGTGCAAAAAAAGACCGCTCAAAGTAAAACAACCCATCTTCATACTTTTATTTAAATAGCTTCATGGTGATTAAATACGTAATCAATGGAAGTGTCCGGTTACTTTTTTGTAGCATAGTTAAACCGTTATTTATCTCTATCTTTTAATACTATTAAGTGTTACGATCTTAGAGTCTTATCTACTACAATATCTCTTTGGAAATTCCTTATCCTCTTTTGTAGAGAGAGATCTCAAAAGTTTAAACTCTTCAGATGGTATTGAATTGAAAGATTCTGTTACTTTCTATAAGCTTGAGAAAAGGAAATTAGGTGCATACCACCTAAATTACAGAGGTAATTGGGTTGGGTTGTTTTACCTCTGAGCGGCACTTTTTTGCACACCATGGTCTAAATGACCAGGTCACATGGACCCCGAAGGCTCAGAGAAGGTTGGGGGAGGAGACCCACTGGAGCAGCTGTTGGGAGAAAGATGGTAGCCTCCCGTCAAGGCCATCCAGCGTGTTCTTTAACGTGCACAGGGTATGGCTCTCCCACACACGGGGCCACGGCTTAACGTCCCATCCGACGGACGGCGGCCTTTCCAAGCCCATCGGTGTCCCCTACTGACCGTGGGCAGGGCGGAGAATTTTGCGGAGATAAATCTCAACGCTGACCCAGCTGGAACTCGAACCTGGGAACTACAGATTACGAGCCTGGCGCGCTACCGACTGAGCCACCCCCGCCCCAATATTATTTGGATAGTGGAACTTATAGCCAATTTATCTGCTTTAAGTCCCAATGTGAGAACATTGAATTTTATGACTTGCCGATAATTGAACACTTTTTTGATATTGAGGGGCAATCACAACAGATAGGACACAACAAACTGCCATGCTATCCACACTTTTTTTAATAGGCGGACCAAATTCCATTATGGAGGTTTTCACAACGGGACTCGAACCCGGACCACGCCTGGACAGCCTTGAACAAAAAGAGGATAAAAAGGAAGTTAATTATGCATAAACATGTAATTGGTTTAATTGGTTTAAAATATAAGTTAAAGCCATTTATATTAAAACCAGTTAAAATAAAATAATTAATTCATTAGAATCTCATTAAAATATTCGAAAATGTTATAAAATTCTACCAGTTGAATTTTTTGAAATATAGATATACCGTATATTTCCGCAGATAAGACGATAGTTGAATCATAAAAAAAGGCCCCCAAAATCCGGGTCGTCTTATAGGACAGATACAAAAAAAATTTGATTGAAATTTATATAAATTGAAACCATTATTACTACAACTTATCAAAAAATCTATCATATTATTTAAATACGCTATATGATAATACATTACATTGTAATAGTAAATAATACATTACATTGTAATAGTAAAACAATACTAAAACAAAATAAATATTAAAAGTTATGTTTATTGAGCTACTGAGGAAAAAACGGACAAACCGTTCTTATTTACTAGTACAGAGTAGGGTATGTCCACAAAATAGAACAGCCCATACGACGCTTTTGTGAATAGTCAAGGTTGATTCAAGTCATTCATCAAGTCATTCATAGTCAAGGCGAATAGGACATAATTCCGTATACCCTATACAGTATTATTATCCAGATGATGATCGCCGATCTAAACTAAATTCATAGGCCGTTGATAGTTTGGGGTCGTCTTATAGGACAGATATATGCTAAAACTATAAAACTTTGACGAAAATTTATACCTCGTCTTATCTGCGGAAATATACGGTAATTGAAACTGCTCCATTTTTGAAAATTAGGTATTCTATTATTGCAGGGTCCGGCATGTTGTATAGATGTGGCCTTGACCAGGACCTCGGTAGTCGCAGTACCAACGCGATTTCACTGTGCCACCAAGGAGGCTAAGAAGACTATACGAAGAAGCTTGATTATTATTATTTAGTTTAAAATTCGACCGGTAACAAAAGATTTTCAAAAATTCAGTAACTAATTTCGAAATATTCATAAATATTTTAATAAAATCTTAATTAATAAATTGTATTCGGCTTTTCAAAAATAATTAGCTTTACCGGTGTATCTAGATAGCTCTGGCCAAAGTCCCCTTCCTCTTAGATACTTTCCTAGTAGCTATATTATAATTCTATCCAATGGCGCAACGAAACTTATCATCTGATATTTGGTGTTTTGTAATCGACGATCACTTTTTTCATATTTCCTGACATAAAACCAGATCGTTGGTCTATGTTAATCACTTGCCTACACGATGCAGCACACTAAGAAGATTCGTATGAAGGTTGAGCTATTTAGGGTAGTAACATTGGTTACGTTCTTCCATTGGAGATCAAGAAGGTGTGCCCACTTCGCCTCAATTTGCCGGTTACGTGAGACGGGGTAGAGAGGCCATACCCTGTGCACGTTAAAGAACACGCTGGATGGCCTTGACGGGAGGCTACCATCTGTCTCCCAACAGCTGTTCCAGTAGGTTCCCTCTTCCAACCTACTCTGAGCCCTCGGGCCGTCCGTCGGATGGACGTTAAGCCGTGGTCCCGTGTGTGGCAGAGCTGTACCCTCTGCACGTTAAAGAACACGTTGGATGGCCTTGACGGGAGGCTACCATCTGTCTCCCAACAGCTGTTCCAGTGGGTCCCCTCCCCCAACCTTCTCTGAGCCTTCGGGGTCCTTGTGACCTGGCCATTTAGCCCATGGTGTGCAAAAAAGTGCCGCTCAGAGGTAAAACAACCCAACCCAACCTGAGCCTTCGGGGTCCATGTGTCCTGGCCTTTTAACCTATGGTGTGCAAAAAAGTGCCGGTCAGAGGAAAAACAACCCAACGTATATTTCAAGAAAATGTTTTAAAAAAAAAATAGCGTTTTATGAGAAAATGTGACTGACGATAAATTTAAAGATCTCAACCAAATCTAGCCTGAGCAACACCTTCATTCATATTTTCTCAAAAAACGCTGATTTTCGAACTCACAGTGCTTTGAATGTCGTTCCCATTGACATAAAATGTAGGGAGATGGTCATAATTCATTGACTACTGAGTGTATTTTGGTAAACCTAGAATTTCAGAATAATAATAAAAAAAAATCATTACTATATAGCTGAAATACAAAGGACTAAATAAGCCTTGTAATTGTAATCCTAGAAGAAATTATCAAATGGAATGGGTTGGGTTATTTTTATCTCTTAGTGACACTTTTTTGCTAAATGACCAGGTCACAAGGACCCCGATGGCTTAGAGAAAGTTGGGGAAGAGGACCCACTGGACAGCTGTTGGGAGACATATAGTATCTCCCGTCAAGGCCATCCAGCGTGTTCTTTAACGTGCATAGCTCTCCCGCACACGGAGCCACGGCTTAATGTCCCATCCGACGGACGGTCGCCCTTTTAAGCCCATGATGACCAAGGACGGGGATGGGAGTTTTGTGGGGATTAATCTCAACTCTGGCCCAAGCGGCTTTTAATTTAGCTTCCCAATTGACATAAAATGTAAGGAAGTGGTCATAATTCAATAACTACTGAGTGCATTTTTTAGTCCTAGGACTTCAGAAATTTAAAAAAGAATTCAATACTGCATTGCTGAAACAGAACAGAATGCTATAAATAAGCCTTGAAATCCTAATTCGAATTATTTTCTACTTTCTTGGTGATATAGAGCATATAAAAAAGATCACATTCTATATCAATCTACTTTAATGGTTTTTGCTGCCAGATTCATCCACTTTCAAGAAAGATCATAATTTATCGATGGGGAGACGGTCACGGTTTTTAAACCGCAAAGAATAGAAAGGAAATCATTTACGTCAGCTGGAACTTTTGAAATAGTCATGAAATTATTGCGAATAAAATGATAGTGGTGTTTGGACTTTTAAGTAAACAATTGAGCATCACGGGAGGACTTTTTCAGGGAAGTTGAGGAGGAACCCATGAAGAGGAGGATGCAATTTTATTTGGTCACTAGTTCAAATCAGAAAGGATTATGCTCTTTAAATGGGAAGGATTGTCCCATTTCTTAAGGAGGCAAAATGAGTGATGATGGGGTTATATTGACGACCTACCATTGTGACTAGTTCTTATCCAGGTGGGTGATGGGAGTTATTAAGATAATTCGAAGAGAGCAGACGAGGAATATTTGTTCAAATGGGCCATAAATCAAGTGATAAATGCACACACACCAACAATGGTAAAGGATCTACTGTGGGAATGAATGTATTTTTTTTTGTATTTTTCTGATGACTGTTTCTTTTTTATTTCTTTCCTGACCCAGAGACACTTGATTCGGGGCGGGGATAGCTCAATGAGTTAGGGAGCCAGCTTGCAGTCAGCTAGTTCCCAGGTTCGAGTCCCAGCTGAGCCAGCGTTGACTTCGGTCAGTAGAGGACACCAATGGGCTTGGAAAGGCTGCCGTCGGTAGGATGGAACGTTAAGCCGTGGCCCCGTGTGTGGGAGAACCATGTCCTGTGCACGTTAAAGAACACGCTGGATGGCCTTGACGGGAAGCTACCATCTATCTCCCAACAGCTGTTCCAGTGGGTCCCCTTCCCCATGTCTCCGCAAAATTCCCCACCCTGCCCACGGTGGGCTTGGAAAGGCCGCCGTCCGCCGCATGGGACGTTAAGCCGTGGCCCCGTGTGTGGAAGAGCCATATCCTGTGCACGTTAAAGAACACACTGGATGGCCTTGGCGGGAAGCTACCATCTGTCTCCAAAAAGCTGTTCCAGTGAGTCCGCTCTTCCAACATTCTCTGAGCCATCGGGGTCCTTGTGACCTGGCCATTTAGCCCATGGTGTGCAAAATGTGCCGCTCCGAGGTAAAACAACCCAACTCAACCCTTTATCCAAACCTTCTCTGAGCCCTTGAGGTCCTTGTGACCTGACCATTTAGCGCATTGTGTGCAAAATAAGTGCCGCTCAGAGGTAATTACAATCCAACAACTCGATTCTAGGAGGGGCGGGGGTGGCTCAGTCGGTAGCGCGCCAGGCTCATAATCTGTAGTTCCCACGTTCGAGTCCCAGCTGGGTCAGCGTTGAGATTTATCTCCGCAAAATTTCCCAGCCCTGTCCACGGTCAGTAGGGGACACCGATGGGCTTGAAAAGGCCGCCGCCCGTCTGATGGGACGTTAAGCCGTGGCCCCGTGTGCGGGAGAGCCATACCCTGTGCACGTTAAAGAACACGCTGGATGGCCTTGACGGTAGGCTACCATCTGTCTCCCAACAGCTATTCTAGTGGGTCCCCTCCCCCAACCTTCTCTGAGCGTTCGGGGTCGATGTGACCTGGCCATTTAGCCCATTGTCTGCAAAAAAGTGCCGCTCAGAGGTAAAACAACCCAACAACAACTTTCAGCAATTAATGATTCCAAAACGCTCTCGATTATTTCGATTTAAAGGAAGAAATAAAAAATAAATGTCTGTAGCTATCCTGCTTTGATAAAATCGAGTCTAATCATCGCAATATACGCCTTAAATCAAGTAATATTTCCTCCTTCTAAATAAAGCTAAGGGAAGTATGAATTTTCCTTGTAATCTTCCTGTATCACCTTTCTTGACCTATATATTGGTCCGCTGTAAAGGAACACGCCTTTCATTTATCCTGATTCAAAGGTACTTTCCGTCAGGGCATCCCACCAATGAATCAAAGCTCAGGGAAATCATCAATGGAAGAATTGGTTGACTTCTTTTACCTCTGAGCGGCACTTTTTTGCACACCATGGGCTAAATGGCCAGGTTACAAGAACCCCGAAGACTCAGACAAGGTTGGGTTGGGTTGTTTTACCTCTGAGCGTCACTTTTTTGCACACCATGGGCTAAATGGCCAGGTCACATGGACCCCGAAGTCTCAAAGAAGGTTGGAGGAGGGGACCCACTGGTTGGGTTGTTTTACCTCTGAGCGGAGCACTTTTTTGCACACCATGGGCTAAATGGTCAGGACCCCGAAGGCTCAGAGAAGGTTGGGGGAGGGGACCCACTGGAACAGCTGTTGGGAGACAGATGGTAGCCTCCCGTCAAGGCCATCCAGCGTGTTCTTTAACGTGCACAGGGTATGGCTCTCCCACACACGGGGCCACGGCTTGACGTCCCATCCGACGGACGGTGGCCTTTCCAAGCCCATCGGTCTTATAGACATCTGATCTTATAAATTTATATAATTGGCTATTATGAATTTGCCTACTGACCGTGGGCAGGACGGGGAATTTTGCGCAGATAAATCTCAACGCTGACCCAGCTGGGACTCGAACCTGGGAACTGCAGATTACGAGCCTGGCGCGCTACCGACTGAGCCACCCCCGCCCCCAATGTAAGAATGGAACTTGAAGAATAACACAGGGATGTTCCATTGAAGTTGCTTTAACTCTGAGCGGCACATTTTGTTGAACACAATGGAGTAAACGGTCAGGTCACAAGGACCCAATGGGTGGGACGGATTACCGTGGTAGACAAGGACACAAGCAAGAGGGGGAAACCCTTAAATCCAAAGCAGTATTTTTAATATAAACAAATTTTAATGAATTTGAACAAGTTGTGAAATTAATACAATTAAACTTACAAAATTACTAACAGAATTTCCCAGTGGTGCCGGGGGGAATAGGGGTGGGGTGGCTCAGTCGGTAGCGCGCCAGGCTCGTAATCTGTAGTTCCCAAGTTCGAGTCCTAGCTGGGTCAGCGTTGAGATTTATCTCCGCAAAATTTCCCCGCCCTGCCCATGGTCAGTAGGGGACACCGATGAGCTTGGAAAGGCCGCCGTCCGTCGGATGGGACGTTAAGCCGTGGCCCCGTGTGCGGGAGAGCCATACCCTGTGCACGTTAAAGAACACGCTGGATGGCCTTGACGGGAGGCTACCATCTGTCTCCCAACAGCTGTTCCAGTGGGTCCCCTCCCCCAACCTTCTCTGAGCCTTCGGGGTCCATGTGACCTGGCCATTTAGCCCATGGTGTGCAAAAAAGTGCCGCTCAGAGGTAAAACAACCCAACCCAACCCGGGGGGAATCAATGGAGATCAATCATGGAGTTTCGCAATAAAATTTTGGGGGTGGGCTTAATTTTCTTTAATCAATGGACAGCCGTTTCTCAATCAACTTTTGGGGATGGGCCTAATTTACTTGTATCAATGGACAGCCTTTTCTTAATCAACTTTTGGGGGTCCTAATTTTCTTGAAACAACGGACAGCCGTTTCTCAATCAACGATTTGGGGGTGTGCCTAATTTTTTTGAATCAATGGGCAGCCATTTCTCAATAAACCTTTGGGGTGATTATTTTTCTTGAATAAATGGAGAGCCGTTTCGCAACCAACTTTTGAGGATGGACGTAATTTTCTTGAGTCAATGGACAGCTGTTTCGCAACGAACATTTGTGGGTGGGCCTAATTTTCTTGAATCAACGGACAGCCGTTTTTCAATGAACTTTTGGGGGTACGCCTAATTATCTCAATGAATCTTGGGGGGGGGGGGGATAATTTTCTTGAATCAATGGACAGCCGTTTCGCAAACAACCTTTGGGGATGGGCAAAATTTTCTTGAATCAATGGACAGCTGTTTCGCAATCAACTTTTGAAGTGGGCCTAATTTTCTCGCATCAGTGGACAGCACTTTCACAATCAACTTTTGAGAGTGGGTCTAACGTTGTTGAGGTATTTTATATACAGTACACAGTCGTATCAGAATAATATGACCACCTATATACGGGGGGCGGGGGTGGCTCAGTCGGTAGCGCGTCAGGCTCGTAATCTGTAGTTCCCAGGTTCGAGTCCCAGCTGGGTCAGCGTTGAGATTTATCTCCGCAAAATTCCTCGCCCTGCCCACAGTCAGTAGGGGACACCGATGGGCTTGGAAAGGCAGCCGTCCGTCGGATGGGACGTTAAGCCGTGGCCCCGTGTGCGGGAGAGCCATACCCTGTGCACGTTAAAGAACACGCTGGATGGCCTTGACGGGAGGTTACCATCTGTCTCCCAACAGCTGTTCCAGTGGATCCCCTCCCCCAACCTTCTCTGAGCCTTCGGGGTCCATGTGACCTGGCCATTTAGCCCATGGTGTGCAAAAAAGTGCCTCTCAGAGGTAAAACAACCCAACCCAACCTATATACGTATACTATGGCAGGTGGTCATATTATTCTGATACGACTGTGTATATTAGATATTTTATTACGCAGCTGTTTCGAAATCAAGTTTTCGGGTGGGCCTAATTTTCTTGAATCCATGGACAGCCGATTCGGAATCAACTCTTGGGGATGGGCCTAATTTTCTTGAATCACGATTATTCATATCATGATTCAATTTCATATGATAACTATTCATACGATATCTTGAATCATGATTATTTATTCAAATAATATTCATTAATTATAAATCAATGGACAGCTGTTTCGCAATCGTCTTTTCGAGGTGGACCTAATTTTCTGGAATCAATAATCAGCCGTTTTGGAATCAGCTCTTTGGGGTGGGCGCAATCTATGAACTGCACTATCTTACACTTAGCTAAATTGCTAGGTCACAAAGACCCCAAAATTGCCCAGTACTCTGCTCTAGGTTACAGTGAGATGAAGATACAGAAGACATTGGTGGTCCAACCTCTGATCGTCTAGAAGATGTCGAACACAGAGACAACAAATTCTCTATTTTATGTACAGTCGCTCAAAAAAGTATCCGAACACCATGGTTGATTACAGAATTCAGAAAAAATATCTGGCAACGATTTTTTTAGAAATTAGTGATCTGGCAACCTTCGTGTCACGTGATTACAGAATTCAGGAAAAATATCTGGAGCGTGTACAGCAACTGCAGTTACTGCACACGCTCCAGTTTGCTGTGAACGGTAACTGCACACGCTCAATATTTCCGTGAGTGAGCCCACACGATCTAGTATCAAAATAATATGACCACCTATAGTCGCTCAAAAAAAATATCCGAATGCTATGGTTAATTACAGAATTCAGAAAAAATATCTGGCAACGATTTTTTTAGAAATTAGTGATCTGGCAACCTCGTGTCACGTGACACGAAGGTTCACGATTTCACGAAGGTGCCAGATCACTAATTTCTAAAAAAATCGTTGCCAGATATTTTTTCTGAATTCTGTAATTAACCATAGCATTCGGATACTTTTTTGAGCGACTGTACATAGATTATAAATCGACGAATCTAAATTAGGTATTTGCCTAAATCCTATCAATAATTATTCTCTCAATTGGCTTTAGAGTATTAAATGACATACAAGTGTGTTATAATTCATATTATATTCAATTAAATGTGTTACATGTAAAAGATAAAATTTCAGAAAGAGAAATCAGTATTATTAACTATATTTATTTACTAATTTATTTATGTTAAATTTTTTTAGAAGAAACGACCTCAAACAACTTCCCTATTTAATGCTCCTTCTGTGTTTATGCTTATATGTTTGTTTTATGTTTCCTGTATGTAGGAGGGCGGGGGTGGCTCAGTCGGTAGCGCGCCAGGCTCGTAATCTGTAGTTCCCAGGTTCGAGTCCCAGCTGGGTCAGCGTTGAGATTTATTTCCGCAAAATTTCCCCGCCCTGCCCACTGTCAGTAGGGGACACCGATGGGCTTGGTAAAGGCCGCCGTCCGTCGGATGGGACGTTAAGCCGTGGCCCCGTGTGCGGGAGAGCCATACCCTGTGAACGTTAAAAAGGCCGCCGTCCGTCGGATGGGACGTTAAGCCGTGGCCCCGTGTGCGGGAGAGCCATACCCTGTGAACGTTAAAGAACACGCTGGATGGCCTTGACGGGAGGCTACCATCTGTCTCCCAACAGCTGTTCCAGTGGGTCCCCTCGCCCAACCTTCTCTGAGCATTCGGGGTCCTTGTGACCTGGCCATTTAGCCCATAGTATGCAAAAAAGTGCCATTCAGAGGTAAAACAATCCAATCTTATATGTTTGTTTTATGTTCCCTGTATGTAGGTTAAAGCAGTTTCTAGTATATCTTCTTTAATGTAGCATTTTTTGTGAGTCTTAATTCGATTTATTTCAGTAATTATTATAGGAATGTGCATTTCCCATTGTGGTTCAGTTGTTAGCCATTTCGGTTTCTTTTGTGCTTAATTACATCTTTTAGTTTAGAGTCTTGCTTGATGAAATCTATGAGTTTTCCTCTTAGGAGCGCATGATTTTACTTATTAATTTCTGGTTCCTTGCCTTGTTGCTAATCTTAGTAGGTTGTTACTTAATTGTTTCTTAAGCCTGATATCAATGATGAGTGCTAAGGTTATATTTTTTTCAGATTTGGTAAATGATATCTGATATCTTGAATTAAGTACTTGAGCTCCAAGCCTAGGGCTTATATCTCGAAGTCTAAACTAGTGCCTGATTGGCAATAGCAAATTTAAAACACAAAAACCCCAAAGGGGCACATGGGCAAAACAAACTTGTTTAAGAAGCACAACTAAAAGTTAAACATGAGGTGTCATACATCACAATCTTAGGACGCTTGAATTGGTTTAAAACCAATGGATCATAATCAATCAAAGATCTAATTATATCATAAGGATTATCTCCAAGTGCCTCTTGGGCGGGGGTGGCTCAGTCGGTAGCGTGCTAGGCTCGTAATCTGTAGTTCACAGGTTCGAGTTCCAGCTGGGTCAGCGTTGAGATTTATCTCCGCAAAATTCCCCGCCCTGCAGACGGTCAGCAGGGGACACCAATGGGCTCGGAAAGGCCGCCGTCCGTCGGATGGGACGTTAAGCCGTGGCCCCGTGTGCGGGAGAGCCATACCCTGTGCACGTTAAAGAACACGCTGGATGGCCTTGACGGGAGGCTACCATCTGTCTCCCAACAGCTGTTCCAGTGGGTCCCCTCCCCCAACCTTCTGTGAGCCTTCGGGGTCAATGTGACCTGGCCATTTAGCCCATGGTGTGCAAAAAAGTGCCGCTCAGAGGTAAAACAACCCAATCTAAGAGCCTCGAAAAAGGTCTGCGCGAGCTTCTGAATATGGTTGTATATGTGGTCAGTGCTCAAATCAGTTTGAATGGTCTTGTTTTTCACAAACCAGGGAGCACTGACCACAGATCTGAGGATTTTATTTTGGAAGCTCTGAAGCCTCCTGGCATTGGTGTTGGATAGTATTACCCCATACAGGTGAGGCATATGTCAGGACTGGCCGCAGAAGAGTCTTATAAAGAAATAATTTTTTTGTAGAGGCAGTTTCGAGCTCCACCCTATCAGTCGTGCAAGTTTGCATCTGATGATTTGAGTCTTTGAGAGCACATGATCAATATGCACATTCCAACAAAATTTTTTTATGTAGAATGACACCAAGGTATTTCACCGTTGGTGACCAGGATGTTTCAACTCCAAAAAGTTTAGGAGAGTCAAGATTAACAATCTTCTTTCTAGAGAAGAGAACTGACTGGCTTTTATCTGGGTTAATCTTGATTTTCCATTTGGAGTACCAGCGCTCTAATTTGCCCGTCCCAAGCTGCAACCTTTTGATAGCCAGGATGGGGCTCAGGGATGAAGAGAGTAGAGCAATGTCATCAGCGTAAAGTTCCATCATGACAGGATGGAGATCTACGAGATCGTGCATATTGAAGTTGAATAGAGTTGGGTTGGGTTGTTTTACCTCTGAGCGGCACTTTTTTGCACACCATGGGCTAAATGGCCAGGTCACATGGACCCCGAAGGCTCAGAGAAGGTTGGGGGAGGGGACCCACTGGAACAGCCTTGACGGGAGGCTACCCTCTGTCTCCCGTTGGGAGACAGAGGGTAGCCTCCCGTCAAGTCCATCCAGTTCTTTAACGTGCACAGGGTATGACTCTCCCGCACACGGGGCCACGGCTTAAGGTCCCATCCGACGGACGGCGGCCTTTCCAAGCCCATCGGTGTCCCCTACTGACCGTGGGCGGGGGGGGGAGTTTTGCGGAAATAAATCTCAACGCTGACCCAGCTGGGACTGGAACCTGGGAACTACAGATTACGAGCCTGGCGCGCTACCGACTGAGCCACCCCCGCCCCTGCTCCATTAGGCGATTTAAGATAATTCTCTCAAAAACTTTACCTAAACATGGGAGCAAACTGATCGGTCGATAACTCTGGGGGAAAGGTTGGATTTTTCCCCCGTTTGATGTATTATTTTAATAACAGCTCTTTTCCAGATCGGTGGGAAATGTTTAAACGTAAAAGGCTGTTAAAAATAGAATAGATGTAAAGAATGGCGGTAGTTGTCTGATCATGGTTTTCGTGATTTCATCAAGGCCGGTAGGATTTCTGAGTTTTAATAATTTAATTGATTTATTAACCTCAGTAGGAGTTGCAAAGCGAATGTTAGAGTTCGTCACCTGGGAGAAGTGATTGAGAGCATTTTGAACAATTTCAGAAGTTCCTTTATCTGACCATCATTTTCCTGAAACTGACTTTCCAGGGTAGTCGCAAAAGCTTCCACCTTGTCCTCGTTGTTGTAAACAATACCATTCATTCCATGAATCGGAGGATATTTTGAAACTGGTTTCTTCAGGGTATTGGCCATTTCACCACATGGAATTGTCCTCTGTTGTAAGGGAGTTGGGTTGGGTTGTTTTACCTCTGAGCGGCACTTTTTTGCACACCATGGGCTAAATGGTCAGGTCACATGGACCTCGAAGGGTCAGAGAAGGTTGGGGGAGGGGACCCACTGGAACAGCTGTTGGGAGACAGATGGTAGCCTCCCGTCAAGGCCATCCAGCGTGTTCTTTAACGTTGGATTGTTTTACCTCTGAGCGGCACTTTTTTGCACACCATGGGCTAAATGTCCAGGTCACATGGACCCCGAAGGCTCAGAAAAGGTTGGGGGAGGGGACCCACTGGAACAGCTGTTGGGAGACAGATGGTAGCCTCCCGTCAAGGCCATCCAGCGTGTTCTTTAACGTTGGATTGTTTTACCTCTGAACGGCACTTTTTTGCACACAATGGGCTAAATGGCCAGGTCACATGAACCCCGAAGGCTCAGAGAAGGTTGGGGGAGGGGACCCACTGGAATAGCTGTTGGGAGACAGATGGTAGCCTCCCGTCAAGGCCATCCAGCGTGTTCTTTAACGTGCACAAGGTATGGCTCTCCCGCACACGGCGCCACGGCTTAACGTCCCATCCGACGGACGGCGGCCTTTCCAAGCCTATCGGTGTCCCCTACTGACCGTGGGCAGGGCGGGGAATTTTTGCGGAGATAAATCTCAACGCTGACCCAGCTGGGACTCGAACCTGGGAACTACAGATTACGAGACTGAGCAACCCCCGCCCAACAAGCTGAGGTTTTAGGTTCAAGACTTCAAGAGTAGAATCTTCTGGCAAAGGGTAACAGAGTTTCTCTGGTGTTCAGAAAGAGAAATTTGGCTCTATCTGCTTTTTGCGAGATGCAAGACGGTTTGTGTTTCTGCACAGATATTTAAGGGCTGATGGAAGAAATTGGAACACCTCACGACCCTAAGGAATGGCGTCTATTTATAGATTTGCCAAAATTCAGCTTACAAGTTGTCCTTTCGTATAAAGGAAACCAAAAAGCTTCCATTCCAGTGACACATGCTGTGGGAATGAAGGAAACTGATGAAAGCAAGGAAAAAATACTCACTGCTATAAAATATTGCCAGTTTAAGTGGACAATATGTGATGACCTAAAAGTTATATCTCTCTTCCTCGGGTAGGGGCGGGGGCGGGGGTGGCTCAGTCGGTAGCGAGCCAGGCTCGTAATCTGTAGTTCCCAGGTTCGAGTCCCAGCTGGGTCAGAGTTGAGATTTATCTCCGCAAAATTTCCCCACCCTGCCCACGGTCAGTAGGGGACACCGATGGGCTTGAAAAGGTCGCCGTCCGTCGGATGGGACGTTAAGCCGTGGCCCCGTGTGCGGGAGAGCCATACCCTGTCCACGTTAAAGAACACGCTGGATGGCCTTGACGGGAGGCTACCATCTGTCTCCCAACAGCTGTTCCAGTGGGTCCCCTCCCCCAACCTTCTCTGAGCCTTCGGGGTCCATGTGACCTGGCCATTTAGCCCATGGTGTGCAAAAAAGTGCCGCTCAGAGGTAAAACAACCCAACCCAAATCTGCTTCCACCACTACACATCAAACTGGGGCTTATGAAAAATTTGTAAAGGCTATGGACAAAATTGGTAAAGGGTTTTTGCATTTGAAGGAAAAATTTCCAAACTAAATGACACCAAACTCAAAGAAGGGATCTTTGTTGGTCCTCAGATCAGGAAGCTACTGAATAATACTGTCTTCGAACGAAAATTGAATATGAAGAAGCGCGCTGCATGGAAATCCTTCGCGTCTGTGGTGCAGGGTTTTCTTTGGAATCACAAAGAGGAAAACTACCATTAGCTCATTCAAGATCTCAAAAATTATGAAAATCTTGGCTGCCGAATATCTTTGAAGATCCATTTCTTGCACTTGCATCTCAACTTCTTCCCCAAGAACTTAGGGTTGGGTTGGGTTGTTTTACCTCTGAGCGGCACTTTTTTGCACACCATGGGCTAAATGGCCAGGTCACATGGACCCCGAAGACTCAGAGAAGGTTGCGGGAGGGGACCCACTGGAACAGCTGTTGGGAGACAGATGGTAGCCACCCGTCAAGGCCATCCAGCGTGTTCTTTAACGTGCACAGGGTATGGCTCTCCCGCACACGGGACCACTGCTTAACGTCCCATCCGACGGACTTCGGCTTTTCCAAGCCCATCGATGTCCCCTACTGACAGTGGGCAGGGCGGGGAATTTTGCGGAAATAAATCTCAACGCTGACCCAGCTGGGACTCGAACCTGGGAACTACAGATTACGAGCCTGGCGCGCTACCGACTGAGCCACCCCCACCCCCCAAGAACTTAGGAGCTGTCAGTGATGAGCAAGGGGAAATATTTCACCAGGGTATCCGAACCATGGAGGAGAGTTGTTGTTGGGTTGTTTTACCTCTGAGCGGCACTTTTTTTCACACCATGGGCTAAATGGCCAGGTCACATGGACCCCGAAGGCTCAGAGAAGGTTGGGGGAGGGGACCCACTGGAACAGCTGTTGGGAGACAGATGGTAGTCTCCCATCAAGGCCATCCAGTGTGTTCTTTAACGTGCACAGGGTATGGCTCTCCCGCACACGGGGTCACGGCTTAACGTCCCATCCGACGGACGGCGGCCTTTCCAAGCCCATCGGTGTCCCCTACTTACCGTGGGCAGGGCGGGGAATTTTGCGGAGATAAATCTCAACTCTGACCCAGCTGGGACTCGAACCTGGGAGCTATAGATTACAAGCCAGGCGCGCTACCGACTGAGCCACCCCCGCCGCCTGGAGGAGAGATACCAAGGCAGGTGGGACCCAGCAATGATGGGTGATTACTGCTGGTTCTTGCAGAAGGAAGCTAGCTACCTTAGTACATAAGAAACAAAATGAACTTCTTGTACGTATAAAAGATCTTTACCCATGTTTACTTATTTTGCGTTTCAATATTAATTCATTTGTTAGTTTATATTCAGTGGTCTATAACTACGATATTTCAAAATTTTTTCACTGTAATCATGTAATCAATTACTGAGTTTTAAGTTGCAATTTAATAAATAGTCACATTTATTTTCGTTTCCCAAATATACGTATTCATTGAAATTTGAAATACATCAATCCGTAATAAATAATAATAATAAAAAAACTGTACGATGCTACAGATTTTTCACAGCCATATTTGAATTCAGCACCCCAAAATTAGTTAAAAAATAAAGTTTCAATTTGTTGTGTAGTGTAATTCATGTAAATTCGTTCATTTATTTTTTTAGCATTATTTAGCGTATATTCATTTTTCGATAAATTTTTCCTTGAGAACTTTCAAGGAACTTGAAACTGGCGTTACACTCTCTACTCACAATTTATTTCCGATGATCATTCTATTGTAAATATTATAGTTACTGAAATTCACTCTCCAAATACAAATGCAAATGACTCTAATTCAAAGATCGGTGAAATGATTGCCACGGAAAAGTGGTTTGCTAAAGTGGGATAGTGGTGCCATCTGGTGAATTGGTTCTTAACGAAGTTTCATGTCTTTACTGAAGAGTAACGTGGCTTTCTTCGAATGTTCTTGAAATTTCTGTTGAAATCGATTTTTCTCTTAACTTTAAGATCCAATAAGTGAAATCATATAAAAGTACAGTCGCTCAAAAAAATATCCGAACACTTTTTTTGAGCGACTGCACGAGAATAATTTGAAACCCTTGTTAATTCATCATTCGAAAACGGAAAATTCCCCTCCCCCCCCAAACACATAATTTCAAAATATTCAATTGTGAATAATTGTGAAAATGGTGTAAAACGATAAAAAGTTTATAAAATTGGGCATTTTGAGAAAAAATATTAAATAACCACAAGAGCGAAAGAGGAGGTGATAATGACACATGCCCATCAATCCGGGGCGGGGTGGCTCAGTTGGTAGCGCGCCAGGCACGTAACCTGTAGTTCCCAGGTTCGAGTCCAGCTGTGTCAGCGTTGAGATTTATCTCCGCAAAATTTCCCCGCCCTGCCCACGGTCAATAGGGGACACCGATGGGCTTGGAAAGGCCGCCGTCCGTCGGATGGGACGTTAAGCCGTGGCCCCGTGTGTGGGAGAGCCATACCCGGTGCACGTAAAAGAACACGCTGGATGGCCTTGACGGGAGGCTACCATCGGTCTCCCAACAGCTGTTCCAGTGGGTTCCCGCGCCTTCGGAGTCCTTGTGACCTGGCCATTTAGCCCATGGTGTGCAAAAAAAAGTGCCGCTCAGAGGTAAAACAATCCAACTCACATCAATCCAGAGAATCGCTACAAAATGAAATATAGGAATATCACTGATTATTTTAAGTAAATAGTTTGCTTTTTCTTTGGAGAGTATTTGGTGATTTTTGTAAATATTTTACAATACGTAGCATTGGGAACATAGGAGGTAACATAGTAACATTTAAGAACATTGTTAGTAACATAGAAATACTTAAGAATATTTCTGGTAACACATGCAATATTTAAGAAAAATGCTGGTAATACATGTAATATTTAAGAAAAATGCTTGTAACATAGTAATATTGTACCTAAGAACATTGCATGTCCTGTTAACAGAGTAATGCTTAACAGAGTAATGCTTAAGAACATTGATGGTGACATACTAAAATTTGAGAACTTTCCTGGTAACATAGTAATATTTAAGAATATTGCCGGTAATGTAGTTAGACTTAAGAACATTGCTCGTAACACAGAGATACTTAAGAACATTGCTAGTGTCATAAAAATATTTAAAAATATTGCTGATAACATAGTAATATTGAAAATATTGCTCTTGAATAACATAGTAATATTCAAGAACATTGATGGTAACAGAGTAATATTTAAGAACATTATTACTAACATATTAATACTTAAGAGCATTCTTGGTAATATAGTAATATTTAAGAACATTGTTGGTAATGAAGGAACACTTAAGAATATTGCTGGTAACAGAGATACTTAAGAACATTGCTAGTGTCATAATAATATTTAAGAATATTGCTGATAACATAGTAATATTGAAAATATTGCTCTTACATAGTAATATTTAAGAACATTGTTGGTAACATAGTAATATTTAAGAACATTGTTTGTAACATAGTAATATTTAAGAACATTGTTGGTAACATAGTAATATTTAAGAACATTGTTCGTAACATAGTAATATTTAAGAACATTGTTCGTAACATAGTAATATTTAATAACATTGTTGGTAACATAGTAATATTTAAGAACATTGTTGGTAACATAGTAATATTTAAGAACATTGTTTGTAACATAGTAATATTTAAGAACATTTTTGGTAACATAGTAATATTTAAGAACATTATTGGTAACATAGTAATATTTAAGAACATCGTTGGTAACAGGGTAATATTTAAGAACATTGTTGGGAACGTAGTAATACTCAAGAGCATTGCTGATAACAGGGTAATATTTAAGAACATTGCTGGTAACATAGTAATATTTAAGAACATTTTTGGTAACATAGTAATATTTAAGAACATTTTTGGTAACATAGTAATATTTAAGAACATTGTTGGTAACATAGTAATATTTAAGAACATTGTTGGTAACAGGGTAATATTTAAGAACATTGTTGGGAACATAGTAATACTCAAGAGCATTGCTGATAACAGGGTAATATTTAAGAACATTGCTGGTAACATAGTAATATTTAAGAACATTATTGGTAACATAGTAATATTTAAGAACATTGTTGGTAACATAGTAATATTTAAGAACATTGTTGGTAATGAAGGAACACTTAAGAATATTGCTGGTAACAGAGATACTTAAGAACATTGCTAGTGTCATAATAATATTTAAGAATATTGCTGATAACATAGTAATATTGAAAATATTACTCTTACATAGTAATATTTAAGAACATTGCTAGTAATATGGTAATACTCAAGAACATTGCTGGTAACATAGTAATATTTAAGAACATTGTTGGTAACCGTGACCCGTCAAAATAGCTCAAGACAAAACAGCCCCGACAAAACAGCCCCGACAAAATAGCCTGTTCTAAAATAGCCCAAGACAAAATAGCCCCGAAGAAATAGCTTAGCCTATTTAAATTCTAAATTTCGCATTTTAAAAATTGTATACAGACATATAAATAAAAATTCTAAATATGGTTTGGTAATTCTTTACAAGTCTTTAAGGTTTGTGTTCCTTGCCACATTCTTTACAAAAATTACATTTCAAGGTTATGTGAAATGCCACGAAGAAAGTCCATATGTTCCATAGTTGCATAATTTTCCACTAATGCTTCCAGGCGTCGATTCAGTTGCACATATTTAGTTTTGCTAGCATCTAGGTTGCGAATACCTGCAGCAGGACGGGTTAAGCGGATTTCTACCATATCCTGCTCTTTTCGGAAATGGTCGATGAGTTTGTAGACGGATGGATGATGGCAATCTACAGTTTGCTGGAATGCCCTATGCCACCCTTCTACCGAATTATTTGTCCTCGGAAGACCATTGACAACGCGCTCATGAACATTCCATATATGTATTGCAAATCGTGGTTGTGCTCGGCGATTGCGTCTTATTCGTCCTATATTATGTATCTTCCCAGTAATCGATAATGGGCTCTAGTTCGTTTGGGCATTTTTCAATTAATTCTTCAAATACTCCTATAACATCATGTACCGGTACAAAACTCAACGCAAACAACATTTTTATATAAGAACGCACATTTTCATTATTTACATTAAAGTTCCGCTAAATTCAGTTCTTGCACTTTTCGCCATAAGCACTGTCCCAAATGAAACAAACAGCCAACAACTTCTGTGTTATTAAAAACTTGTTGCACGGCGTTTTGAACCGCTTTCTCGTAATCACTTAACACACTTGTTGAATTTAAAGTTTCCTTCAACTGTAATAGTTTCTAAAATACGCGAACATATATTGCTTCACTTTTATTTCTTAACAATACATATATCAGTGGAATACAACACTTTTCTATTAGTCCGTGTATCGTGAATAATTGAAAAAACAGTTCAGGTGATACTTTAAACGTGCCATCAACAAACCAATGATGATTCTGTTCCAATATTCTCAAATTTTCCTCAGTGCCGAACATTAGAATTCGATCAGGATCGTTTTCTCCAGAATCCCACAGAATAAAATTTTCGTTTCTTGTGGTACTTTGAAGATGAACTGGAATTGCAATATTGGCAACACTTGCAGGATTTGGATATGGAAGATTCGTTTTTTTTCGTATACGTTCTATTGCTCTCTGGGAGGCAATATAATTTGGAAGCTGAATCGATGCTTCCAAAGATATTCCACTTGTGCAGGCTTGATATATATTTGCCTAGGCTTCTCCACAGCACTCTGTGCTCTATGTTTCATTTCAGAAACGCATTTCAATGCCTGATTTTTAGCTGGATTTGGCGCATGGTTGTGTTCCGTCACGACCCGGAAGTCAGCACCCAATGTTCTTAGACGCCCTTTACAAGTCGGAACTACACACCTCCACGATGTACTTTTATCCCGGTTTTCCCTAGCCTTGCGATATCGATGACCATCTTTCAGCAGCAGATCTTTTCCTTTTTGCGACGAGATTTTCTCCATTTTTCTTGCAAAACACAAATAATAACGGATTATCAGTTAATATCTATTAAATAGTTCTATATTATATCAATAAATAAACGCATCCGGTAAGATAGATATTAAAATAGCTTACTTATTTCCGTTAGAGATCTCTTGCAACGACTCCCGCAAGACACACGTGCGCCACGTGCGAATAAAAAACTAAAACTAGAAGCTAAACTAGAAGCATTGGTTTTAATACTAAAACTAAATCACATGGCTCCGCCTACCGGTGAGCCATGTGCCTGTCACGTGACTCATTTGTTACTATAATATTTCTAATTATAGATGCACTCAACTTGTTGCAAAGTTACCTTCATTTTACCAAAGTATAGGAAGACATATTACGCGCGTTTTCCGACGCGCAAGTTGGATTTTTACTTTGGATTTTAAATAGGCTAAGCTATTTCTTCGGAGCTATTTAGTCTTGGGCTATTTTAGAATAGGCTATTTTGTCGGGGCTATTTAGTCTTGGGCTATTTTAGAATAGGCTATTTTGTCGGGGCTTTTTTGTCGGGGCTATTTAGTCTTGGGCTATTTTGACGGGGTACCGTTGGTAACATAGTAAAATTTAAGAACATTGTTTGTAACATAGTAATATTTAAGAACATTGTTGGTAATATAGTAATATTTAAGAACATTATTGGTAACATAGTAATATTTAAGAACATTATTACTAACATATTAATACTTAAGAGCATTCTTGGTAATATAGTAATATTTAAGAACATTGTTGGTAATGAAGGAACACTTAAGAATATTGCTGGTAACAGAGATACTTAAGAACATTGCTAGTGTCATAATAATATTTAAGAATATTGCTGATAACATAGTAATATTGAAAATATTGCTCTTACATAGTAATATTTAAGAACATTGTTGGTAACATAGTAATATTTAAGAACATTGTTTGTAACATAGTAATATTTAAGAACATTGTTGGTAACATAGTAATATTTAAGAACATTATTGGTAACATAGTAATATTTAAGAACATTGTTGGTAACATAGTAATATTTAAGAACATTGTTGGTAACATAGTAATATTTAAGAACATTTTTTGTAACATAGTAATATTTAAGAACATTGTTGGTAACATAGTAATACTCAAGAGCATTGCTGATAACAGGGTAATATTTAAGAACATTGTTGGTAACATAGTAATACTCAAGAGCATTGCTGATAACAGGGTAATATTTAAGAACATTGTTGGTAACATAGTAATACTCAAGAGCATTGTTGGTAACATAGTAATATTTAAGAACATTGTTGGTAACATAGTAATATTTAAGAACATTGTTGGTAACATAGTAATATTTAAGAACATTGTTTGTAACATTGTAATATTTAAGAACATTGTTTGTAACATAGTAATATTTAAGAACATTGTTGGTAACATAGTAATACTCAAGAACATTGCTGATAACAGGGTAATATTTAAGAACATTGTTGGTAACATCGTAATACTCAAGAGCATTGCTGATAACAGGTTAATATTTAAGAACATTGTTGTTAACATAGTAATACTCAAGAGCATTGCTGATAACAGGGTAATATTTAAGAACATTGTTGGTAACATAGTAATACTCAAGAGCATTGCTGATAACAGGGTAATATTTAAGAATATTGTTGGTAACATAGTAATACTCAAGAGCATTGCTGATAACAGGGTAATATTTAAGAATATTGTTGGTAACATAGTAATACTCAAGAGCATTGCTGATAACAGGGTAATATTTAAGAACATTGCTGGTAGCATAAAGATTCTTAAGTACATTACTGGTACCATGTATCAGTAATGTACTTAAGGGACCTGGGTTCGAGCCCCCGATAAGGCATGGATGTGTGTGTCTTTTTTCTGCTGAGGTCCTGCCATCCTCTCAGACCTTCTACTGTGGCATATAAACTGACAAGCTCCTGTCAGACCTCTGTGGCAAGTAGCTGCTTGAGGGGGTATTTATTTATTTATTTATTTTATTTATCTTTAACGCCCACGACGGACGGTGGCTTTTCTGGTTGGGTTGTCTCCTGGGATCATAACAATATTTAAGAACATTGTTGGATAATGTTTTCATTTGTGTCTTTGAGTAAAATAAAATTTTGATTTTGTTTTGAAAATTGAATTTATTATCACAGTAGAGTAAATGTCAGATAACGAAATCGATCTGAGGATCAAAATGTGCTCGTTATACTGAAATTACATTATATCGAACTGCAATGAAGTACGTGATATAATAGTTACATACTCATCATCATCATCATCACCCTCAAGCAGCCATGTGCTACGGAGGTCCAACCAGACCGTGCAATTTAGTTTTCCAAGCAAGTCTATCCTGAGCTACATCTACTGCATCTGGCCACTGCACAGCAATTCTAACAAGGTCCTGTTTGACATTGTCAGCCCACCGCATCCTAGGTCTCCCCTTCTTTCTGAGGCCTTTAGGCACACTGTTCATAACCCTATTCGCTAATCTATAATTATTCATACGGGCAACATGGCCAACCCAACGGAGTCACTCTCTGCACAATATGCTGCTTAAAGGAGGTTGCAAACTCCTTTGCCTAACCTCATCATTAGTTACAAAGTTAAACCACCTAATAATACCCAAGATACTGCGTAAGCATCTGGAATCAAAAGCATCTAGTTTCCTGTTATCTTGTTAACAAAGTGTCCAAGTTTCACTACCATAACTAACCCTAGAAAGAACCAAACTATTATACAGTCTAATTTTAGTCTTTAGGTGTATACGCCTATTTCTCCACACTCTGCATAGGTTCTTAAAAGTCCAGGCAGCAATCCCTATTCGTCTGTTAATCACATGCCGCACATCACCATTATCTGTTACATAGCTCCCAAGATAATTAAACTGTGACACCTGCTCAAGACTGCAACCATTCAGATTAACTGAATCACAGCCTGCCTGACCAATTTTCATCACTTTAGTTTTCTCTCTGTTTATAACCAAACCTACTCTACTACCAGTCTCATCAACAGCTCGAATGAAAGAGTTCATCTCATCAACATCATTTGCCAAAAGGGCTAAATCATCAGCATAATCTAAATCAGAAATTTTCGTATCTCCAGCCCATTTAAGGCCAAAATCTTTCCCTTGAATTGAATTTCGCATAACATAATAAATAACCAGGCTAAAGAGAAAAGGAGACAAAATGCACCCTTGTCGAACACCAGAAGTAATGCTAAACCAATTGCTACAAGCCTTACCAACTCTCACACATGACTCAGTGTTATTACAGAGAGCTTTCATTATGTTAACTAACTTGTCTGGTATACCATATGATCTCACAATCAACCACAAATTATGACCATCAACAGAGTCGAAAGCCTTTTTGAAATCAACAAAGCTAGCAACCAGAGGTTTCTGAAACTCTAAACATTTCTCAAGAATTTTCCTAAGTGAAAATATCTGATCCACACATCCCCTACCACTTCTGAATCCACATTGCTCATCACGCAATTGCCTGTCAACCAGATTCTTAATTCTATTAAGCACAATCATGGAAAGAACTTTACCTGGAACAGAGAGTAGGCTGATACCCCTATAGTTATCACAAGAACTGCGATCACCTTTTTTGAAAATAGGGATAACAATAGCTCTGGTAAAATCCTTAGGAACCATGCCTTTATCATAAAAGATATTCAGAATTTTAGTCATCCAAGTGGTAACCGAAACATTCCCAGCTCTAAGCATTTCGGTAGTAATTTCATCTACCCCTGGGGATTTATGTAGGTTAAGTTTAGAAACAGCCAAAATACTTCAGATTGTGTTACAGGGCCAACATTAAAGCCACCAATGCATCTATCATCATTGCAAACAATGGGAGTAGAACTAACTACATTGTTTAGAACATCACTGAAATGCTCAGCCCACCTAGCCATGACAGAATCCTCCCCTTCTATAACTGATCTTTACACGTTTATTAAGTTCTCTGTAATGCTTTCTATTAGGACTACTAGGGTATTGATTAAAGACATTCCTGCAGTTCTTTCTTTCCGAAATAAGCTCAAGTGCCTTATCACTCAGATAATTCTGCCTCTTCTGCTCCTTTTTTCCTAAAAGAGTACTGTTAGTGTCCAAAAAAGCCTGTTTAAAATGATCCCATTCTTCCTCAACTTCAGTAGTAAGCAAACCATGACTGTTATAATGACTAAGTAACCTATCATGGTAAGCTTTTGCTATAACTGGATCTTTCAGAGCTTCAGTATTAAAAGTAAATTTTTTAACCCTAGCACAACACTTTTTAAGTTTAAGTTGCAACACACTTTTAACAAGGTAATGGTCAGATCCAATTTCAGCTCCCTATATGCCCTGGTATTCCTAACAGAACTAGCCCATTTGCTGTTAATTAATATGTAATCAATCATATTCTTATGCAGCCCATCAGGTGAAACCCATGTGTACTTATGTATATCGCGGGTTTGTAATAAGTGTTTGTTATTCTGAATCCATTGAGTTTACTTACCTGTAGGAGACGTTGTCCATTGCCATTGCAGCTACCAATACCAAAAGGGCCTATTACTCCTCCCCAAAGGTCAGAGTCAGTACCAACTTTGGCATTGAAGTCACCAAGAACAAGGGTAATATCTCCTTTCTTGACAGAATTCAAAATATCCTGAAGTTGTTCATGAAACCTATCCTTCCTCAGTGGGCATAACAGCAGATAACATTCAAGTCTTTAACGCTTGTCTGAAATTTTGCTGTAAGAAACCTTTCATTAATGCACTCGTATCCTAGAAGAGCATCACTAACGTGTCTGCTGAGAAGCAGACCCACGCCTTGGTGATGCTTATTGTCGTCCTTCCCTGAAAAGAGAAATTTAAGATTATTTTTAAGAATCTGACCTTTATCTGTCCATCTGGTCTCTTGCAAGCCGAGAATATCTAAATTATAATGGTGGAATTCTTGTGTGAGGACACCAAGAGAAAAAGCTCTGTGCAGAGTCCTCACATTCCAACTACCTGTGGAAAGAAAATGGTTAGTGGGATGTTTATAGAAACTATGTTTATTGATAGAGGGAATGCCGACAATATCAAACAGCCCCCTAATCGCAGTCATGGAGCAAAGACCCGTCCCCCCTACTAAAGGCTGAAGCCATCTACTCTGGAAGACTTCCTCCAATGTAGAATTTGACGATGCCAATAGAAGCAAAGAGTTCAGGTGCCTGCGATGACTTCTGCTCAGGATTATCCACCAGCTGATAAACATATCCTGTGAATCTATTCCCTTATTGGGGCTGTCAACCCACAAACAAACAGAAAACACAGCGGAAGATTTTCCCTCCACAGAAGCCCACCAGTGCAGCAAAATCAGGATCCATAATCAAGCTCAGAGCCATATATCTGTCCAGTGCAGTAGGTTTATATGGTCAGCACCAGGACCCTGTGTGGTTGACCACTCCTCAGCAGGGTAGAAAAAAAAGAAAAGTAGCCATAGTTGTCCAGATCAGTAGGCCACACTAATCTGGCAGCCCTCCCCTTCCGTTCACTTCCACAAGAGAGTATCTCTTTCGAAAGTTACTAACGGTCCGCACCACGAGAAGGCGGGGTCGGATATTAGGTGCTAGGCCTGACCGGTTCTATGTATCATCACAGGGGATTGGTGCATAGCTCTCCTTCCAGTGACTAACTAGCTACTACAGAACAGTTATGTAGCATGTAGCATAATTATGATTTTTCGAAGTACCAGGATAAAAGATCGCATAACTTTCCCATCTGAGGGTATCCAATAAATCGCATGAGTCGCAAAGGATTGGATTGGATTGTTTTACCTCTGAGCGGCACTTTTTTGCACACCATGGGCTAAATGGCCAGGTCACATGGACCCCGAAGGCTCAGAGAAGGTTGGGGAAGGGGACCCACTGGAACAGCTGTGGGGAGACAGATTGTAGCCTCCCGTCAAGGCCATCCAGCGTGTTCTTTAACGTGCACAGGGTATGGCTGTCTCGCACACGGGGCTACGGCTTAACGTCCCATCCGACGGACGGCGGCCTTTTCAAGCCCATCGGGAGTCGCAAAGGACAACACAAAAATCACCAAAAGGTGAGTCCCAAGGGGCAGGAAAACAATGATAAATATGGTAGATCAGGGTACTAGACCAAAAAGTGTTCCTGATCGAAAACCAATGGTCTAGCCCTCTTGAATCTGCTCATAGGATCATGATCATACTTTAAAATGCTAGTAATGAAAATGCTAGTAGCCAAAATGGGTACTAGGCGATATACAATAGCACGTGATTCATAGTTCTGTGATTGGTTAGATATTTCACATTTTAAATGATTGCAGCGTTGCTAGATGCTAAAAATCAAAATACGAAAAGATGGAAAAAATATACTTTGCAAATATTGTTCAAGGATTCTCCTTTTGCAAAATTTCGCTATACGGGTCATATTTTTTGTATTGGGATAATTTTTATTTCGTTAATCTGATGTTTTCGTTATTCTTTGGGTTGTTTTACCTCTGAACAGTACTTGTTTGCACACAATGGGCTAAAATGGCCAGGTCACAAGGACCTTGAGGGCTCACCGAAGTATTATAGAAGGTTGGGGGAGAGGACCCTCTGGGCAACTGTTGAGAGACAGATAGCAGCCTCTCGTCAAGGTCATTCAACGAGTTCTTTAACGCCCACAACGTATGGCTCTCCCGCACAATGTGTCGCGGCTTAAACTCCCATCCGACGGACGGTGGCTTTTCCGGTTGGGTTGTTTTACCTCTGAGCTGCTCTTTTTTGCACACCATGGGATAAATGGCCAGGTCACAAGGACCTCGAAGGCTGAAAGAAGGTTGGGGGAGGGGACACATTGGAACAGCTGTTGGGAGACAGATGGTAGCCTCCCGTCAAGGCTATCCAGCGCGTTCTTTAACGTGCACAGGGTATGGCTCTCCCGCCCGCGGGGCCACGGCTTAACGGCAAACCCATCAGTGTCCACTACTGACCGTGGGCAGTGCGAGGAGTTTTGCGGATATAAATCTCAACACTGATCCATTTGGGAGTCGAACCTGGGAACTGCAGATTACGAGCCTGGCACTCAACCGACTGAGCCACCCCCTGCATCTAGTATTCATTAAAATAAAAAAAATTACATAGAGACACATCAATTTGACCGGGTTGGTGAAAAAAATTCGCTATACATACATTTCACTGTGTTTGATACGAAAAGAGGATTACCACTTTATTCTCTTTCTCCTATTTAATGTTTAGATAAGATGAATCAGTCGACTAAGTAACTTGTTGACACAAAACTACAAAAATGACCGTTAGAAAACTCTATGTAAATAATAGGTTAAATGGCCGAATCACTAGTCTATGGCTTTTTGAGAGTTATATAGAGAGTAGAATGAAATTTTGTATATTCCACTAGGTATCAGTTTCTAATCCTTTTCCTACCAAACTATGATATTAAATCGGAAGTTAATTAACGATACTTTGAGTAGGCGGCCAAAGTATGTACTAGAAATTTGGCTTCTGACTTGATCCAATATATTATGGGTTGCGTAAGGCAGGATAAAAAATTTAGAACCTTCCGACAAATTCAACATTTTACACAGTGAATTCATCTGTCTAACAATTGTAATACCCTAATGAAGTTTGCTGTTTTGCCAACACTTAGCAAAAATCTTCATGCTGTAAGAAAGCGCTTCAGAGGCACAGTGATACAACACCTAGTAAAAAAGTAGCTCGATGGACCAAGTTATGACGTCATTGTTGGTAATCGTAGATCGTAGATCTTATAATCATATTCGATGTACCGGGTAATAATTTATCCCCTAACCATCTCCATCATAAAGATATACCTATTTGGCATGAGTAAGAACAAAATATATAAGTACACCATCCTTATGTGGTCCCCTAAGGGCAAACATAAGAAAAGTCAAAAGTACCAGTAAAATTTTATAAGAAACCTAAAACGGGTAGGTCTCCTCAGAGAACGCTATCGTTTTAGGCCTCTTGTACTTGTTCAAAATAGTATGATCGTAAAGAATTAGAGAAGAAATAATCTCATTGGGATTATTGCTTACAGCCCCAAAAAATCTTTTTGAGGTGCTTTTTATTATGTGTATATATACGCATCTCAAAACTCTGTCTGTTAGTGACCTGGTTTGTCACTAACAGACAATTCCATAAAGACCTGGTCGATGCCCAGGTCTTATGACATTATGGAGTTGTCTGTTAGTGACAAACCAGGGGGCATCGACCGCAGTTCTCAAAATCTTGTCCTGTAAGACCTGAATCTTACGAATATTGGTGGGTGTAGTATTCGCCCATATAGGTGAAGCATAGAGAATCACCGGTCTCATGATCATAAAACAACAGCTAGTCGTTTAATGTAGATAATTCTTATACATTTATTTGCATTATGATGTGATAAAATGTGATGGGAAGGTTAGAAACCCTTCAACAATGGGCTTCCTGCTATCCCAAAATTTGCATTATTTTTACTGGAGTACTTTTATACTAAACTTTTTATTAATATTATTTAAAAATATATCTTATTAAGAAGAAAAATTATTTGAAATAATTAGCAATTATGTAATGCTAATAAGTACCAATAACTTTTCTTCTAAATAAGTTGTATTTAAAAATAAGCATTAGTACACAACTACACCACTGATAATAATAGAAATAAAAATATAAGAATTATCTACGCTACAAGACTACTTATACTGACGTCATAACTGAATCCACAGGCTTTCTGTTGTAGGAAGAGGTGTGGTGTGTCGTTTACAACGAATTATAGTAATACAAAACCAGTGGAAACATAATACTTGTGAGGTGTCATCCTATAACCCTCATTATTTCTGAAAACTCTAACTTGGTAGTGCTCCAACATTTTGGGTTTGTGTCATCCAGGTATTTATTTTGTTATCCTTACGTGATATGCATAATTACCATAATTCGCTCAGCAGAGCCTTAAAAATTAATAAATCATTACATTCCATATTTTATAACGCGAGCAGCAAAAACAGATATAAACAACAAGTCCAAATTCTGCCACAATTGAGATATGTTAAAATCAATGTATCAATCTCAAAAATAAATTTAATCACTGATTTTTAAAACTGAAATTAGTAAGTACACTAAAATCTTTATTTGCTTTTGGAGAGTTGAAAGTGATGTTAGGAACAGTTGTATGTTAGCTAACCCTAATGAAGAAATGGTGTTCAGCGTCATTAAATGAAGTATTTAATATTCCTGATTCAACTAGTTTGGGAATTCACAAAGCGTTTTCAGAGAACTTCTTCCACAGAACCTAATTTCAGATGCTTTTTATAAGCCATCTATATCCAGTTTTCAAGCCTTTTAGATCAGTAAGGAAAATTCATCTATATTACGAAACTACGTCTGGAAGTTGCGCTTAAGAGTGGATCAGACGAGTGAAAGAAAATTTGATGAATATCTTTGATTATCTTTGACTTCGTTTCTATACGCCAGTAGGAATATATTTTTGAAAATTTCCATCTTTGAATGGAAAGCAAACTTCAGAATTTTCAGTAATAACACGTTGAGGTTTTTGCTGCATTCTACTCTGAAAAAGTTGATGATAGCATTTTTATACGGGAATTTAGAAATTTGCAAACATATGAACTACGTGGCATGAAAAATATAACATTCTGTATTGTTTCCCTGTCATTGGATTTAAATAATTCGTTTTCCCAATAGTAGAAAACGTTACTTGATGTTTAATACATTTAAAACATAAACTGTTAATGGAATGAGATCTTTAATTTTATAATTCTTCAATTAAACTACAGACCGGTAGCTTTACTGGTCAAAAACATTATCGTGACAAATTTCGGAGTTATTATTGATTTACTCTAACTTTTAAATAAAAAAAATTCAAATAAATTTTGTTATTAAATAATTTTGTTATTTATAAATGAAGGACATGAAGTTAATTTTTATTAATTATTTAATTAATTATTTTTATTAGTCCAACCAATAGACAGTCAAGGACAACTTAAGAACCAGCATCGTTATGATCACAAATGGTTCATTAGAGTATGAAGGGAGCCGGTGATGATTCAATCAGTAGTTCAACAGGATCGTAATCTGCAATTCCCATTCTCGAGTCCTAACTGTGCAAGGGTTGAGATTTTTCTCCGGTAACCCTCGACCTGCCCTTGGTGAGAGAGCAGATACTGGTGGTTGTGTAAAGGCTGCCGCCCATCGACGGGATAATAAGACGTATTCCCTTCCCCTTAACGTTTTTTACTCTATGCACGTTGAAGAACACATTGACTTGACAGGAAGTTTGAATCTATCACCATAGAGCTGTCCAGTGGGTTCCTTCCCCCGCCTTCTATGAGCTCTTGAGGTCTTTGTGACCTGGTCATTTAGTTCAATGTGTGCAACATAGTGCCGCTCTGAGGTAGAAGCAGTCGATGACAGATTTAAGTGATTGCGGAAGTAAATAGCTTTTAATGGAAATACTTTTAGGAGGATAAAAGGGTTGGATTGTTTTACCTCTGAGCGGCACTTTTTTGCACACCATGGGCTAAATGGCCAGGTCACATGGACCCCGAAGGCTCAGAGAAGGGTGGGGGAGGGGACCCACTGGAACAGCAGTTGGGAGACAGATGGTAGCCTCCCGTCAAGGCCATCCAGCGTGTTCTTTAACGTGCACAGGGTATGGCTCTCCCGCACACGGGGCCACGGCTTAACGTCCCATCCGACAGACGGCGGCCTTTCCAAGTCCATCGGTGTCCCCTACTGACCGTGGGAAGGGCGGGGGAATTTTTGCGGAGATAAATCTCAACGCTGACCCAGCTGACTCGAACCTGGGAACTACAGATTACGAGCCTGGCGCGCTACCGACAGAGCCCCCCCCCCGCCCCCTGGAGGATAAAACTTTCATGGAATCCAGTGATAAAATTTAAAGGTAAGGCATAGTCACTCTACAATTAAATGATCCGCTCTCACATATATATAAATAATTGAATAGCGAAATCATAAAAACAAAATATGAGTAAAAAAAAAACACTACCATTTTCTAGCCTAATTGGAAAAATCCAGTTCAATAATTCTTTACGCCACTCATTTTTAAAATTATTTTCCAAAAGTAACTGCAGATGGCGCCCATCAACTAACGTAAGTCAAAAGTATAGCTAGTATCACATCTAATGGTATTAAAACGTGATTAGCTGGGGCGGGGGTGACTCAGTCGGTAGCGCGCCAGGCTCGTAATCTGTAGTTCCCAGGTTCGAGTCCCAGCTGGGTCAGCGTTGATATTTATCTCCGCAAAATTCCCCGCCCTGCCCACGGTCAGTAGGGGACACCGATGGGCTTGGAAAGGCAGCCGTCCGTCGGATGGGACGTTAAGCCGTGGCGCCGTGTGCGGGAGAGAGTCATACCCTGTGTACGTTAAAGAACACGCTGGATGGCCTTGACGGGAGGCTACCATCTGTCTCCCAACAGCTGTACCAGTGCGTCCCCTCCCCCAACTTTCTCTGAGCCTTCGGGGTCCATGTGACCTGGCCATTTAGCCCATGGTGTGCAAAAAAGTACCGCTCAGAGGTAAAACAACCCAACGTGATTAGCTATTGTTTGAAAGAACAAGCGAATTTAAGAATAATGGCTACTTGTGTACTGATATCGTATCTAGGATTTTGTTTCATTTTTTGAATTATCTATGTGGTTGTGTATTATAATATCATTGAAAAGAAAAAATGAAGCCTTCATTTATTAACAGTAAATCGATGACGTTTTCGTTTCGCTTAAAAAATTGGAAAATATACATATAACCGGAAATCGACCCGTTAACTAAGAGGGTAGTTTGTAGCTATGGCATATAAACTGACAGGCTCCTGTCAGACCTCTGTGGCCAAGCAGCTGCTTGAGGGGATATTTATTTATTATTTTTATAAGGTTTTTGAATTTAAAATAATTTTCATGTCGTTTTTAATAATTAGCAATATTTTTTGCTTTTTTCTGCATCTATATGTTTTCGACTGTTTTCTTTTTACATATAAATGAAAATCGATTTTTACCTCGATAGCTTCTGAAGAATTATTAGGATCCGAATTTTTCGATCTCCGAGTTTGTTTAATATTAATCGGACCTTTCAATAAGTTTCTCAAAATTTGTTTTTAAGTTTACCAAAGATGCACATTTCAAAACTGGTATTGGAAAGAGGGTAATAGTTGTTCCTATCAAAGATTTTGATCTGGTTGAAATATACAGGGTGAATCTGAAAAAGTGGGCAAAACTTTACGGGGTGGTAGAACGCAGCTATACGAGCAATATTCGTCATAGAATGTATGGGCGGAACGCAAACGGCGAGCCGCTAGGTGGCGTTGGAAATGGTATAAAAGGGTCGGTCCTCGCACCCAACGGCATTTCTACCGTGGATTGCCGAGAGGATAGCTGGTTATACTAACCACGAAATGGCTCTTTTGAGCAATTTCTTTGAGCATGTACCTCAATTACATTCCTGTTAATAAAATGATTTCTGAAGTATCTCCTCTCCTTCTTGTGTTCATTCTTTAAATGTGACAGTGGAAAACTACCTTTTAACTTCTCACCGATTGCGTTCCGACCATACATTCTATGACGAATATTGCTCGTATAGCTGCGTTCTACCACCCCGTAAAGTTTTGTCCACTTTTTCTGATTTACCCTGTATATCTTTTTGTTTATGGACACATTAAAATCATAATTGTTAACGAAGGAATAATTTCCATCAGTTCTTCATTTTCAATCGTTGCTTTTGATTCTAGATGCTAACGCAGTATCTTGGACATTAGGTGGTTCAACTTTTTAAGTAATGAGACTAAGTTTAGTGAAGGTTAGGCAAAAGAGCCGGCAACCTCATTTGAGCATCATATTGTGAAGAGAGTGACTCCGTTGGTTTGACCATGTTGCCCGTATGGATAATTATAGATTTGCGAATAGGGTTTTCAGCAGTGTGCCTAAAGGTCTCAAAAAGAGAGGGATACGGTGGGAAGACAACGTCAAACAGGAGTGTTTGGGATCGTGTGGAAAATTAACTGCTAGTTTTATCTCTTTGAAAGGCTCAGGGTTTGATGCGACATCTGTTGGTAGAGTTATCAGATAATTGGTAAAATTCTCTTATTCCATTTTTTGAAAGAAATATTTCTGTAAAGGTGGTACATAAGTCCAGCAGGTCAGAAGAACTCCATGAACATAAAACTGGGAGACGTGGAACATCAAAAACCGAACAGTAAGGGATTGTCACAGTTTTCTTTGAAGCTGAAGAAAGGCAGTTTGAACGAGAAACCACCTGCTGTGAAGTGGCATGTCATTTCAGTATTTCAAAAACATATATGTTTTGAAAAAAAGTTTTTAATTTTTAACAATCTATTGATATTTTGTAACCAAATAATTTTGCTTACAATTATTCATAATTTGTTATGGTAAATTTTGAAATGGACAATAAAAAGACCCTGGGACAAAGATAGAGAAAAAAAACATGACATTCAGAAGGTTAAAAAAAAACACTCGCAAAGAATATGTAAACCATATTTTTGGATTACGTTTACGTCCAGATAATACAAGCAACATTTCCAACTGCAGAAGACCGGTGTACCAACCATTACTCTGAATTTGACAACAATCGAAAATTTCTTTATTTCAGTTTAATTTATGCTTAAAAAAATGCAATATTTTACTACTTAATGCCAAACTTTTAGTATGTAATAATCTATTTTGAATAGCGGCGGGGGTGGCTAGGTCTGTAGCGCGCCTGGCTTGCAATCTGTGGTTCCCAGGTTCGAGTCCCAGCTGGGTCAGCGTTGAGATTTATCTCCGCAAAATCCCCCACCCTGCCCACGGTCAGTAGGGGACACCGATGGGCTTGGATAAGGCCGCCATCCGTCGGATGGGACTTTAAGCCGTGGCACCGTGTGAGGGAAAGCCATACTCTGAGCACGGTAAAGAACACCCTAGATGGTCTTGACGGGAGGCTACCATCTGTCTCCCAACAGCTATTCCAGTGGGTTCCCTCCCCCAACCTTCTCTGAGCCTTCGGGGACCATTTGACCTGGCCATTTAGCCCATGGTGTGGAAAAAAGTGACGCTCGGAGGTAAAACAACCCAATCCAAAATCTATTTTTAATATGTATAATAATAGATTAATGTATTCTATTTCCATCCAAAAATTTGCCTATAATAGCATTCTCTACCGCCATTAAATATTTCGAATGAATTCAAAATGAAATTATATGCGCTATGTTTTGCGTTACTCATAAATAAAAAATGGAAATACAGAAAAGTTTCTATTGCTGAAATGTATTAAAATCTAATTAGTATTTAGCAAAGTTTAATTGTAATGTTAATGGAACCTGCTAATAGATTTCAAATGCAATGCTCCTTTTTAATCATCTTTGCTGTTACAGAACTGAAGATATATTGATTGGATAATAGACTTTGTTCTCTTTCGTGTTTTTGGTGTAAGCATATATATTTTTTCTGTTTAAGAGAAGATTAAAATCATATTTGAAAACGGGGAAAGATTTTTCATCAATTATTTCTTTCGGTCGATCTTTCTTTCGTTAGAATTTCTGATAAAATGAATCAGCCGAGTAAAAAAGTGTATTCGACGAATGTCTTTGTGTATCTCCGACTTCGTTTCGTAAAAGGGTATTCGACGAATACATCCTGGAACCAGGATTGTCCTATATTTCTAAACTTTCATTGCTGAATTCCGGACGACTGTTCGACATTCCCCAATAAAATGTTAAATTCGCGCTTTTTTTGACTTGAACAGCTAACGCTTTCATGCACGAAGTTGAAAATTGCAAACATCGACCTCTTAAGTATTATACAAATGTAATTTGCTTTGTATGCATAAATCATTTAGTTCCACCTTAAAGGCAAAACATACTAGATATTTCGAATTTTGAACAATTTTTATAGGTGAATTTACTATAAATAACTTCATATATTATTTTAGATAAACAATTTACCGGTAGTTTCAGTGGCGGGAAGTATAAATATCCTGATGTGAAAACTTTAAAAGAAAAATATCGAATTTCATCATTACAAACATCTCAAATCAATTATCGTTGCCACGGCGGGAATCGAACCCGCAACTCTCTAGATACATGCGGGAGCGCTCTACGGTTAAACCGTTAAACCAAGGAGTGTCTAAGGGAGAAGAGATCTAGCTTCCATAGACGTAATGTAAACTTTTCGATTGCAGTGCGCTCTAAATATGGCAAATCGTGCATTGCAGTGAAGCCACCTAGCCAGGGAGAGGAGCGAGTTCCCTGCATTATTTTTGAACCGCCGAGCAAAGTTTTCAATTGCTTACACCACGTGATTACTTTTACATACGCTTCGACTTTGAATAACGTTCATTTTCTTCATGAGGTACAATCATAAATTCTTTTCCTTTAGAGAGAAAATATTAATGTAGTCATTTTCTTTTAATAAAATCCAATTTTGTAAAACTGGTAGTAGCTAGCTAAAGAACAAAATTTTAATATTTTGAACAACCTATAGCATTTACTATATTATAATAAATTGAGATTTATGTGTCAATGCAGGATAACATGATCTATATAATTATATTTTATACAATTGCTGATATTTTCAATAAACCATCTCTTCGTAAGCAATATCAAATCGAGTGTTTTACTTGTATAAACGTTCAACAGATGGCAACAGGCACTTCCCGTATCAACCATAAAAAAAGAATTACTCTGTTAGAGCACAGTGCAGAAGCCAATATAGATCGATATGCTCCAGGGAACACAAACCTGCAACATACATTGACTTATATATATTCTCAAGATCATTAAATGTATTAATTTACATACTAATTTTAAAAATTCTGAAAAATTACTCAAAATAAAATACAACTTTTCCAGATATCGTAAAATGTACTCCTGAATGGGATAAAACACTCATTGAATAACTTTAGGGTCAGCTACCACTATTCCAAACAGCCATGACTGTTAGACATTTGGAAACACTGGTTAAATCCTAATACATATACCAATAGTAAGACAAATCATATCTGCAGTGGGCTAAAATGATTGCACTGCGCATGCGCAGATCGCTCCTTACAGTTGTTTTTGTGCCTGAACATCAATTTGCCACGTTCAGCTTCGGTAAAATTCCGCAGAACGGCGCCACTTACGCTTGTGCAAAGCTAGTCATCTTCACCTTTAGACCTCCTTTGGTTAAACCGTAAGCAACAACGAAACTCTTCCAGAAAAGACCTATAAATCTTTCACTGAGATGTGGTGGACCTTGCGCCATCTATACATCAGGAGAGGCAAATTTTTCCAATTGTTGCTAATGACTGCACGACCACACCTGGAGTCGGTTCTTATTTTTATCGTCTCGCCGAGCGGTATGCAAACGACTGCAAGCAAGAGCCAAGTCAAATAGCCGCTGACGAATGACGTAGTTAGAACAGCTGGGCGAAAGTGAGCCTTACTTTGCATTTGTTATTAGGTGCGTTGGTGAGATGGACGACTACAACCTTTTAAATTTAGGGCGTGATTGCTCTTGTCTTTATGACAAGACACATCGAAATTAAACAAAATATGTAGGAATCGATGGCTTCACAGCTGATCAAAGTTTCAGGTGAATTTCTATGTGTTTTGCAGTTTCAAAATTTTCCATTGTTAGAGAGCACTATTACAACTTTTAGATTTTAAAAGTGTCAATAGTTCATCAATCATTTCAAACCCCAGAAGAATATATCGAAAAACCAAAAAATAAGTGCATGCAGGCCCGGATCTAAAAACCCTTCGAGGGGGGGGGGGATGGGGTAAGAAACACAATCGATCCAGAAAAAAAAATCCAGTAAAAGAAGGGGGGGGGATGAAGAGATTTCATTTCCAATGCAGTATAACATTTAACAATCCGTTTTCCAATTCTTTAAAATATGTATATGCGTTACATTTTAATGTTTCATAATTTTTTTCCTCTTCTACACTTACTAGCATTCTGAAAGGAGGCCAATGCCCTCCCTCCTAGTTCCGGCACTGGTTGCATATATAAACACAGACCACAAAGTAAAATCACTAGCTATTATTGAATGGGAACTAAAACTAATTCTAAATTCAACTTACCTTATAGTTAGCGCCAATCTTTCGGCTGCAGAAATGGACTTTCTGAAATTTGTGTCCTTCTTTGCTATAAGTGGTTCAACAAGAGCTGAAACCGGTTTTAACTGAACAGGTGACATACGCAAAAATTTTTGGTAATGTTCAGGGTCAGCCTCCTGAATAATAGGGATTAAAATGTGGAAATCGCGTACTCTTTCTCTATCGTTAAAAATCTCGCGAACCCATTTTGTGCGATTTTTTTTTACTACTACCTCTATGATTAGCCAAGGAAAGTGATATTTACCGTTTACGAAAGAACAAACTTCTTTTCCTGGACATGATGTTTAAAATAGAGTGAAAGCAATGTCAGACAGCCCGTTAGATCTCGCAGAACATAATCTCCATAAACATAACTTTCTCTTCATAACTGGACCACTTTCAGGTTGTTTGAAGCGAGAACCAATGAGCTTAATTCTTTATTGCAGACCGCGCGTTTAATTGCGGGAAATCACAGTGCGTTTGCGACGCGGCGAACGGCAAGTGTGAAGAAGCCTTTACCTTTCCCTAATTATTGTCCCTTCATGATTGTATGCTGGTGCTGTATGTGAGCGCTATACCCCGTTCTTGTGTGAACAATATAGACCATTGTTGTTACATTTATGGCGAAGTTATTTTCGATTCGCAGAGGCGTGAAATAACGCCTGTCATCAAAAAGGCATACCACCTTTACTTTGGGTGTAAGATTGGAGATCACAGAACAGCTGGACTCCGCATATAGTGTGCAATAGCTTATGCCAAACTTATGACGTCACTTTAAGAAGACCTACCATAGAGACAATTCTTATAATTTTGATCCTAATATTACGGGTGAATTCTTGTGCTAATTCTGCTTCTTCTTCAACATAAACTATTATTCCGAAAATCACTCGGGGCCTTTCGCCCTTCTCATCCGGAAATTCTTTTAAGAAAGGTCCGGGTACTTCTTCGAAGAGTTCTCCCAACTGAGTATGGAAAACCAAAATTTCAAAAGCAAAATCATAGAATTGCCAGTAATCTTGAATTGGAGGTCACATAAACATTCCAGAGTTTTCTGAAGGAAGGAGGTAGTTCAGTAGAAACCGATAGTTCTTGATTAACATTATTAAAATTTTAAGAGCGTTCAATCTCCTAATGCAGAAACATCGTGGCACTATTTGGTCACTAAATCAAATTCTGTCAATCAAATTAGTATCCTTTAAAAATCGTAAAATTAATTTAAAAGTATATTTTCTTTTTATCAAATTCTGGTGTCCGAGTAGATCTTTGAGTGTAAATTCCTTAATTCCAATTTCTTTCAGTGAGTGAAACATTTGATCTCTATGAGTATCAAATTTGCTGCAATTAAGTAACACATGAGAAACTGTTTCTTTTGTTCTACATGTATCACAGGCAGATGACTCAGCTCTGCTCAACTTATGCATTTGATCATTCAGTGTTGTGGTCCCTGTTCTGAGCCTGGTAATGGTCACTATGTCCTTTTTAGTCAGTCCGAAATCTTGAAATGGATCAATGGTTTGACCACTCAAACTCCTATGATTCAGATGTGAGGAAGAATGAACTTTAAAATAATGCCAAAAATTTTGTTTTAAAATTTGCTTAATTTTGCTTTTATAATATTTGAAACCTCTTGGAATATTGAGCCAGTTTTCACGTAATAACGCTTCCTTAGCAATTTCATTTCCTATAACGCCGACGTGGCTGGGACTCGACTGCACGTTTAACTCAATACCACTTTTCGTCATTTTATTCGCCATCTTCAAAATGTTGCAAAAAAGATCATTGTTGCTAGATCTTCCCGGATCTCCTTGTAAAAATTGAATAACTGATCGGCAATCAGACAGAATAACAACTTTGTCACAGGACAGAGTAGTAGTCCACTTAAGGGCCATTTCTATGGCTATTAATTCAGTTGTGAAAACTTCTGTTTGGCCCGGTAGTCTAACTGCTAAATGAATATTCTGATCTGGGATCCAAACTGTAGCAGCCGCTCTTCCCTCATCCTTGTTTACAGAGCCATCCGTAAATAGTTTTGTAAAGGAAGCATATCTTGCCTCAGTTGAAGTTTCAGCTAAATTCTTGAATACATAGACATCTTGATTTTTCTTAGTAGATTTTTCTTAGTGATTCTCTTAGTGATCTCCTGCATTTTTCTTAGTGATTTTTCTTACCCTGTATCTTACGAAAACAAGGAATGCTTTCAAAAATCCATGGGGGCAAATCATCCCATTGGTCCACTGGTCGCTGAAGGCACCGAACGTCTTCGAACAGAGGAAACCCTCTGATTACTTCATTCTAAAAAATTTTTAAAAATTTAAATTCTAAAAAAAATTTGTTTCGCCGTGAGTGGAATTCGAACCACGTCTCCTTGAAACATGCCAGTTGTGTTAACCACTACAGCATCATCGCCTAATGTGTTCCGTAGTTCGTAGATCGTATAATCATATTCGATGTACCGGGTAATAACTTTACCCCTAACCATCTCCATCATAAAGATATGCCTATTTGGCATGATAAGAACAAAATATATAAGTAAACCACCGTTAGGTGGATCTCTAAGGACAAACATAAGAAAACCTAAAAATAGCAGTAAAATTGTGTAAGAAACCTAAAACGGGTAGGTCTCCTCAGAGAACGCTACCATTTTAGGCCTCTTGTACTTGTTCAAAACAGTATGATCGTAAAGGATCAGAGAAGAAATAATCTCATTGGAATTATTGCTTACAGTCCCAAAAAATCTTTTTGAGCTGCGTTTTATATGTGTACATATATATATAGGGTCGATGTCCAGGTCTTTATGGAGTTGTCTGTTAGTGACAAACCAGCGGGTATCGACCGCAGTTCTCAAAATCTTGTTCTGTAAGACCTGAATCTTACGAATATTGGTGGGTGTAATATTCGCCCATATGGGTGAAGCATAGAGAATCACCGGTCTGATGATAATGCTTTTTTTCAGCTGATGAGATAAATAAACATTCTGGATTTTTTATTTGATTCGCACAGTGGCGCTATCTATCGGGGAAGTGGACAACTGTGTTTCCTCATAGAGATGGAATATAATATTTGTCATTCACGCTCATGGCGTTAAATCCGAAGTTGTACTTACCAATCCAAGATCAATCGACTAAAAGACAAATCGACGAATACGTTCGTTTTCATACATCAGATACTGAGCACTTAAGATTTAAAACAATTCGTTCTCTCAATACAAGAAAACGTTACTGGGATCTTAAAGAGGTTGCACAAAATACTTTTTAATCGAACAAGATATTTACTTATATAGTTGTTAGTCTAATCTACGTGCCGGTAGTTGAAATCAAAAGGAAAACAAATAATTCACGAGGAAGTTGGAAGTTGATATGGATTTACTTTCATTTTATAAATAACTGTTAGATATTTTGCTAATTAAAAAAAGGATATGAAATTAATTGCGTATTAAAATTTTCTTTGATAAGATTCATATTAAGGAACTTTTGACTGTGGTCAAATTCAAGGTCATGATTAATTTTAACTGTGATTCATATTAGGAGCTCTCAACGTCGGGTACGCCGTAACAATTTTTGCGGTACGCCGTGAGAGCTCAAAAGTCACTAGATCTAGTAACAAAGTTTTATTCCCATTGTCATACTATAACTATGGTTTTATATATTTATACAAGTGGTACGCCAGTTACATACACATTTCCAGGGGGTACGTGAAGCATAAAAGGTGAGAACCACTGATTTATACCATAGAATTGCTGACTACTAAAAGAGTAGAAATTCTCAATTCAGTCAAGTCTGAATTGGGATTACAATCCTCCCCCCACCTCCAAATTTCCAAAAATATGCACTTTAGTTTACTACACGTGCATAACTACTTTAATGAAAATATAGTCCATGCAGTAATAGCCAATTCATGAGAGAAATTCACAGGAAAATTTTTAAGAAACCAGCAAAAAAACATTTATGTACAAGGGGCGGGGGGGGGGGGGGTGAAGCTCAGTCGGTAGCGCGCCAAGCTCCTAATCTGCAATTCCCAGTTCGAGTCCCGCCTGAACCAGTGTTGAGATTTATCTCCATAGAACTTCCCCGCCCAGCCCACGGTCAATAGGAGACATCGCTGAGCTTGGAAATGCCGTCGTCCGTCGGATGTGGTATTAAGCCGTGGCCCCTTGTGTGGGAAAACCATATCCTGTGTACGATAAATAACACGCTGAATGGTCTTGAATGGGAAGCTGTCATCTGTCTCCCATGAAATATTCCAGTGGGTGCCCTCCCCCAAACCTTCTCTGAGCCATCGGGGTCCTTGTGACCTGGCCGTTTAGCCCATTGTGTGCAAAATAAAATGCCGAACAAAGGTAAAAACAACCCAACCCATTTATGTACAAATTTTGATTTTATAGAAGACTTCTGTAGGTAACCTCGTTAGTCTAAAACAAAGTTCCTATTCGCTCGTAATAATTGTTCGATTTGCAAATTATCGCATTACCGAAAGTTTTCGAAAATATAATTCGCTTCGCAAATCGACGGGTTAGGTTGTTGTTGTTTTACCTCTGAGCGGCACTTTTTTGCACACCATGGGCTAAATGGCCAGGTCACATGGACCCCGAAGGCTCAGAGAAGGTAGGGGGAGGAGACCCACTGGAACAGCTGTTGGGAGACAGATGGTAGCCTCCCGTCAAGACCATCCGGCGTGTTCTTCAACGTGTACAGGGTATGGCTCTTCCACACACAGAGTCACGCCTTAACGTCCCATCCGACGGACGGCAGCCTTTCCAAGCCCATCGGTGTCCCCTACTGACCGTGGGCAGGGCAGAGATTTTGTAAATCGACGGAGGTAGGGGTTATGACAATACTATTAAACGTAAATAATTTTTTTCGAAATAAGGTATATTTATAAATATTTCCATAAATATCAGCATAACACTACACCATTAATAATAATAGAAATAAATACATTAGATTTTGGTATTTCACAGAATCCGTCCAGAATAGGTGACAACTTGATTTACTAGCTTTGTGTTTTTGTTATGTGAGGTGTTGCACCAACTGGGTAAAATGTTTATGAGCCTTTGGTGGCATCAATACAGGTAAAGAAACTTTGATGCAGGAATCATGGATAACTCTTGAGATCGAACCCTTTTTGTTAAATGATTGACAGGTGATTGATACCACAAAGGAAAAGGTTTACGAATCAGCTGACAATCTCACTGGCTAAGTTTCTTAAAAGTTATCATCGAAACTTCGCTACTACGGAAGAATATTTCGCAAATTAAAATATTTGAAGGACTTTACCTCATAGAATTTGTTCACATTTCCGATGTCAAACTACAAGTTTCGAGCCATTTCGCGTTTTGTAGCAAAGGAATATTCCTTCACCACAAAATTTGTTTTCTTATTTGTCTCTTGCTGTGATGTCACATATTTGAATGGTGCCAAACTGAACATCTCATGCAATTAATGGATGTAGAAGTAAAATATAATTCGTTATATGAATGTAAGGCCCTTGATGAAACATGAGGTTTGATTTCGAAAATCCTGGAAATACAGCCTGGAGAAACAGGAAAAAAAGTTAAGTTGAATTCCAGTATAAAGTATTTAGGATTAAAGAGACACTATACCGTCAACCTATAAACCATAGTCTGAAGATGGACGTGAATAATACATATAAATATACACTCATGAGCAATAACATTATGACCACCTGGTTCGCCGGATTACCGCTTGCACCTAGTGTGACATCAGCTCAACTGCACCAAGGAATTAACCTCAAGTATTCTGTACCAGGAGTCGTCCCGTGGCCGAGTGGTTAGCGCACTTGGTTACTGATGTAATGGATCTAGATTCGAGTCCCGAGTAAGGCATGGATGTATGTGTTGTTTCTCTGCTGAAGTTTTGACATCTTCTACTAACCTTCTACTATGGCACATAAACAGATAGGCTCCTGTCAGACCTCTGCAGAAAGCAACTGCTTGTGGGGGTATTTATTTTATTTTTCTATACCAGCTGGGCATAATGATATCCCAAAGATCAGGGATGGAGAGAGGCATTGACATGGACCTGCGATAATGCGTTCCCCTGCATATCACAGATGTTCGATGGCATTCACGTCTGGGGAATTCAGCAGCCATGGGACACACGAAATGCTTGAACATTTTCCTCGAGCCATTCCTGCATAATGTGGACTTCGTTACATGGGGCATTTCTTGGTGAAAGAATCCAATGCCATCCGGATACACGGTCAACATGTAAGGCACCATTTGGTCTGAAACGTTGCCTGGGTATCCTTTAGAGGTGAGAATGTGCTCAACGGGGATAAAGGGACCTTATAATGCGCAAGTGAACAATCGCCATACCACGATACTCCGTATTCTGACCTGTTCCCGTCTAACGGCGAAGTCTAATTGTAGCTGTTCACATGCGTGGGATCCAATACATAACTCCCAGTGCCATGATACAGCTCCCACCTGGATACATCAGATCAGGTGACTCTTTTTCAGTTATCCTCTTTGTAGTCAGAGTACTCCTATCATGGTCAGTTGACATGAGTACATGAATGTACCTCCGATTCCGTAGGCCCACATGCAAGAGCCTCCACTGGATTGTGTGTATGGAAACCTTTCTCTGTTCCCCCTTCTCCTCGGCTGCCTTTAATTGAGTGGGTATAAACCATCTGTGTCTCAGACAGCACTGTCAACTGACGTTAACCTCGAATGTCAAAAACTGATGGTCTCCCTTTCTGGCAGGTTGAGTGGAGGTGTATCCCTCTTCAGATCATTTCCGCCGCACTTTCACCTTAGCAGCTCTCGATTAGCAAACAATGCCAGCGGTTTGCTGACCTCCGCCTTCTCCCAGTTTCGAGTCCCAGCTGGGCCAGCGTTGAGATTTATCTCCGCAAAACTCTTTGCTCTGCCTATGTTCAGTAGGAGACAGCCCATCAGATGTGTCGTTAAATCTTGTCTCAATGTACATCAGAGCGTTCCATGTGCATATTAAAGAACAGCTGGATGGCCTTAATAGGAGGTTACCATATGTCTCCCAACAGCTCTCCAGTGTGTCCCCTCTCCCAAAGTTTTCTGAGCCTTTGAGGTCCTTTTGACCTGTCCATTTACACGATTTTGTGCAAAAAAAGTTTCATCTCAAAAGTGAAACAACCGTACGTTTGCCTTCTTCGGTCCAATAATCATTCTTTATTCAAACTCCGGCAGGTCCCTTCCTCTCCTCATTGCATGGGCTTCGTACTGATACGCTCTGTCATGCTGTCCATACTGGGTGTCCCTGAATTCATGGCCCAAATGTGAGGGGATGGTAGTACACACCGAATACACTAATATTCGTCATAGAATATGGGGCCAGAAATGCAGTGAGAAGTAGGAAATGAAGGACAGACACAGAGGTTTGCAGAGTGACATTTATTGGAGATCATTACAACAAATGCTCAAACGTCCGCCCACCAACGTTGATACAGGCAGCATGACGGCATAGTAGTCATCGGCGTACCTGCTCGTAAACACCAGGCTTGTCGCACAGATCGGTGGCTGCGACAGACAGTAGGGCTACCCGATCCTCTGCGGACTGCACGGGCGTCTCGTACACAACTCTTCAAATGTCCCTACAGTAAGGAATCGATACAAGAAAGATTGGACGATCTGGGGGAGCATGGGATGGGATTACCGTGCCCAATCCATTGGTTCCCAAATGTGGTATTCAGATGCCTACGCACGTCCATGATGAAATGGGCGGGTTTCCCACGTTCGCCCATCGAAGCGGTCCGGCAGTAGGTTGGGTCCAATTAAGTAGTCGTGCACGATCTCCGCTCAGACATTGATGGGGAACCGTTGCTGGTTCGAATTTGGACTTGTACCATGGGGGATCTGGGCCCCCACAAATGCGCATTATGGACATTCACTATGCCTTCACGTGAGAATGTTAATTCATCCCTAAAGAGCACATGCGCGGGCAAATCGGGATGTGCGACACTTTGCTGAAGGAACCGCTGAGCGAAATCCATGCACAGGGGATAATCAACAGCAGTCAATGCCTGCACTCGCTGCAAGTGATAGGGGTGTAGCCCTTCTTCATGCCATACTCGCCAGACACTGTTCCGATGTACACCCAGGCTCCGGGCAGCAGATCGTGTGTTTGTACCTGGGTTATCTGTCACCATACGCCAGATGTCCTCGCTCATAGCTGGCGTTCTGACCGTTAGTGCTCATCATGCATCATGTCGGCATCATGTCGACTGATGTGGAAGGTGCCTGCCTCAGACAGCTAGCGGTGCAGTTGCGCAAACATTTTAGGATATCGTTCACGGTAGAGTCTTTGCGCCTCTCTACAATTGCCCTCAGCTACGCGGAAAATCAGGTGCATATCGGCTTTCTCTGCGTTCGTAAATTGCTCCATCTCGTGTCCGGTCGACGCTGAGAATACTGGGGTTTGGCCGATCCAGAGCTTTTAAACCGTGGCCCCGTCTGTAGGAGAACCATATTCTGTGCGCGCTGGATGACCTTAAAGGGAGACTACTATCTGTCTCCTATAGCTGCTATCCAGTGGATACCTTCTCCAAGCCTTCGGGTGCTTCTGACCATAGTGTGGAAAAAATTTCTATTCAAAGGAATAACCCAACCTTTATATTTGAAATAATTCGTTACCTCCAAAAAGCAAACGTTTCTAGACAACTGAGATATTAATTTTTTCTGTTACATAATCAAATAGTACTAAAATTTATGTAAAATTTTGTTTGAAATATTGGCTGGTAATTAAACGACCGGAAGTGTTTCTGAAACATTTTGAAGAAAATATCTCAATAATTTCTTAAGTTATTAAAAGAGCGATATTCAACAAATTAGTTTTGAAAAAGGTTTGAAAAATAACATTCAGAACTGTTCTGAGAGCTTATATTCAGTGTCATGATTAATTTCTACTATAATATCAGAGAATTATTATGGGGAGTCCAAACTAACAATTGGTGCTCACTCAAATGTCAGCCAGATGTGTAAAATGCATTTGTCAGTAGGTGAATTTCGGCAATTCGTATTAGGTCAGAAAAAGCATGCCTAAATATCAAAAAAGATCTCCAGACATCTCCCAAATAGTAAATATATCTCAGTCGTTGACGACTGAACAGAATTATGAAATATTTTGTCTGAAGCAATTGACGAAATTGCGTTAAGAAAAATCGACAATTTAATATTCGATAAATGATCAAATATCCAACGGAGGTTTCTCTTAATTTTAATCATTATAAAATAAATTACACAACTAGGAAATGACAAATGATAGAAAGATTTTTCTAATATGTAACATATATACATTTACTAGTTTAGTGAGCACAACCGGTGGATCGCATGTCACCTGCCAATATTTTCCTTGAGGCCCACGACCGCTTATAATGGTATCGAAAATGCTAACGATATTTGACATTATTTGTTAATTTTTTTGTTGTGATCATTACGAATTTTTAAAAATGTATTTATTTCTGTCATTTTCATAATGAAATACTGTGTCTACGTCTTAAAAGTTTTGTTACTGAGACCCGAAGACCAACACCTCTTATAACAGAAGGCCGATGGACCAAATAATGACGTCATCGTAGATAGTCCTTTTTCCAGAAATATTCTTAGAAATTTATTTCTCCACTAAATGACCTTGCTGCCAATATCCGGGTCTCTCTATGTCCGGACTTCGTTTAATGGCCTTGCTGTCAATATCCGGGTCTCTTTATGTCAGTGTTTTAGTTTTCCATAGATATACATTTTCAAACTTCTTTCGTAAATTCCTATATAGAATAATAGCTGTTAACAATACTTGAAATGGTATGTCCTAGGTAAGCATTTACATAAATGACATCCAACTAAGAACAGAGTTATTTTAATTTTGTTCTGTTTAAATTTTAATTGTGAATTGGAATTAAAACCAATTGCTATTTATGTCGCAGTGTGAGAACAACACTCTTCGACATGTGTGAATAACTGAACAAGTGTAGAATTAAGTAATCAAAATGGCAAGTCCCAGATGTACCGCAGCATATGGCTGCACAACATCTTTGAGGATAATGCCACGCTCTCCACTTCCTACGGTCGGGGTAAGTCAGTGTCATAAAGACACAGCTCATCCATGACATCCTATGGCGAACAGTCCTATAGAAAGAAAGCTCACCCATCGGTCGAAACCTAAATTAAATCTGTTCCCAGGTTAGCCACAAAAATGGATATATAAATCCAAGTTGACTCGGCCCCCGGGGTGGAGACTCTTAGTTTGAATTTTACATCGATAAGCCCGTCGACCGGGGATCCCACTCCCAGTCGCAAGCCCTCAACTTCGTCCTCACCATTGGTGCCGGGTCACCACAGCCCAGTTTGCCATTCAGCTCGGACCTTTGACTTCTCAAAGACTGCGTCGGAGCACGCTTGACCGGTGCCCCCTAACATCAGTCAGCAGCCCTCCAACAACCTCTCCATCGGTTGTCAACCTACTGGGGCGCACCAGTAACTGCACAGCCCCAACCTCACTTCACAGAGACATCTTAAGCCCCCCCCCCCCCCACCTCCCCACACACACACACACCAACGCACACGATAGAATAAATTAATATGCCATCCCGGGACTAAAACTGACCTGGCAGTTAAAATGTTATGCCAAGTGAACGCGATACCACTGCAGCTTCTCCATTTCAGAATAATCTAATGAATTAAATATTTGGCACAGCGAAATCTAAAGTCTGAAATTTATGATTTATAACCTTTAAAAAATTGCTCTCTCTGCCGAAGCATGATAAAAATTCTCTTAGGACATACAATTCACTTTAAAACAAATATTTGTATCGACAAATATTTATTCCAAACTTTGTAGTAAAATCGATGCTATGGTATCAGAAGAATTCTTCTCTACATCTTTTTTTGTTACTAGTACTAGAGTGCGCCACTGAACCAATGTTACAGCTGAGATTATTTAAACCAGAATACTGATTTACGAAACTAGCCTCATTGAGTTTACCGATATCTTTAACAATTTTAGGACTGTCGGAATTTTCTCAAAGTCTTTATTAGGTTGAAAGTGTTTGGGATCGTGTGGAAAATTAACTGCTGGTTTTATCTCTTTGAAAGACTCAGGGTTTGATGCGACATCTGTTGGTAGAGGTACGAGATAATATGTAAAATTCTCTTTTTCCATTTCTTGAAAGAAATAATTCTGTAAACGTGGTACATAAGTCCAGCAGGTCAGAAGAACTCCATGAACATAAAACTGGGAGACGTGAAACATCAAAAACCGAACAGTAAGGGATTGTCACAGTTTTCTTTGAAGCTGAAGAAAGGCAGTTTGAACGAGAGACCACCTGCTGTGAAGTGGCATGTCATTTCAGTATTTCAAAAACAAATATGTTTTGAAATAAAGTTTTTAATTTTTAACAATCTATTGATATATTTGTAACCAAATAATTTTGCTTACAATTATTCATAATTTGTTATGGTAAATTTTGAAACGGTCAATAAAAAGACCCTGGGACAAAGATAGAGAAAAAAAATATGACACTCAGAAGGTTAAAAAAAAAACACTCACAAAGAATATGTAAACCATATTTTTGGATTACGTTATTATTATTTTTGGATTATTTTTGTATTTCCTGGACGTAAACGTAATCCAAAAATATGGTTTACGTTTACGTCCAGATAATACAAGCAACATTTCCAACTGCTGAAAGCAGGTGTACCAACCATGACTGTGAATTTAACAACAATCGAAAATTTCTTTATTTCAGTTTGATTTATGCTTAAAAAAATGCAATATTTTACTACTTAATGCCAAAATTTTAGTATGTAATAATTTATTTATCGGTAGCGCGCCAGGCTTGCAATCTGTGGTTCCCAGGTTCGAGTCCCAGCTGGGTCAGCGTTGAGATTTATCTCCTTAAAATCCCCCGCTCTGCCCACGGTCAGTAGGGGACACCGATGGGCTTGGATAAGGCCGCCATCCGTCGGATGGGACTTTAAGCCGTGGCACCGTGTGAGGGAGAGCCATACCCTGAGCACGGTAAAGAACACACTATATGGCCTTGACGGGAGGCTACCATCTGTCTCCCAACTGCTATTCCTGTGGGTTCTCTCCCCCAACCTTCTCTGAGCCTTCGGGGACCATTTGACCTGGCCATTTAGCCATGGTGTGGAAAAAAGTGTCGCTCGGAGGAAAAACAACCCAACCAAAAATCTATTTTTAATATGTATAATACTAGATTAATGAATTCTATTTCCATCCAAAAATTTGCCTATAAAGTATTCTCTACCGCCATTAAATATTTCGAAAGAATTTAAAATGAAATTATATGCGCTATGTTTTGCCTTACTCGGAAATGAAAATTGGAAATAGAGAAAAGTTATTATTGCTGAAATGTATTAAAATCTAATTAGTATTTAGCAAAGTTTGATTATCATGTTAATGGAACCTGCTAATAGATTTCACATGCAATGCTCCTTTTTAACCGTCTTTGCTGTTACAGAACTGAAGATATATTGATTGGATAATAGACTTTGTTGTCTTTCATGTTTTTGGTGTAAGCATATATATTATTTCTGTTTAAGAGAAGATTTAAATTATATTTAAACACGGAGAAAGATTTTCATCATTTATTTCTTTCGGTTGATCATCCTTTGGTTAGAATTTCAGATAAAATGAATCAGAGGTGTAAAAGTGTATTTGACGAATGCCTTTGTGTATCTCTGACTTCGTTTCGTAAAAGGGTATTCGACGAATACATCCTGGAACCGGGTTTGTCCTATATTTCTGAACTTTCGTTGCTGAATTGCGAGAAGACTGTTCGACATTCCCCAATAAAATGTTAAATTCGCGCTTTTTTTTATTTGAACAGCAAAACGCTTTCATGCACGAAGCTGAAAATTGCAAACATCGACTTCACATACATTATACTAATTTGCTTTGCATGCATAAATAATTCAGTTCCTCCTTAAAGGCGAAACATACTAGGTATTTCGAATGAAGGGAAACAAGAAGCTATGTTAATTAACTATAAATAACATCATAAATTATTTTAGTTAAACAACTTAACGGTAGTTTCAGTGGCAGGAGGTATAAATGTGCTGATGTGAAAACTTAAAAAAAAAAATACCGAATTTCATCATTACAAACATCTGAAATCAATTATCGTTGCCACGGCGGGAATCGAACATGCCAGAGCGCTCTACGGTTAAACCGTTAAACCAAGGAGTGTCTAAGGGAGAAGTGAGGTAGCTTCCATAGACGTAATGAAAACTTTTCGATTGCAACGCGCTCTAAATACGACAAATCGTGCATTACAGTGAAACCACCTAGCTAGGGAGAGGAACGAGTTCCCTGCACTATTTTTCCACCGCCGAGCAAAGTTTTCAATTGTTTACACCACGTGACTAATTTTACATACAATCACACACTCTTTTCGTTTAGAGAGAAAACATCAAATAATGTAATCATTTTTTTAAATAAAATCCACTTTTGTAAAACTGGTAGTAGCTATGCTAAAGAACAAAATTTTAATATTTTGAACAACCTATAGCATTTACTACATTATAATAAATTGAGATTTATGTGTCAATGCAGGATAACATGATCTATATAATTATATTTTTTACAATTGCTGATATTTTCAATAAACCATCTCTTCGTAAGCAATATCAAATCGAGTGTTTTACTTGTGTCAACGTTCAACAGATGGCAGCAGGCACTTCCCGTATCAACCATAAAAAAGATTACGCTGTTAGAGCACAGTGCAGAAGCCAATGTACATCGATATACTCCAGGGAACACAAACCTGAAACATACATTGACTTATATGTATTCGCAAAATCATTAAATGTATTAATTTACATACTAATTTTAAAAATTCTGAAAAATTACTCAAAATAAACATACAACGACTTTTCCGTAAAACTTTTCCGTTAAACCGACTTTTTCGTAAAATGTATTCCTGAACGGGATAAAACACTCATTGAATAACTTAGGGTCAGCTACCACTGTGCCAAACAGCCATGGCTGTTAGACATTTGGAAACACTGGTTAAATCCCAATACTTATACCAATAGTAAGACAAATCATATCTGCAGTGAGCTACAATGATTGCACTGCGCATGCGCAGAACGCCCCCTTACAGTTGTTTTTGTGCCTGCACATCAATTTGACACGTTCAGCTTCGGTAGAATTCCGCAGAACGGCGCCACTTACGCTTGTGCAAAGCTAGTCATCTTCACCTTTAGACCTCCTTTGGTTAAACCATAAGCAACAACGAAATTCTTATAGAAAAAGACCTATAAATCTTTCACTGAGATGTGGTGGACCTTGAGCCATCTATAAGTCAGGAGAGGCAACTTTTTCCAATTGTTGCTAATGACTGCACGACCACACCTGGAGTCGGTTCTTATTTCTCTTCTCGCTGAGCGGTATGCAAGCGACCGCAAGCAAGAGCCAATCATATAACCGCTGACGAATGACGTAGTTAGAACAGCTGGGCGAAAGTGAGCCTTACTTTGCATTTGTTATTAGGTGCGTTGGCGAGATGGACGACTACAAACTTTTAAATTTAGGGCGTGATTGCCCCTGTCTTTATCACAAGACGCATCGAATCATACGGAACGAGGAATGAAACGAAATATGTGGGAATCAATAGCTTCACAACTGAGCAATGTTTCAGGTGAATTCCTATGTGTTTTGCAGTTTCAAAAAATTCCATTGTTAGAGAGCACTATTACAACTTTTGATTTGAAAAGTGTTAGTAGTTCATCAATCATTTGAAACCCCAGATGAATATATCGAAAAACCAAACGATAAGTGCATGCATACCCGGATCTAGAAAACCTTCAAGGGAGGGAGGGTGTTAAGAAACACAATCGATCCCGAAAAATGTAAAAGGGGATTGAAGAGATTTGATTTCCAATGCAGTATAACATTTGACCCACCGTTTCCCAATTCTTTAAAATATTTACATGCGTTACATTTTAATATTTCGTAATTTTTTGCCTCTTCTACACTTAATAGCATTCTGAAAGGAGGCCAATGCCCTCTTCCTAGATCCGGCACTGGTTGCATATATAAAGACAGACAACAAAGTAAAAACATTAGCTATTATTGAACAGGAACTGAAAACAATTGTGAATGCAACAACCTTACAGTTAGCGAAAATCTTTCGGCTGGAGAAATGGACTTTCTGAAATTTGTGTCCTTCTTTGCTATAAGTGGTTCAACAAGAGCTGAAACCGGTTTTAACTGAACAGATGACATACGCAAAAATTTTTGGTAACGTTCAGGGTCAGCCTCCTGAATAGTAGGGATTAAATTGTGGAAATCACGTACTCTTTCTCTATCGTTAAAAATCTCGCGAACCCATTTTGTGCGATTTTTTTTACTACTACGTCTATGATTAGCCAAGGCAAGTGATATTAACCGTTTACGAATGAGCAAACTTGTTTTCCTGCACATGATGTTTAAAATAGAATGAACGCAATGTCAGAAAGCCCGGTTGATCTCGCAGAGACAACAAAGCAATAGATCTGACTAGATCTGAAGCTGTTAATTTGTTACTTTTTTGTCTCTGCTTTGTTGTCTCTGCGAGATCTACCGCAGCTATTCGAGAATGTTTGCAGCGAGAAGGCTTTCGCAGACCGCGCGTTAAAGGCTGCACCCGTCCCTTGCGGAAAGGCGCGGAGCTGCGAGAGACGTCACAGTGCGTTTGCGACGCGGCGAACGGCAAGTGTGAAGAAGCCTTTACCTTTCCTTAGTTATGGTCCGTTCATGATTGTATGTGAGTGATATGCCCGTTCTTGTGTGAACAATATAGACCATTGTTATTCCATTTATGGCAAAGTCATTTTTGATTCAGAAAAGCGTGAAATAACGCCTGTCATCAAAAAAGAATCCACCTTTACTTTGCGTGTGAGATTGGAGATTAGAGAGGAGCTGGACTCCGCAAATAGTGTGTAATAGCTGTATAAACAACACCTCCTATAACATGCCAAATTCACGACGTCACCATAGACAGACTTATCGTAAAACAATTCTTATAATTTTGATCCTAAATATTATTACAGGTTAATTTTTGTTGCGAAATTTTATATTAATGTTTATGTATAAATATATTTTATTAAAAATTAAATTATTCGCATTTATTATCAAATATATTAATGCTATTAATACAAGTAATTTTTACCTAAATAAAATATATATATATAGATAAACATTTATATAAAGTTATCACAGAATCCACCAGTAATAATATTAGAATCAAAATTATAAGAAGTGTTATACGTCAGGACTACTTAAGCTGACGTCATAATTTGGTCTTCTGGCTTTCTGTTTTGGAGGTGTTGGTGCAACCCTTGTTCGCAGCTGGCTAAATAGCAAAGGCGATCGATGCCATTCCTATAATAGGGGGGAACTTTCAAACCACGTAAGGGACTGTTACTTTTGTATGACACCTTCACTGGGAAGTAGTATTACTAAAGAACGAAATTGCACGGACTTCTTTTGGGCACCTGATATTTGTGTAGCTTTTTAAAATAAAGTTAGGTTACGGTTTGTACCGTTTTTGTAACTAGATTTTTTTCTTCATGCCATTCCATTACCCATTTTCTGCCTGTTATTCATTTCAAATTTCAGCTCTATGCGTCCAACTGACATTAGTCTATATACTTTGAAAATTTCTGAACATTACTTATAGCCATCACGTATTAACCAGCTGGGAAAGGTTTGAAAAATTTTTCGTATATGTGCATCATCTCTGGCTGCACATAAAATGAAGAATGCAGATGTTATTTAACATTTGAAAAGTAGAAAGGCGAATTACCCACGTCGTGTCTAAAGTCTGATTAACGTTAACTAACACACACAGATGAACTCACTATCTGGGGGTGGCTGTATGAATTTTGTATACTTGCATAATGATGGAATGTGTCTATTGATCAGTAATTCTATGGTTACATTACACTTGAAAGTAAGATGAACCTGATTTTGAAAACAATGGAAAATTCCTAACTTCAATTTAGCAAATATAATTCATTTGAAATTTATTTCATACTTTTTTTAAGTTACAACGAACTTTTTTTTTAAACAGAAAAAAAAAATGCAAAATTTCATCATCATCATCATCCTCAAGCAGCCATGGGCTACGGAGGTCCAACCAGACCGTGCAATTTAGTTCTCCAAGCAAGTCTATCCTGAGCTACATCTACTGCATCTGGCTACTGCACACCAATTGTAACAAGGTCCTGTTTGACATTGTCTGCCCACCGCATCCTAGGTCTCCCCTTCTTTCTGAAGCCTTTAGGCACACTGTTCATAACCCTATTCGCCAATGTATAATTACTCATACGGTCAACATGGCCAAACCAACGGAGTCTCTCTCTGCACAATATGCTGCTTAAAGGAGGTTGCAAACTCCTTTGCCTAACCTCATCATTAGTTACAAAGTTGAACCACCTAATGCCCAAGATACTGCGTAAGCATCTGGAATCAAAAGCATCTAGTTTCCTGTTATCTTGTTTACAAATTGTCCACGTTTCACTACCATAACTAACCCTAGAAAGAACCAAACTATTATACAGTCTAATTTTAGTCTTTAGGTGTATACGCCAATTTCTCCACACTCTCCATAGGTTCTTAAAAGTCCCGGCAGCAATCCCTATTCGTCTGCTAATCTCATGCCGCACATCACCATTATCTGCTACATAGCTCCCAAGATAATTAAACTGTGACACCTGCTCAAGACTGCAACCATTCAGATTAACTGAATCACAGCCTGCCTGACCAATTTTCATCACTTTAGTTTTCTCTCTGTTTATAACCAAACCTACTCTACTACCAGTCTCATCAACAGCTCGAATGAAAGAGTTCATCTCATCAACATCATTTGCCAAAAGGGCTAAATCATCAGCATAATCTAAATCAGAAATTTTCATATCTCCAGCCAATTTAAGGCCAAAATCTTTCCCTTGAAGTGAATTTCGCATAACATAAACAATAACCAAGCTAAAGAGAAAAAGAGACAAAATGCACCCTTGTCGAACACCAGAAGTAATGCTAAACCAATTGCTACAAGCCTTACCAACTCTCACACATGACTCAGTGTTATCATAGAGAGCTTTCATAATGTTAACTAACTTGTCTGGTATACCATATTATCTCACAATCAACCACAAATTATGTCGATCAACAGAGTCGAAAGCCTTTTTGAAATCAGCAAAGCTAGCAACCAAAGGTTTCTGAAACTCTAAACATTTCTCAAGAATCTGCCTAAGTGAAAATATCTGATTCACACATCTCCTACCACTTCTGAATCCACATTGCTCATCACGCAATTGACTGTCAATCAGATTCTTAATTCTATTAAGCACAATCATGGAAAGAACTTTACCTGGAACAGAGAGTAGGCTGATACCCCTATAGTTATCACAAGAACTGCGATCACCTTTTTTGAAAATAGGGATAACAATAGCTCTGGTAAAATCCTTAGGAACCATGCCTTTATCATAAAAGATATTCAGAATTTCAGTCATCCAAGTGGTAACCGAAACATTCCCAGCTCTAAGCATTTCGGTAGTAATTTCATCTACCCCTGGGGATTTATGAAGTTTAAGTTTAGAAACAGCCAAAATAACTTCAGATTGTGTTATAGGGCCAACATTAAAGCCACCAATGCATCTATCATCATTGCAAACAATGGGAGTAGAACTAACTACATTGTTTAGAACATCACTGAAATGCTCAGCCCACCTAGCCATGACAGAATCCTCCCCTTCTATAACCTTACCTTGTTTATCCTCCAATCCTTGTATGCCTGTCCGTTTTCTACCACATAAAACATTAACTATCTGGTACAGCTCTCTCCTGTTGTGTTGTCTAACTGCTTCCTCGGCTTTGTCAGCCAAACCATCAAGCCAAAGATTCTTATCAGCAGCTAACTGATCTTTTACAAGTTTATTAAGGTCTCTGTAATGCTTTCTATTAGGACTAGTAGGGTATAGATTAAGGGCATTCCTGCAGTTCTTTCTTTCCGAAATAAGCTCAAGTGCCTTATCACTCAGATAATTTTGCCTCTTCTGCTCCTTTTTTCCTAAAAGAGTACTGTTAGTGTCCAAAAAAGCCTGTTTAAAATGATCCCATTCTTCCTCAACTTCAGTAGTAAGCAAACCATGACTGTCATAATGACTAAGTAACCTATCATGGTAAGCTTTGGCTATAACTGGATCTTTCAGAGCTTCAGTATTAAAAGTAAATTTTTTAACCCTAGCACAACACTTTTTAAGTTAAAGTTGCAAGATACTTTTAACAAGGTAATGGTCAGATCCAATTTCAGCTCCCCTATATGTCCTGGTATTCCTAACAGAACTAGCCCATTTGCTGTTAATTAATATGTAATCAATCATATTCTTATGCAGCCCATCAGGTGAAACCCATGTGTACTTATGTATGCCGCGGTGTTTGTAATATGTGTTAGTTATTCTGAATCCATTGAGTTTACTTACCTGTAGGAGACGTTGCCCATTGCCATTGCAGCTACCAATACCAAAAGGGCCTATTACTCCTCCCCAAAGGTCAGAGTCAGTACCAACTTTGGCATTGAAGTCACCAAGAACATGGGTAATATCTCCTTTCTTGACAGAATTCAAAATATCCTGAAGTTGTTCATAAAACCTATCCTTCTCATCCTCATCGGCATCCTCAGTGGGGGCATAACACCAAATAACATTCAAGTCTTTAACGCTTGTCTGAAATTTTGCTGTAAGAAACCTTTCATTAATGCACTCATATCCTAGAAGAGCATCGCTAGCGTGTCTGCTGAGAAGCAGACCCACGCCTTGGTGATGCTAATTGTCGTCCCTCCCTGAAAAGAGAAATTTAAGATTATTTTTAAGAATCTGACCTTTATCTGTCCATCTGGTCTCTTGCAAGCCGAGAATATCTAAATTATAACGGTGGAATTCTTGTGTGAGGACATCAAGAGAAAAAGCTCTGTGCAGAGTCCTCACATTCCAACTACCTATGGAGAGAAAATGGTTAGTGGGTTGTTTAAAGAAACTATGTTTATTGAGAGAGGAAATGCCGACAATATCAAACAGCCCCCTAATCGCAGACATGGGGCAAAGATCCGTTCCCCCACTAGTAAAGGCTGAAGCCATCTACACTGGAAGACTTCCTCCAATGTAGAATTTGACGATGCCAATAGAAGAAAAGAGTTCAGGTGCCTGCGATGACTTCTGCTCGGGATTATCCACCAGCTGATAAACATATCCTGTGAATCTATTCACTTGGGGCTGTCAACCCACAAACAAACAGAAAACACAGCGGAAGATTTTCTCTCCACAGAAGCCCACCAGTGCAGCAAAATCAGGATCCATAATCAAGCTCAGAGCCATATATCTGTCCAGTCCAGTAGGTTTATATGGTCAGCACCAGGACCCTGTGTGGTTGACCACTCCTCAGCAGGGTAGAAAAAAAAAGAGAAGTAGCCATAGTTGTCCAGATCAGTAGGCCACACTAATCTGGCAGCCCTCCCCTTCTGTTCACTTCCACAAGAGAGTATCACTTTTGAAAGTTACTAACGGTCCGCACAACGAGAAGGCGGGGTCGGACATTAGGTGCTAGGCCTGGCCGGTTCTATGCATCATCACAGGGGATTGGTGCATAGCTCTCCTTCCAGTGACTACCTAGCTACCATTTACAGACCACAAAATTTACTTTCAAAATTTGTTATTTTTGCGTTAATGGAATTCAATTTTTGCCTCAGAAGGCTAATCATTTTCTTACCGGTCACTAAATTCTCTAATTTATTATAAAAATATAATTTATAAGTGCCTTCAAGAGAAAATCTCCAACAGAAATCTGTATTTCTAGGAACACCTATGGGTGAATCTTCAAATGTAAGGTACAGAAAATCTGTCCGGTTTATGATTCATATTAAATAGATATTATTACAAATATCAATATTACCGTCTTAAAATGTTTTTCTTATTCTCATCAAGTCAGATTAATGTCAAAACTCGACCTATTCGTCTTGAAATTCGCGAAATCAACTCTTGATTCAGTAATGTACATTTTCAGAAGTATTGTAATATCCTGACGTACTGAAACCATGTGAAATTTGATTCTGCAAACCAAGTTCTAATTAATGGAAGAATGGAAACGCAAAAAGTCACCTTTAGTTCTGCTTATGGGCCAAAAAAACGACAAATTTTATATCTTCTAAAGCGAATGAAATAGTTAAAAATTATTCATAACAATTGCTATCATGATATTTCTACCTTTCAATCATTATTGCTTAATCTATTACAGAATGACTTTTAATTGTAAAGTTATTAATAACAAAGATTCATTTTAAATTAATAACAAATAATTCATTTCAAGCTCGTGGTGAATAGAAAAAAAATCTAATTATTGCTTAAATATATTTTGTCTGTCTGTTCTTGAATATTTAACATTCTGTTTTGAAGAGAAAACAATTTATGGTTGGGTAAATAGGAATGAAATTTGCTCTTGCGTTTTCTTTAATCATCCATTACTCAGAATTTCATCCTTTAAAAGCGTTAAATGGTTTATAGTAAGAAGAGAAATTTCCATCCATCTTTCCGCATGATGGAAAGAGTGAAACCCAACACATACTCGTTGAGAAAAAAGGGAAAATGCTTTCTGTGTTTGATAGATACTAATAAGGGTAAACGTTTTCTGGAATGTTATGTAATTAAAAGAAATATTTTTTCCTTTTCCTGAATTATTCATTAGTTTGAATTGTACCGTTTAATTGACGATCTACCGCAATTGACGAAAGAATAAAAAAGGCTTTGTTGGTTTGGCTCCTTTCTGCAGATCATTTTGATTTCGGCACACGATGCTGCTTCATTTTCTTTCCTAAAACAGAAGTTTCCCTACTTTAGATGTTCATGTTACAACGTTTTATCTGTCATCCATGGATGTAACTTTATTTTTCCATTTGAGTTTGGGTATTGCCATCGCCGAAACCTCCTCTTCCTCTTTATTGTAACTCAATAATAAGCTTAAGAAGGTCTTCATCAAATTCTTTGTTGGGTGACTTGATCTTGTTTTTATACTCTATGAATGTCACAGTTAAAATTATTCCAGTTTATGCCACAGTTGCACCATACAGGGTATTTCAGAGTTGATTTGGGGCGGTGGTGGCTCAGTCGGTAGCGCACCAGGCCCCTAATCTGCAGTTACTAGGTTCAAGTACCAGCAGGGCCACCGTTGCGATTTATCTCCGCAAAACTTCCTATCCTGCCCACGATCATTAAGGGATACTGATGGGCTTGGAAAGGCCGCCATCCGTCGGATGGTTCGTTAAGCCATAGCCCTGTGTATAGGCTAACCCTGTGCACGTTAATTAACACACTGGATGATCTTGACGCCAGCCTACCATCTATCTCCCAACAGCTGTTATATTGGGTTCACTCCGCCGACCTTCTCTGAGCCTTCGGGGTTCTTGTCACCTGACCATTTAGCCCAGGGTGTTAATAAAAAGTAAAAATTTTTCGTTAAAGAAATTAAAATGTATATCACTACAAATCCGTTGATTTCTTCTCAGTAACTCTTGACTTCAAGATTTTAAATTCATTTTCTACAAAAAATCGAGAATGAGATTTTTTATCCCTTCCGTCTATAAACATTCAAATGTTTTGTTTTTAGAGAAAATATATGAAATACTTTTTCGTCTGGGCAGGCACCAAAGAGATAGAGATGTCACATTCTGAATCTTCGATTAGTTTCAATTTCAAATAATTTTGATTGATTACAATATCCAGTTATTTCTAATAATCTTTCAGTAATTTAAAACCACACAGCCCTGCTTTTGTAATAATCAGGTTCCTCATACAGAACCATACTATAAGCTCGAAATTTAATAAAATTCTAACACTTAACTAATATAAATTTATATCTAACTTTCACTAAACTGTTAGCCGGTAGTGTATCTAGTGTGAAGGGAAAATAAGGTGGTGATATGAAAATTTTCGAAGAAAATATTCACTCATATTCTGAATATTTTCAACAATATGGAAAATAATTTCCTTAAATATAGCACGAAAATAATGATTTAGGGATTTTGAAAGGTTTTAAATTCAGGAAAATTATCAATTTCAGCTATGATAAAATTGCGTACTAAACTAGTAACAAAATCTCACAACTGAATTTCACTCAAACATTATGCAGGTTATGAAATTCTTCCAGCCATTTCCCAAATAGTATGCCAGGATGTAACAATTACGAACAGTGCATGACTTTCCTACGAAAGGCGTCATTCAAATCAGAGTACTTAATTAAATATATTTCGAAGTAGGATGACCTGGTATTTTTATAGTTGGCCTCTGACTAAGACCAGGAGTACATGAGAAAATATGTCCAGATCACAAATTCTATTAGGTTCTAGCAAATTAAATATTGTATACACTAAATTCTGGTGTCTACAACTTAGAATTAGTACCCTGTATAAAATTCGCTCTTTCTACAAAAATAGCAAAAATTCTCCTGAGTTACAGAAATTTCGCCTTAGTTGCGCAGGGGATTTCGTTGGCTCGTAACAGGTATTGGGGTCTCAGATCGAGTCCTTGGAAGTACGGGCGGTCCAAGATGCACATTTTGGGAAGACGGTGAGCAGAGAACAACTGTAAAAAACTGGACTCATTGGAACAGAGCAATGGTTCTGTCTGAATCCGTCTATTGGCCTTTGAAGGCAGAAACGACCGTTCCTACCACTTTCCATTGAGATGCACCCTCCACTGCCGGGATGGCATTGGATGTGAGTTTATATGTTATATATATATATGAAAGTAAGACAAACCTTATTAGAACCTCTAGGATATGTCCGCCTTTTGTGTAAAATTTGTTTTTTCTGTTATTTTATCTCTTAACAGCGCATTTTTGCACACAATATGCTAAATGACCAGGTCGCAAGACTCCAAAGGCTCAGAAAATGTTTGGGGGGGGGGAGGACCCACTGGAACATCTGTTAGAAACTTATGGTAGCCTCCCGTCAAGGCCATCCAACGTGTTCTTTAACGTGCACAGGGTATGGCACACCGCACAGGTGACCACGGCATAGTTTCCGAAATCAAGGACGGCGTCCTAACCAAGCCCATCGGTAGCTCCTACTGGTCTTAAGCAGGGCGGGGAGTTTGGCGGAGACAAATCTCAACGCTCACTCAGCTGGGACTCGAACCTGGGAATACCATAACGTTTAACGTCAGATTAAATATCATAATGGATTAAGACTGATCCTAGAAAGATAGAAGCTGTAAGGGACTGGCCTCCACCACAAGATGTTCATCAACTTCCTAGTTTTATTGGACTTTGCACCTACTACAGAAGATTTGTCAAGGGTTTCTCCAACATCGCAAGGCCATTACATCGTCTGACAGAGGAGCGCCAGCGGTTCATGTAGATCACCGAACGTGAAGTAGCTTTCCAACAGTTAAAACAGGCTCTTTCCACAGCACCAGTGTTAGCATGTCCACAAACTGGAAAACAGTTCATAATAGATACTGACGCAAGTAACACAGAAGTTGGTGCTGTACGTTCACAACAAGACGGACAAGAAAAAGTTATTGCATATTTTAGGAAAACTCTATCCAAAGCAGAAAGAAATGTTAGCAAACTGTTAGCAATAGTAAAAGCAATAGAATATTTTCATCATTATCTCTATGGCCAGAAATTTCTTATACGTACTGATCATGCTGCCCTCAAGTGGTTGCTAAACTTTAAAATTCCTGGACGACAAATTGCTAGGTGGATACAGCGGTTACATGAGTACAATTTCTCCATCGAGCATCGAAGTGGCAAAATGCATAAGAATGCAGATGCTCTTTCCAGACGCCCAGGTAAACATTGCACGCAATTGTAAACATTGCTCTAATGCAGAATTGAAATTTGGAACAAAAGATGTAATGCCCGTAAGACAAATAATATCGACAGAAACAAACAGTGATACTCCTAACATCTGGAGTCCAATTGAAATTAGAAAGGCCCACTAGACGATAAAGACATAAGGTCATTAACGGATTTAATTGAAAAATATAGCCCAACTACCAAAAGTTACTGGACAGAGTGGGACTCATTAGAATTGAAAGACGGTGTATTATACAGAAGATGGGAGAATCCCACTGGACGGCTGATCCGTTGGCAGATAATACTTCTTCGCTCCCGAGTGGAACTAGTGATGAAAGATGTGCATGATAGTGCCACTGGAGGATCCTTCAGGGTTAATAAGACATTAGAGAAAGCCAGGGATCGATTTCATTAGCTGAAACGTAGGGCAGACGTTAAAAGATGGTGTAGGCAATGTGAGGACTGTGCAGCAAAGAAAGGCGTTAAGACTAAGAATCGGGGTAAGCTGCAGACGTATAATGTTGGTGCCCCTTTTGAGATAATAGCCATTGATGTAATGGGTCTGTTTCCTAGGTCTGAGGATGGAAATCGCTCTTTATTAGTGGTAATGGATTATTTCACAAAGTGGCCTAAGGTCTATTCCATCCAAGACCAGGAGGCAATAACAGTTGCAGAGCAACAATGCAGAACTAGTGTTTAGAGTCACAAACTCTCTGTTAAGCAATGTGAAATGATATGATTAATATATCTGATTCTTCAGTAGTAAAGAACCAAAGGACGTGTCTTGTACACATGGAACTCATGAAATAAGAGGCTAAAAAATTTTTGTTTCGCCGTGAGTGGAATTCGAACCACGTCTCCTTGAAACATGCCAGTTTTGTTAACTACTACACCATCATCGGCTAATGTTTTCCGTAGTTCGTAGATCGTATAATCATATTCGATGTACCGGGCAATAATTTTATCCCTAAGCATCTTCATCATAAAGAAATGCCTACTTGGCATGAGTAAGAACAAAATATATAAGTAAACCATCCTTAGGTGGGCGGCTAAAGGCAAACATAAGAAAATCTAAAAATAGCAGTAAAATTGTATAAGAAAACCTAAAAATAGCAGTAAAATTGTATAAGAAACCTGAAACGGGTAGGTCTCCTCAGAGAACGCTACCGTTTTAGACCTCTTGTACTTGTTCAAAACAGTATGATCGTAAGCAATCAGAGAAGAAATAATCTCATTGGGATTATTGCTTACAGCCTCAAAAAATCTTGTTGAGGTGCGTTTTATATGTGTATATATATGGTCGATGCCCAAGTCTTTATGGAGTAGTCTGTTAGTGACAAACCAGGGGGCATCGACAGCAGTTCTCAAAATCTTGTTTTGTAAGACCTGAATCTTACGAATATTGGTGGGTGTAGTATTCGCCCATATGGGTGAAGCATAGAGAATCACCGGTCTGATGATAATGTTTTTCTTCAACTGATAAAACATATAAACTTTCTGGATTTTTTATTTGATTCGCAAAGTGGCGCTATCTATCCCGGAAGTGAACAACTGTGTTTCCTCAGAGAGATGGAGTATAATATTTGTCATTCACGCTCATGGCGTTAAATCCGAAGTTGTACTTACCAATCAAAGATCAGCCGACTAAAAGACAAATCGACGAATACGTTCGTTTTCATACATCAGATACTGAGCACTTATATTTAAAACAATTCGTTCTCTGAATAGAAGGAAACGTTACTAGAATTTGGAACAAGAAGTTGCAGATTATTGTAATGAAACAAGACATTAAAATTTATAAATTTTAGTTTAAACGACGTGCCGGTAGTTCAAATGGTCAAAAGAAAAAAATATCGTGAAGAATTTCGAAGTTGATGTGGATTTACTTTAACTTTTCAGTAACATAAACTCAAATTTAATTCTTATAAATTTTGCTAATTAAAAGAAGGATATGTAATTAATTGCATATTAAAAATTTCTTTGATAAGATTCATATTAAGGAACTTTTGACTATGGTCAAATTCAGCGTTATGATTAATTTTGACTCTGATTTATATTAGGGGCTCTCAATGTGGTGTACGCCGTGAGAGCTCAAAAGTCGCTACATCAAAATTATTTTTCCATCGTTACACTATAACTATAGTTTTATCTATTTATACAAGAGGTACGCCAGTTACATAAACATTTCCAGGGGCTATGTGAAGCATAAAAGGTTGAGAACCACTGATTTATATCATAGAATTGCTGACTACTAAGAGAGTAGAAACTTTCAATTCAGTCAATTCCGAATTCGGATTAAAATACACGCCCCCCCACCCCAATTGCCAAAAATATGTTCTTTAGTTCATTACACGTGCATATTACTTTAATGAACATATAGTCCATGCAATAACAGCCAGTTCATGAGGGAAATTCTGAGGAAAATGTTTAAGAAACCAGCAAAAACCCACTTATGTACAAAGGGCGGGGAGGGGAGGAAGGCTCAGTCGGTAGCGCGCCAAGTTCGTAATCTGCAATTCCCGGTTCCAGTCACGCCTGAGCCGGTGTTGAAATTTATCTCCGCAGAACTCCCCGCCCTGCCCACTGTCAATAGGGGACATCGATGGGCTTGGAAAGACCGCCGTCCGCCGGATGTGTGCGGGAGATCCATACCCTGTGCACGATAAATAACACGCTGAATGGCCTTGAATGGGAAGCTGCCATCAGTCTCCCAACAGCTGTTCTAATAGGCCCTCTCCCCCAAACCTTATCTGAGCCATCGGGGTCCTTGTGATCTGACCATTTAGCCTACGGTGTGCAAAAAAAGTGCCGAACAAAGGTAAATCAACCCAACCCATTTATGTACAAATTGTTGTTTCATGAAAGATTTCTGTAGAGAACCTCCTTAGTACCACACAAAGTTCCTATTCTTTAGTAATAGTTGTTCAATTTGTATGGGCTTGTTAAGGACATCATCCGTCGGATGGGACGTTAAGCCGTGACCCCGTGTGCGGGAGACTCATAAACTTGACGGGAAGTTACCATTTCTCTCCCAACAGCTGTTCCAGTGGTTCCCCTGCCCCAACCTTCTCTGAGCTTTCGGGGTCCATGTGACCTGGCCATTTAGCCCATAGAGTGCAAAAAAGTGCCGCTCAGAGGTAAAATAATCCAACCCATGTTCGATTTGCAAATTATCGCATTACCAACAGTTTTGGAAAATATAATTCTCTTCGTAAATCGAGGGATGCATGAGTTATGGTAATATATTAAATGTAAATATTTTTATTCAAAATAAGGTATATATATATAAATATTCCCATAAATATTAATATAACACTACACCATTAATAATAATAGAAACAAATAAAATTAATTTGGTGTTTCAAAGAATACGTCCAGAATATGTAACAACTTGATCTCTAGATTTGTGTGTTTGTTATACGAGGTGTTGCACCAACTGTGTAAAATGTGTATGAGCCTATCGTGGCATCATACAGTCAAAGAAACATTGAAATCGGGGAGCTCTTGAAATCGAACCATTTTCGTTAAATAATTGAGAGGTGATTGATAACACAACACAAAGGAAAAAGTTTACGAAGCAGCGGACAATTTCTCTGGTTGTTTTTTTTTTAAAGTTGCCATCAAATCTTCGCAACTAGGGAAGAATGTTTCGCAATTTGAAAATATTTGAAGGACCTATTCTGCAGATTTTTTTACAACTGATATATGAGATATTTTTTTACCGATCCTCCTATTGCTTTTTGCTTTGACATTTGTCGGTTTTTGAAATTGGCAAATTTTGTTCCACCATATCTTTCGAACGCAACAGAGCAACTTCACGATTTATATGTCGAATGACAACTTGTAACGCGCGGAGAGTCATAGGCTGTAACAAAATAGACATCCCCTCATGCTTTCTTCCTCCCTAAAAAAAAGGGGAAATATGAAAACAATTGTTCCACTACATCTCCAGGACGCGAGTGCCGAGAATAAGAAGGTGTGCGTCAAAGGAAAACTTTTGACACTGGGAGTGTAATACACTAGAAAAAGTTGACATCCCATACGTTCTTCTCCCCTAAAAAGGTAAAATATGAAAAAAGATTTTTCCGCTATATATTCTTAAGGCGAGTGCTTAGATTAACAAGTTATGCGTCAAATGAAAGCTTGTGATTAGCGGAGTGTAATACGTTATAAAAAAAATTACCCCCCATAATTTCTAGTCCCCTAAAAATGGGAGATGCGAACATGATTGTTCTGGAGATATACGAAATTATCTCCTGAAACAGAGTATTAAAAATAACATGGAGTATACCAAATTAAAGCTAGTGACATGGGGAGTGTTGTGGGTAATAAAAATATAACCCCTTGCTTTCGTCCTACCTAAAAATCAGAAATCTGAAAATTAATCATCTTCGACATCTTTCGAATGCGAGGGTCTACAGTTATGAGTTAGGTGTAAAATAAAAGCTCATATAATGACCGTCATAACGTATTTCGAATTTTGACACCAGCATCCCCCTGAAAAAAAAGGGGGGATTTTCACTGTATTCGAACTTAATTAATTATATATTAAATTTTAGCTTGTGATGTCTCCAATGATATGGGCTACCTCAAACGCGACTCCAAAGCGAAGAAAACATGTGGTCTATGTTTATCAGTGCATATTATAAATGAAAGTTTCGGAAGATAGGTGCTTTTAGCCACATATATTAAATCCGTATCATCTTAGAAGCCTAATATTTCACAATAGGGAAAAATTCTAATTTTATATTTGAAATATTGCAAATAAAACTTTTATACTTTTATTCGTTTTCATAAACTTTTTTTAATAGATAATGAAATTTCTTGAACATTTTTGAAATTTGTTTAATTTTATCTTAAAAGAATTCTATCCAATTCAACATTTTCCTGTGTAGCTCTTACTACCTGTTATTAATCAATTTAAAGAATTATTAATAATACCATAACTGTAATTATTCCGTATTTTTTTTTATAAGGAAGAATATTGTTCTGGCTTTCAGCATTGCTGAAACTTTTCCAAACGCAAGGAAGTAATTGTAATTAAAAATGAACTCTTAAAGTCAATATGTTTATGAGCATTATTAATTTGGCAGCAAAAACATTTCATCCAGGTCTGCATCAGCATTAATTTCAAAATCGGTCTTTTAATAAAAAAAATCCTACAACAATATTTTGATATTAATTTTAGTCACAAAGTTACAACAATTAACTGAAAAAAGAATCTTTCTTAATAAAGTTCTTATCTTACTTATATTGATACATTCTCAAAATATTCATATTCAATAATAAAAATTTTATCTAACACACATGCTAATTATCACCAATATCACTTTTTTTACCTTTCTTTCTTTATAAAAAGGGATACATTAGATAGCAAACAGTGTCATTTTCTAAAATTCCAAATGTAAAATAAATCTTATCAGCTTTTAATAACGTCACTTTCCCATATTTCTTCTTTGAAATGTCACTTATTTCTACAAATTTAACTCTTTTTTTTTTTCTCCACCTGATCAGTTTTGAAATCATTGCCCTTTCTTTTAATTTTACAATGCAACGAGGCATTCAATATTGGAGATTTTCAAGATGATCTCTGTGCAGATTTCACCACCTTCAGGTTGCTGAATACTGTTTCCACAGCAGCATTCCTGTACAGCAGAATTAGCAAGGGCTTTTCCACTTTTAGGAGCACTGGATACATCAGTTCACCATTATCTCCGTGTTTACATATTTATATATGAGTATGAGTCAAATTTACATTTGTTGGGTTGGGTTGTTTTACCTCTGAGCGGCACTTTTTTCCACATCATGGGCTAAATGGCCAGGTCACATGGACCCCGAAGGCTCAGAGAAGGTTGGGGGAGGGGACCCACTGGAACAGCTGTTGGGAGACAGATGGTAGCCTCCCGTCAAGGCCATCCAGCGTGTTCTTTAATGTGCACAGGGTATGTCTCTCCCGCACACGGGGCCACGGCTTAACGTCCCATACGACGGACGGCGGCCTTTCCAAGCCCATCGGTGTCCCCTACTGACCGTGGGCAGGGCGGGGAATTTTGCGGAGATAAATCTCAACGCTGACCCAGCTGGGACTCGAACCTGGGAACTACAGATTACGAGCCTGGCGCGCTACCGACTGAGCCACCCCCTCCCCCAATTTACATTTGTTAAACTTCATTTCTTTCCGAAAGGGAATACGTAATGAAGTGATAATGAAGTTTGTCTCTATAAACTTTACATGAACAATGACATTGGGAAACCTGTTTGGAAGATGCCGTACTCTTTGCCAGTCACTTATTGATCTGCGGCTAAGATCAAGAGTTGTAGTGGACTTCAGAGCTTCAACGTCAAAGGCCAAGAGAACACAAAAATCTCTTGGCATAACCTCATAGAAATTCTCCACATTTCCGATGTCAAACTACAAGTTTCGAGCTGGGTTGCGTAGTATTACCACTGAGCGGTAATTTGTTTGTACACCATAGGCTAAATGGCCAGGTCATATGGACCCCGAAAGCTCAGAGAAGGTTCGGGGAGGGGACCCACTGGAACAGCTGTTGGGAGACAGATGGTAGCCTCTCGTCTAGGCCATCCAGCGTGTTTTTTAGCATACACAGGTTATGGCTCTCCCGCACACGGAACCACGGCATAACGTCCCATCCGATTGACGGCGGTCTTTCCAAACCCATCGGTTTCCCCTACTGACCGTGGGCAGGGCGAGGAGTTTTGCGGAGAAGTTTCGAGCTATTTTGTGTTTCGTAGCAAAGAAATATTCCTACACCACAAAATTTGTTTTCTTATTTGTCTCTTGCTGTGATGTCATATTTTCGAATGATTCCAAACTGGACATCTCATGCAATTAATGGACGTATAAGTAAAAAAATTAAATATGTGAATGTAAGTCCCTTGATGAAACATGAGGTTTGATTTCGAAACTCCTGGAAATGCAGCCTGGAGAAACAGGAAAAAAAGTTAAGTTGAATTCCAGGGTAAAGTATCTAGGATTGAAGAGACACTATACCGCCAGCCGATAAACTATATTTAGTCTGAAGATGGACGTGAATAATATATATATACTCATGAGCAATAACATTATGACCATTTGGTTCGCCGGATAACCGCTTGCACCTGGCGTGACATCAACTCAACTACACCAAAGAATAAACCTTAAGTATTCTGTACCAGAGCCATCCCGTGGCCGAGTGGTTAGCGCACTTGGCTACTGATGTAATGGAACTGGGTTCGAGTCCCGAGTAAGGCATGGATGTATGTGTCGTTTCTCTGCTGAGGTTCTGCCATCCTCAGTAATCTTCTACTACGGTATATAAATCGATAGGCTCCTATGTGGCCTCTGCAGCAAGCAACTGCTTGTGAGGGTATTTATTTTATTTTTCTATACCAGCTGGGCATAATAACATCCCAGAGATCAGAGATGGAGAGAGGCATTGACATTGACCTGCGATAATGCGTTCCCTGCATATCACAGATGTTCGATGGCATTCAGGTCGGGTGAATTTGGCAGCCAAGAGACACACGATTTGCTTCAACATTTTCTTTGAATCATTCCTGCATGATGTGGACTTCGCTACATGGGGCATTTCTTGGTGAAAGAATCCAATGCCATCCGGATACACGGTCAACACGTAAGGCACCATTTGGTCTGAAACGTTGCCTGGGTATCCTTTAGAGGTGAGAATGTGCTCAACGGAGATAAAGGGACCTTATAATGCGCAAGTGAACAATCGCAATACCACGATACTCCGTATTCTGACCTGTTCCCATGTAACGGCGAAGTCTAATTGTAGCTGTTCACTTGCGTGGGATCCAATACATAACTCCCAGTGCCATGATACAGCTCCCACCTGGATACATCAGATCAGGTGACTCTTTTTCAGTTATCCTCTGTCTAGTCAAAATAAACCTATCATGGTCAGTTGACATGAGTACATGAATGTGCCTCCGATTCCGTAGTCCCATGTGCAAGAGCCTCCACTAGATTGTGTGTATGGAAAACTTTCTCTGTTCCCCCTTCTCCTCGGCTGCCATTAATTGAGTGATTATGAGCCATCTGTTGTCTCAGATAGCACGTGCCAACGTTAACCTCGAATGTCAACATGTGATGGTCTCCCTTTTCTGGCATGTTGAGAGGAGGTGTACCCCTCTTCAGATTATGACCGCCGCACTTTCACCTTAACGGCTATCGAGCAGCCAACAATGCCAGCGGTTTGCTGACCCCCGCCTTCTCCCAGTTTCGAGTCGCAGCTGGACTAGTTCGAGTCGCAGCTAGAACTTTCAGATTTATCTCCGCAAAACTTTTTGTTCTGCCTATTATCATTACGGGACAGTCCATCAGATGTGTCGTTAAATCTTGTCTCAATGTACATCAGAGCGTTCCCTGTGCACGTTAAAGAACAGCTGGATGGCCTTGATAGGAGATTACCATCTGTCTCCCAACAGCTGTCGAGTATGTCCCGTCTCCCAACCCTTACTGAGCATTTGCGGTCCTTGTGACCTGTCCATTTACCCCACTGTGTACCAAAAAGCTTCATCATAAAAGTGAAACAACCCTACGTTTGCCTTCTTCGGTCCAATAATCATTCTTCATTCAAACTCCGGCAGGTCCCTTCCTCTCCTCATTGCATGGGCTTCGTACTGATACGCTCTGTCATGCTGTCCATACTGGGTGTCCCTGAATTCATGGCCCAAACGTGAGGGGATGGTAGTACACACCGAACCCACTAATATTCGTCATAGAATATGCGGCCAGAAATGCAGTGAGAGGTCGGAAATGAAGGACAGACACAGAGGTTTGCAGAGTGACATTTATTGGAGATCATTACAACAAATGCTCAAACGTCCGCCCACCAACGTTGATACAGGCAGCATGACGGCATAGTAGTCATCGGCCTACCTGCTCGTAAACACCGGGCTTGTCGCACAGATCGGTGGCTGCGACAGACAGTCGGGCTACCCGATCCTCTTCGGACTGCACGGGCGTCTCGTACACAACCTTTCAAATGTCCCTACAGAAAGGAATCGATACAAGAAAGATTGGGCGATCTGGGGGTCATGGGATGGGATTACCGTGCCCAATCCATTGGTTCCCAAATGTGGTATTCAGATGCCTACGCACGTCCATGCTGAAATGGGCGGGTTTCCCACGTTCGCCCATCGAAGCGGTCCGGCAGTAGGTAGGGTCCAATTAAGTAGTCGTGCACGATCCCCGCTCAGACATTGATGGGGAACCGTTGCTGGTTCGAATTTGCACTTGTACCATGGGGGATCTGGGCCCCCACAAATGCGCATTATGGACATTCACTACGCCTTCACGTGAGAATGTTGATTCATCCCTAAAGAGCACATGCGCGGGCAAATCGGGATGTGCGGCACTTTGTTGAAGGAACCGCTGAGCGAAATCCATGCGCAGGGGATAATCAACAGCAGTCAATGCCTACACTCGCTGCAAGTGATAGGGGTGTAGCCCTTCTTCATGCCATACTCGCCAGACACTGTTCCGATGCACACCCAGGCTCCGGGCAGCAGATCGTGTGTTTGTACCTGGGTTACCTGTCACCATACGCAAGATGTCTTCGCTCATAGCTGGCGTTCTGACCGTTCGTGCTCATCATGCATCATGTCGGCATCATGTCGACTGATGTGGAAGGTGCCTGCCTCAGACAGCTAGCGGTGCAGTTGCGCAAACATTTTAGGATATCGTTCACGGTAGAGACTTTGCGTCTCTCTACCATTGCCCTCAGCCACGCCGTACATCAGGTGCATATCGGCTTTCTCTGCGTTCGTAAACTGCTCCATCTCGTGTCAGGTCGACGCTGAGAATGCTGGGGTTTGGCCGATAAAGCGCTTTTAAACCGTGGCCCCGTCTATAGGAGAACCATATTCTGTGCGCGCTGGATGGCCTTGAAGGGAGACTACTATCTGTCTCCTATAGCTGCTATCCAGTGGATAACCTTCTCCAAGCCTTCGGGTGCTTCTGACCATTGTGTGGAAAAAATTTCTACTCGAAGGAATAACCCAACCTTTATATTTGAAATAATTCGTTACCTCCACAAAGGTAAACGTTTCTAGACTGCTATAAAATTAACCTATGTTAATCAACTATTATTTAAATGTATGTAAAATTTTATTTGAAATATTGGCTGGTAGTTAAACGGCCGGAAGTATTTGTGAAACATTTTGAAGAAAACGTCTCAATAATTTCGTCAATTATTAAAAGAGCGATATTAAATAAATTAGTTTTGAAAAAGGTTTGAAAAATAAGATTCAGAATTGTTCTGAGAGCTTATATTCAGTGTCATGATTAATTTCTACTATAATATCAGAGAATTATTATGGGGAGTCCAAACTAACAATTGGTGCTCACTCAAATGTCAGCCAGATGTGTAAAATGCATTTGTCAGTAGGTGAATTTCAGCAATTCGTATTAGGCCAGAAAAAGCATGCATAAATATCAAAAAAGATCTCCAGACATCTCACAAATAGTAAATATATCTCAGTCGTTGACGACTGAACAGAATTATGAAATATTTTCTCTGTAGCGATTGACGAAGTTGCGTTAAGAAAAATGAACAATTTAATATTCGATAAATGCTCAAATATCCAACGGAGGTTTCTTTAATTTCGGTCATTATAAAATAAATGACACAATTCGGAAATGACAAATGACATAAAGTTCTTTCCAATATGTAACATATATACATTTACTGGTTTAGTGTGCACAACCGATGGGCCGCATGTGATCTGCGAATGTTTTTCCGTAAGGCCCACGACCGCTTATAATGGTATCGAAAATGCTAACGATATTATTTGTTAATCTTTTTGTTGTGATCATTACGAATTTTTAAAAATGTATTTATTTCTGCCATTTTTATAATGAAATACTGTGTCTACGTCTTAAAATTTTTGTTACTGGGACCCGCAGGCCAACACCTCTTACAACAGAAGGCCGATGCACCAAGTAATGACGTCATCGTAGATAGTCCTTTGTCTAGAATTATTCTTAGAAATTTATTTCTCCACTAAATAACCTTGCTGCCAATATGCGGGTCTCTCTATGCCCGGACATCGTTTAATGGCCTTGCTGTCAATATCCGGGTCTGTTTATGGCAGTGTTTTAGTTTCCCATAGATATACATTTCAAAAACTTCTTTTGTAAATTCCGACATTGAATAACAATATTTGAAATAGTATGTCCTAGGTAAGCATTTACATAAATGACATCCAACTAAGAAAAGACTTATTTCAATTCTCTTTCGTTTAAATTTTAATTGTGAATTGGACTTAAAACCAATTGCTTCTTATGCCACAGTGTGAGAACAACACTCTTCGACATGTGTGAATAATTGAACAAGTGTTTAATTAATTAATCAAAATGGCAAGTCCCAGATGTACCGCAGCATATGGCTGCACACCATCTTTGGGGATAATACCACGCTCTCCACTACCTACTGTTAATGCAAGTAAGTGCCATAAAGACACAGCTCATCCATGACTTCCTATGGCGAACAGTCATATAGAAGGAAAGCTCACCCATCGGTCAAAGCCTAAATTTAATCTGTTCCCCGGTTAGCCACAAAAATGGATATATAAATCCAAGTTGACTTGGTCCCCGGGGTGGAGACTCTTAGTTTGACTTTTCCATCGATAAGCTCGTCGACCGGGGATCCCACTCCCAGTCGCATACCCTCAACTTCATCCTCTTCATCGGAGCCGGGTCACCACAGTCCAGTTTGCCATTCAGCCGGGACTTTTGACTTCTCAGATGCTGCGTCGGAGCACGCTTGACCGGTGCCCCCCAACACCAGTCAGCTGCCCTCCAACAACCTCTCCATCGGTCGTCAACCTACTGGGGCGCACCGCGAAACTGCAGAGCCCGAACCCCACTTCACAGAGGCACCGTAAGATCCACCCCCCCCCCCAACCCACCACCACCACCACCACCACGTCTAGGTGGCCCCCAAGGGAAAATCACAAAGCACACAACAGAAAAAATGAATATGCCATCCGGGACTGAAACTGACCTGGCAGTTAAAATGTTACGTCAATTGAACGCGATACCACTGCAAATTCTCCATTTCAGAATAATCTAATGAATTAAATATTTAGCACAGTGAAATCTAAAGTCTGAAATTTATGATTTATAACCTATAACAAATTGCTCTCTCTGCCGAAGCATGATAAAAATTTTATTATGACATACAATTCACTTTATAAAAAATATTTGTATCGACAAATATTTATTCCAAACTTTGTAGTAAAATCGATGCTAACGGTATCAGAAGAATTCTTCTCTACATCGTTTTTGTTACTAGTTTTAGAATGTGAAACCGAACCAATGTTACTGCTGAGATTATTTAAACTAGAATACTGGTTTACGTAATTTGCCCCATTGAGTTCACCGATATCTATAGTAATTTTAGGACTGTCGGAATTTCCTTAAAGTCTTTACTAGGTTGAAAGTGTTTGGGATCGTGTGGAGAATTAACTCCTGGTTTTATCTCTTTGAAAGGCTCAGGGTTTGATGCGATATCTGTTGGTAGAGGTATGAAATAATTGGTAAAATTCTCTTAGTTCATTTTTTGAAAGTAATATTTCTGTAAACGTGGTACATAAGTCCAGCAGGTCAGAAGAACTCCATGAACATAAAACTGGGAGACGTGGGACATCAAAAACCGAACAGTAAGGGATTGTCACAGTTTTCTTTGAAGCTGAAGAAAGGCAGTTTGAACGAGAAATCACCTACTGTGAAGTGGCATGTCATTTCAATATTTCAAAAACATATATGTTTTGAAAGAAAGTTTTTAATTTTTGACAGTCTTTTGATACGTTTGTAACCAAATAATTTTGCTTACAATTATTCATAATTTGTTTTTAATTTTGAAATGGATAATAAAAAGACACTGGGACAAAGATAGAAAAAAACAACAACAAAAAAAAAACACTCACAAAGAATATATAAACCATGTATCTCGATTGCAGTTACGTCCAGATAGTACAAAGAAGACTTCCTACTGCAGAAAGCCGGTGTACCAAGGGGGCGGGGGTGGCTCAGTCGGTAGTGCGCCAGGCTCCGTTCTGCCCACGTTCAGTAGGGGACACCGATGGGCTTGGAAAGCCGCCGACCGTCGGATGGGACGTTAACCCGTGGCCCCGTGTGAGGGAGAGCCATACCCTGAGCACGGTAAAGAACACACTGGATGGTCTTGACGGGAGGCTACCATCTTTCTCCCAACAGCTCACCGAGTGGGTCCCCTCCCTGAACCTTATCTGAGCCTTCGGGGTCCATGTGACATGGCCATTTAGCCCATGGTGTGCAAAAAAGTGTCGCTCAGGGGTAAAACAACCCATCTCACAATCTATTTTGAATATGTATAAAAATAGATTAATGAATTCTATTTCCATCTAAAAATATGCCTAAAAAGCATTCTCTACCACCATTAAATATTTCGAAAGAATTTAAAATGAAAATATATGCACTATGTTTTGCATTACTCGTAAATGAAAAACGGGAATACAGAAAAGTTTCTATGGCTGAAATGTATTAAAATTAATTAGTATTTAGCAAAGTTAACTATCGTGTTAATGGAACCTGTGAATAGATTTCATATGTAATGCTCCTATTTAACCATTTTTGCTGTTACAGAACTGAAGATATATTGATTGGATAATAGACTTTGTTGTCTTCCGTGTTTTTGGTGTAAGCATATATATTTTTTCTGTTTAAGAGAAGATTAAAATCATATTTAATAACGGAGAAAGATTTTGATCAATTATTTGTTTCGATCGATCTACCTTTGGTTAGAATTTCTGATAAAATGAATCAGCCGAATAAAGGAGTATTCGACGAATGCCATTGTGTATCTCTGACTTAGTTTCCTGGAACCAGGTTGGTCCTATATTTCTGAACTTTCCTTGTTGAAATGCGAGAAAACTGTTCGACATTCACAATAAAATGTTAAAGTCTCGCTTTTCTGAGTTGAACAGCATAATGCTTTCATGCACGAAAGCTAAAATTTGAAAGCGCCGACTTCATATATATTATACGAATGTAATTTGCTTTCCATGCATAAAAAATTTAGTTCCTCCTTAAAGGTGAAACGTACTAGAACTTATGATAATAAGCAAAAAACCCGTATTAATTAATTTTAAATAGTTTCATATATTATTTTAGTTAAACAATTTACCGGTAGTTCTGGTAGAAGGAAGCATATATTTGCTGATGTGAAATTTTCCAAATAAATACCGATATAAATACCGATACAAGTAATGTTTCACCTAAATAAAGTATATTTATAGATACACATTAGTATAAAGAATATCACAGAGTCCAACAGTAATAATATTAGAATCAAAACTGTAAGAAGTGTTATATGTTAGGATTACTTAAGCTGACGTCATAATTTGGTCCTCTGACTTTCTGTTATAACAGGTGTTGGTTGGAACACTGCGTGTTCGCAGCTGGGTAAATAGTAAAGGCGGTCAATGCAATATACGTTTCCTATGATATGGCGGGAACCTTCAAACCACGTGAGGGACTGTTACTTTTGTATGACACCTTCACTGGGAAGTGGTATTACTAAAGAGAAAAAAAAACAGATAAAATCGCACGAACCTTTTTTTGTTTACCTGATATTTGTGTAGCTTTTCAAAATAGAGTTAGGTTACAATTGGTGACGTTTTTGGGACTAGATATTTTTTTTTCTTAATGCCATACCATTACCCATTTTCTGCCTGTTGTTCATTTCAAATTTCAGCTCTATGCGTCCAACTGACATTAGTCTATTCAAAATTTCTTAAATTTACTTATAGCTATCGCGTATTAACCATGTGGGAAAGATTTGGAAAATATTTCATATTTGCGCATCATCTCTGACTGAACATGAAATGATGAATGCATATGTAATTTAACATTTGAGAAGTAGCAAGACGAATACAGATGTATTTTAATATTTGAGAAGTAGCAAGACGAATGCAGATGTATTTCAACATTTGAAAAGTATCAAGACGAATTATCCACGTCATGTCTAAAGTCTGATTAACGTTAACTGACACACAGATGAATTCACAATCTGTGAGTGGCTGTATGAATTTTGTATACTTGCATAATGATGGAGTGTTTCTATTGATCAGTAATTCTATGGTTATATTATACTTGAAATTAATATGAACTTGAATTTCAAAACAATGGAAAAACCCTGAACTTCAATTTAGCAAATGTATTTCAATTAAAATTTATTTCATACCTTTATTAAGTTACAACGGTCTTTTCTCAACAGAAAAAAAATGCTAAATTTACTTTCAAATTTTGTTTTCTTTCCATTATTAGAATTCAATTTTTGCCCCAGAAAAGCTCATCATTTTTCTACCTGTCAGCAATTTCTTTAATTTATTACAAATAAAAATTTATGAATAATATAGGGAACAAAAGTCAATGCTGTTTTGTCATTTCTAGGAACACTGTATGGGTGAAACTTCAAATGTAATATACATGAAATCTTCCTAATTTATGATTCATATTAAGTCGATATTATTACAAATCTCAACAATGCCGTATTATAATGCTTTCCTTATTCTAATTAAGTCAGATTAATGCCAAAACTCCACCTATTCGTGGGGCGGGGGGGGGGGGCTCAGTTGGTAGCGCGCCAGGTTCGTAATCTGTAGTTCCCAGGTTCGAGTCCCAGCTGGTTCAGCGTTGAGATTTATCTCCGCAAAAATTCCCCGCCCTGCTCACGGTCAGTAGCGGACACCGATGAGCTTGGAAAGGCCGCCGTCCGACGGATGGGACGTTAAGCTTTGGCATAGTGTGCGGGAGAGCCATACCCTGTGCACGATAAAAAACACGCTGAATGGCCTAGACGGGAGGCTACCATCTGTCTCCCAACAGCTGTTCCAGTGGGTCCCCTGCCCCAACCTTCTCTGAGCCTTCGGGGTCCATGTGACCTGGCCATTTAGCCCACGGTGTGCAAAAAAGTGCCGCTCAGATGTAAAACAACCCAACCCACCTATTCGTCTTGAAAGTCGAGAAATCAACTCTTGATTCAGTAATGTAATTATTCAGAACTAATATTCGACCAAAAAAAGCGCCAAATTTTTGTTTCTTCTGAAGGGAATGGAATAGCTACAAATTATTCAAAACAATTAATACCATGATACGTCAAATTTTCAATCATTATTGCATAATCAATTACAGAATGACATTTAATTGTAATGTTTCGCATTTTAATTCATTTTAAGCTCGTGGTGAGAAGAAAATAAAATCTAATTATTGCTTAAATATATTTTGTCTGTCTGTTCTTGAACATTTAACATTCTGTTTTGAAGAGAAAACAATTTATGGTTGGGTAAATAGGAATGAAATTTGCTTTTATGTTTTCTTTAATCATCCATTAGTCAGAATTTCATCCTTTAAAAGGGTTAAATGGTTTATAGTAAGAAGAGAAATTTCTATCGATCTTTCCGCATGGTGGAGTGGGGGAATCCCAACACATACTCGTTGAGAAAAAAGGGAAAAATGCTTTCTGTGTTTGATAGATACCAATAAGCTAAATGTTTTCTAGAAAATTGTGTAATTAAAAGAAATATTTTTTCCATTTCCTGAATGATCCATTAGTTTAAATTCTACCGTTAAATTGACGATCTACCGCAATTGACGAAAGAATGAAAAAAAGGTTTTCGACAATTTCTTTGTTTGCGTGAGTTGTTCTTGTTTTTATACGTTATGAATGCCACAGTTAAAATTATTTCAGTTTATGCCATAATTGCACCATAAAGGGTATTTCAAAGTTGATTTGGAGCGGGGGTGGCTCAGTCGGTAGGGCGCCATGCTCGTAATCTGCAGTTTCCAGGTTCGAGTACCAGCTGCGACAGCTTTGCGATTTACCTCCGCAAAACTTCTAAACCCTGCCCACTGTGGCATGGAAATGCCTCCGTCCGTCAGGTGGAACGGCGTGAGTGGGAGCACAGTATGTGGAAGAGCTCTGCCCTGTGCATGTTATAGAACATATTGGATGGCCTTGAAGGCAGCTACCATCTGTCTCCCAACAGTTGTTCTAGTAGGTTCACTCCCCCGACCTTCTCTGAGCCTTCGGGCAAAGAATGTAGAAGGAGAAGTTAAGCTTCCATAGAGATTAATGTAAAATCGAGTATCGTGCATTTGGCGTAGAGGTGAAACGAACATTACAGGGGACGAACGCTTTTGTAATTACATGTTACTATCAACTTCCATTCTCTTCCCTTTTCCTATGTAATAATTTCCCATTGATATCTTTGCAAAGTATATTAATATCAATTCTGTTTCCTGTTTCTATGCAACCAAGAAAGCTTCTAATTGGAATAATTTATTCTATAAATTAACTTCAGGCAAATTTCAAATCTTCTCTATTCGTTCAGTTCATAATTGTTGGTTCAACGAAAAATAATTCCAATGGACAAAATAAACTTTTATTAAAATCATGATATTATTTTTATAAAATACAAAGTGCAGTTACTTTTTTTCCTTTTTTAAAATATAAATTTTTTGATGCATAATTCCTTTGCCCCTTATTGTTTGCTTCCGAGCTTAAACAAATACACGATGCGAATCGAAACACCACTTGAGGTGTCCACTTACGCTTTGTGAAAGCTGAACTTCTTTTCCTTATACGTTCTTTGCCTTCGGGGTAATTTTGATCTTGCCATTTAGTCAATGGTATTATAAAAAGTCAGGATTTTTTTTCGTGTAAAAATTTGAAATTCATATAACTACAAATCCGTTAATTTCTGGATAACTATATAACTTCTCTGCAATTCTTGACCGGTAGATTTTTAACTCATTTTCTACAAAACATCGAGCTATTTGTTTTTACTTTTCCCTGCGTCTATAAACATTCAAATATTTTCTTTTTAGAGAAAAAATATATAATACTTTTTCATCTGGGCAGGTACCAAAGAGATATTAGAATTGCCACATTCCGAATCTTCCAATAATTTCAATTTCAAATAATTTCAATTGATTACAATATCTAGTTATTTCTAATATTCTTTCAGTAATTTAAAACCCTCGGTGTCCTATTAAAAAATTTTGACATTATTTTATCTCTGCGATATCGCTTTTAGATCCTATCTCCCAGGGATTTCTAAGAGTTACTACAAAAGACATTAATTATGCGCCAAGATTAGCTGATATGAGATTGCTAGTTAACTTTTTTTTTATTGCGGAGCGATCTCAATTCGGAGGAAATATTTTTCCCTACTTTGTAACTTTAATACCCGTTGAAGGTGAAATTAATCCAATATCCTGTCAAGGCCATCCAGCGTGTTCTTTAACGTGCACAGGGTATGGCTCTCCCGCACAAGTGACCACGCCATAGTTTCCGAAATCAAGGACGTCGTCCTATCCAAGCCCATCGGTACCTCTTACTGATCTTAAGCAGGACGGGGAGTTTGGCGGAGATAAATCTCAACGCTGACTCGAACCTGGGAATATCATAACGTTTAATGTCAGATTGAATGTTATAACGGATTAAGACTGATCCTAGTAAGATAGAAGCTGTAAGAGACTGGCCTCCACCACAAAATGTTCATCAACTTCCTAGTGTTATTGGACTTTGCACCTACTACAGAAGATTTGTCAAGGGTTTCTCCAACATCGCAAGGCCAGCACATCGTCTGACAGAGTAGGGCCAGCGGTTCAGATGGACCATCCAATGTGAAGTAGCCTTCCAACAGTTGAAACAGGCTCTTTCCACAGCATCAGTGTTATCCACAAACTGAAAAACAGTTCATAATAGATACTGACGCAAGTAACACAGAAGTTGGTGCTGTACTTTCACAACAACAAGACGGAGAAGAAAAAGTTATTGCATATTTTAGGAAAACTCTATCCAAACCAGAAAGAAATGTTAGCAAACTGTTAGCAAAAGCAAAAGCAGTAGAATATTTTCATCATTATCTCTATGGCCAGAAATTTCTTATACGTACTGATCATGCTGCTTTTTCAATATCGTCACACTGGGTCTGGACAGATATTAAAAAAGGGGGAAATTTAAAAATATTTAGTTTAAAGTGATTTGATTTGTTTAACATTTAACTACAAACGATTTAAGAATTGATCATAATAAGGCAATTTAGTTATTAAGATTCTATTAATACATTATAAAATACTTTAGAACTAATTACTAAAATTTTGAAGAATAAATAGCTACCATAGGAATTTTAAACGATATAATTTCATCCGTTTTAGTGATATGATTCATATTTGTTTTAGTCTAGAAATATTTATCAATCGTTCCTTCTGTTACTGGTACGAGCTAAACAGCTGCCTTTTGCTGAAAAGAGAGTAGAATCATTTAAGCCTAACGTGGATAATTTAAATAATTTCCATGCTGATATTTATGAATTATTTTAATGTAATACTAGTTGTAATAATACATGTGAGGTGTCGCTGTATAACTCTCATTACTTCTACAAACTCTAAGCTATAAAATTACATTTTCCAGATATTATATGAAAGACGTTATGTGAAAGACTGTTCCTTCACGACACCCTTAAAGAAACATAAATTAAAAAAGAGTTAAAAAAAACCTCTCTTCCTACATTTTGATTATTTTTTTGAAGTAGACCACGACATTGGAGACGTCACAAGCATTAATTTAAGATACGACGCATTAAAGTGAAACCCCCGAAAATCTGCCCTCCCCCCATCTTATCATGAGGAATAGTGGAGCAAAATTGGAAAAAATTTGCGACCGTCATTATATGAGCTTTCATTTCACACCTAATTCATAACTGTAGGCCCTCGCGTTCGGAACATACATATGGTAGAATGACTTTCATATTACCCGTTTTTTACTGGGGAAGGAAGCATGGAGGTTAAATTTCTTATTGTTTAACACACTCTCCGTGTCACAAGTTCTCATTCGAAACATAGCTTGTTACTTTCAGCATTCGCGTTCAGGAGATATAGGGGAAGAATCATTTCAAATTTTCCGCCTTTTCAGGAGAGACGAAAGCAAGGGGGGGGGGGGGGTAATGTTTCATAGCCTAGGACATTCCCTGTGTCAGAAGCTTTCATTTGACGTATAGCTTGTTATTTTCGGCTTTCATTTGACGTATAGATTGTTATTTTCGGCTTTCATCTTCTGGAGATATAGTTTAAGAACTGTTTTCACCTTTCCCCTTTTTAAGGGGAGAAGAAAGCACTCATTTGAGACATAAAACGTAAAGTTTCTCCCTCGCTTTCGAAAGATATGTTGGAACAACATTTTGTCAAATCCTCAAGCCGAACAACCGAAAAATGTCGAAGTCAAAAGCAATAGATAGATAAGTAAAAATTAAAAAATTATTATATTCCACACTATATAACTCGAAAAATAAAACCAGACTTAAACTGCAAGCTCAAATTCTTCCACAAATGAAGGACATTGAAATCAATGTTTCAATCTCAAAAATAAATTTTATTTGCTGCTTTTAAAGCTCAAATCGTTGAGTGTACCAAGATCTTTATTTAGTTACGAATAGTTGTAGGTGGCGTTAAGAATAATTCCATTTACATTAACCCAAAGGCAGAAATGTTGTTTAGCGTCACAAACTCTAGGTTAAGCAATGTGAAATGATATGTTTAATATATCTGATTCTTCAGTAGTAAAGAATCAAAGAACGTGTCTTGTACACATGGAACTCATGAAATAACAGGCTAAAAAAAATTTTGTTTCGCCGTGAGTGGAATTCGAACCACGTCTCCTTGAATCATGCCAGTTGTGTTAACCACTACAGCATCATCGGCTAATGTTTTCCGTAGTTCCTAGATCGTATAATCATATTCGATGTACCGGATAATAATTTTACCCCTAACCATCTCCATCAGAAAGATATGCCTATTTGGCATGATTAAAAATTAAATGTATAAGTAAACCACCTTAGGTGGTCCCCTAAGGGCAAACACAAGAAAAGCTAAACATATACGTAAACCACCTTAGGTGGTCCCCTAAGGGCAAACACAAGAAAAGCTAAACATAGCAGTAAAATTGTATAAGATACCTAAAACGGCTATGTCTCCTTAGAGAACGCTATCATTTTAGGCCTCTTGTACTTTTTCAAAACAGTATGATCGTAAGCAATCCGAGGAGAAATAATCTCATTGGGTTTATTGCTTACAGCCTCAAAAAATCTTGTTGAGGTGCGTTTTATATGTGTATATATATATGGTCGATGCCCAGGTCTTTATAGTGTAGTCTGTTAATGACAAACCAGGGGGTATCGACCGCAGTTCTCAAAATCTTGTTCTGTAAGACCTGAATATTGGTGGGTGTAGTATAGAGAATCACCGGTGTGATGATAATGTTTTTTTTCAGCTGATGAGATATATAAACTTTCTGGATTTTTTATTTGATTCGCAAAGTGGCGCTATCTATCCGGGAAGTGGACAACTGTGTTTCCTCATAGAGATCGAATATAATATTTATCATTCACGCCCATGGCGCTAAATCCGAAGTTGTACTTACCAATCAAAGATCAGCCGACTAAAAGACAAATCGACGAATACGTTCATTTTCATACATCAGATACTGAGCTCTTAAGATTTAAAACAATTCGTTCTCTCAAGAGAAGAAAACGTTACTAGAATTTGCAAAAGTAAATACAAGAATATTTTCAAACGAACAAAATATTAATTTTTATAAAGCTTAGTCTAATCTCCGTGCCGGTAGTTTAAATGGTCAAAGGGAAAAAAAAATTCTCGAGGAAGTTCGAAGTTGATATGGATTTACTTTAATTTTTAAATAACTATAGAAATTTTGCTAATTAAAAAAAGGATATGAAATTAATTGCGTATTAAAATTTTCTTTGATAAGATTCATATTAAGGAACTTTTGACTGTGGTCAAATTCAAGGTCATGATTAATTTTAACTGTGATTCATATTAGTTGCTCTCAACGTCGGGTACGCGGTAATAATTTTTGCGGTACGCCGTGAGAGCTCAAAAGTCACTAGATCTACTAACAAAGTTTTATTCCCATTGTCATACTATAACTATAGTTTTATATATTTATACAGGGGGTACGCCAGTTACATACACATTTCCAGGGGGTACGTGAAGCATAAAAGGTTGAGAACCACTGATTTATATCATAGAATTGCTGACTATTAAAAGAGTAGAAACTCTCAATTCAGTCAAGTCTGAATTGGGATTACAATCCCCCCCCCCCCCAAATTGCCAAAAATATGCACTTTAGTTTACTACAGATGCATAATTACTTTAATGAAAATATAGTCCATGCAGTAACAGCCAGTTCATGAGAAAAATTCACAGGAAAATTTTTAAGGAACCAGCAAAAAAAACCATTTATGTACAAGGGGCGGTGGGGGGGAGGTGAAGGCTCAGTCGGTAGCTCGCCAAAGCTCGTACGTAATCTGTGCAATTCCCAGTTCGAGTCCTGCCTGAACCAGTGTTGAGATTTATCTCCACAGAACTTCCCCTCCCAGCCCACGGTCAATAGGGGACATCGCTGAGCTTGGAGCCGTCGTCCGTCTGATGTGGTATTAATCCGTGGCCCCTTGTGTGGGAAAACCATATCCTGTGTACGATAAATAACACGCTGAATGGTCTTGAATGGGAAGCTGTCATCTGTCTCCCATGAAACATTCCAGTGGGTTCCCTCCCCCAATACTTCTCTGAGCCGTCGGGGTTCTTGTGACCTGGCCGTTTAAGCCATTGTGTGCAAAAAAAAAATGCCGAACAAAGGTAAAAACAACCCAACTCATTTATGTACAAATTTTGGTTTTATAGAAGACTTCTGTAGGTAACCTCGTTAGTCTAAAACAAAGTTCCTATTCGCTCGTAATAATTGTTCGATTTGCAAATTATCGCATTACCGAAAGTTTTCGAAAATATAATTCGCTTCGTAAATCGACGGGTTAGGTTGTTGTTGTTTTACCTCTGAGCGGCACTTTTTTGCACACCATGGGCTAAATGGCCAGGTCACATGGACCCCGAAGGCTCAGAGAAGGTTGGGATAGGGGACCCACTGGAACAGCTGTTGGGAGACAGATGGCAGCCTCCCGTCAAGGCCATCCGGCGTGTTCTTTAACGTGCACAAGGTACGGCTCTTCCACACACGGTGCCACGCCTTAACGTCCCATCCGACTGACGGCGGCCTTTCCAAGCCCATCGGTGTCCCCTACTGACCGTGGGGAGAGCGGGGATTTTGTAAATCGACGGAGGCAGGTGTTATGACAAACCAAGTAGTGTTGTACAAGCGGAACCGAGAATTGCCGTGGTTGCATAAGATCGCAACAAAAGAGATCAATACTATTAAACGTAAATAATTTTTTTCAAAATAATGTATATTTATGAATATTTCCATAAATATCAGCCTAACACTACACCATTAATAATAATAGAAATAAATACATTAGAATTTGGTATTTCACAGAACCGTCCAGAATAGGTAACAACTTGATTTACTAGCTTTGTGTTTTTGTTATGTGAGGTGTTGCCCCAACTGGTAAAATGTTTATGAACCTGTCGTGGCATCAATACAGGCAAAGAAACTTTGATGCAGGAATCATGGATAACTCTTGATATCGAACCCTTTTTGTTAAATAATTGACAGGTGATTGATACCACAAAGGAAAAGGTTTACGAATCAGCTGACAATCTCACTGGCTAAGTTTCTTAAAAGTTATCATCGAAACTTCGCTACTAGGGAAGAATATTTCGCAAATTAAAATATTTGAAGGACTTTACCTCATTGAATTTCTTCACATTTCCGATGTCAAACTACAAGTTGGAGCCATTTCGCGTTTTCTAGCAAAGGAATATTCCTTCACCACAAAATTTGTTTTCTTATTTGTCTCTTGCGGTGATGTCACATATTTGAATGGTGCCAAACTGAATATCTCATGCAATTAATGGACGTACAAATAAAAAGAAATTCGTTATATGAATGTAAGGCCCTTGATGAAACATGAGGTTTGATTTCGAAAATCCTGGAAATACAGCCTGGAGAAACAGGAAAAAAAGTTAAGTTGATTTTCCAGTATAAAGTATTTAGGATTAAAGAGACACTATACCGTCAACCTATAAACCATAGTCTGAAGATGGACGTGAATAATACATATAAATATACACTCATGAGCCATAACATTATGACCACCTGGTTCGCCGGATAAACGCTTCCACCTAGTGTGACGTCAAATCAACTGCACCAAAGAATTAACCTCAAGTATTCTGTACCAGGAGTCGTCCCGTAGCCGAGTGGTTAGCGCACTTGGCTACTGATCTAATGGATCTGGATTCGAGTCCCGAGTAAGGCATGTATGTATGTGCTGTTTCTCTGCTGAAGTTTTGACATCTTCTACTAACCTTCTACTATGGCACATAAACTGATAGGCTCCTGTCACACCTCTGCAGCAAGCAACTGCTTGTGGGGGTATTTATTTTATTTTTCTGTACCAGCTGGGCATAATGATATCCCAGAGATCAAGGATGGAGAGAGGCATTGACATGGACCTGCGATAATGCGTTCCCCTGCCTATCACAGATGTTCGATGGCATTCACATCTGGGGAATTCATCAGCCATGGGACACACGAAATGCTTGAACATTTTCCTCGAGCCATTCCTGCATAATGTGGACTTCGTTACATGGGGCATTTCTTGGTGAAAGAATCCAATGCCATCCGGATACACGGTCAACATGTAAGGCACCATTTGGTCTGAAACGTTGCCTGGGTATCCTTTAGAGGTGAGAATGTGCTCAACGGGGATAAAGGGACCTTATAATGCGCAAGTGAACAGTCGCCATACCACGATACTCCGTATTCTGACCTGTTCCCATCTAACGGCGATGGCTAATTGTAGCTGTTCACATGCGTGGGATCCAATACATAACTCCCAGTGCCATGATACAGCTCCCGCCTGGATACATCAGATAAGGTGACTCTTTTTCAGTTATCCTCTTTGTAGTCACAGTACTCCTATCATGGTCAGTTGACATGAGCACATGAATGTGCCTCCGATTCCGTAGGCCCACATGCAAGAGCCTCCACTGGATTGTGTGTATGCAAACCTTTCTCTGTTCACCCTTCTCCTCGGCTGCCATTAATTGAGTGGGTATAAACCATCTGTGTCTCAGACAGCACTGTCAACTGACGTTAACCTCTAATGTCAAAAAGTGATGGTCTCCCTTTCTGGCAGGTTGAGTGGAGGTGTATCACTCTTCAGATCATTCCCGCCGCACTTTCACCTTAGCGTCTCTCGATCAGCCAACAATGCCAGCGGTTTGCAGACCCCCGTCTTCTCCCAATTTCGAGTCCCAGCTAGGTCAGCGTTGAGATTTATCTCCGCAAAACTCTTTGCTCTGCTTATGTTCATTAGGGGACAGTCCATCAGATGTGTCGTTAAATCTTGTCTCAGTGTACATCAGAGCGTTCCCTGTGCACATTAAAGAACAGCTGGATGGCCTTAATAGGAGGTTACCATATGTCTCCCAACAGCTGTCCAGTGTGTCCCCTCTCCCAACGTTTTCTGAGCCTTTGAGGTTCTTTTGACCTGTCCATTTACCCCATTTTGTGCAAAAAAGTTTCAGCTCAAAAGTGAAACAACCCTACGTTTGCCTTCTTCGGTCCAATAATCATTCTTTATTCAAACTCCGGCAGGTCCCTTCCTCTCCTCATTGCATGGGCTTCGTACTGATACGCTCTGTCATGCTGTCCATACTGGGTGTCCCTGAATTCATGGCCCAAACGTGAGGGGATGGTAGTACACACCGAACCCACTAATATTCGTCATAGAATATGCGGCCAGAAATGCAGTGAGAGGTCGGAAATGAAGGACAGACACAGAGGCTTGCAGAGTGACATTTATTGGAGATCATTACAAGAAATGCTCAAACGTCCGCCCACCAACGTTGATACAGGCAGCATGACGGCATAGTAGTCATCAGCGTACCTGCTCGCAAACACCGGGTTTGTCGCACAGATCGGTGGCTGCGACAGACAGTCGGGCTACCCGATCCTCTTTGGACTGCACGGGCGTCTCGTACACAACTCTTCAAATGTCCCTACAGAAAGGAATCGATACAAGAAAGATTGGGTGATCTGGGGGGCCATGGGATGGGATTACCGTGCCCAATCCATTGGTTCCCAAATGTGGTAGTCAGATACCTACGCACGTCCATGCTGAAATGTGCGGGTTTCCCACGTTCGCCCATCGAAGCTATCCGGCAGTAGGTAGGGTCCAATTAAGTAGTCGTTCACGATCCCCGCTCAGACATTGATGGGGAACCGTTGCTGGTTCGAATTTGGACTTGTACCATGGGGAATCTGGGCCCCCACAAATGCGCATTATGGACATTCACTACGCCTTCACGTGAGAATGTTGATTCATCCCTAAAGAGCACATGCGCGGGCAAATCGAGATGTGAGGCACTTTGCTGAAGGAACCGCTGAGCGAAATCCATGCGCAGGTTATAATCAACAGCAGTCAATGCCTACACTCGCTGCAAGTGATAGGGGTGTAGCCCTTCTTCATGCAGTACTCGCCAGACACTGTTCCGATGCACACCCAGGCTCCGGGCAGCAGATCATGTGTTTGGACCTGGGTTATCTGTCACCATACGCAAGATGTCCTCGCTCATAGCTGGCGTTCTGACCGTTCGTGCTCAGCATGCATCATGTCGGCATCATGTCGACTGATGTGGAAGGTGCCTGCCTCAGACAGCTAGCGGTGCAGTTGCGCAAACATTTTAGGATATCGTTCACGGTAGAGTCTTTGCGCCTCTCTACCATTACCCTCAGCTACGCCGTACATCAGGTGCATATCGGCTTTCTCTGCGTTCGTAAACTGCTCCATCTCGTGTCCAGTCGACGCTGAGAATGCTGGGGTTTGGCCGATCCAGCGCTTTTAAACCGTGGCCCGTCTGTAGGAGAACCATATTCTGTGCGCGCTGGATGGCCTTGAAGGGAGACTACTATCTGTCTCCTATAGCTGCTAGCCAGTGGATAACCATCTCCAAGCCTTCGGGTGCTTGTGACCATAGTGTGCAAAAAATTCCTACTCAGAGGAATAGCCCAACCTTTATATTTGAAACAATTTGTTACCTTCAAAAAGGTAAACGTTTCTAGACTACTGAGATATTAATTTTTTCCCATTGATTGTCAAATAGTACTAAAATGTATGAAAAATTTTGTTTGAAATATTGGCTGGTAGTTAAACGACCGGAAGTGTTTCTGAAACATTTTGAAGAAAACATGTCAATAATTTCGTAAATTATTAAAAGAGCGATATTCAACAAATTAGTTTTGAAAATGGTTTGAAAAATAACATTCAGAACTGTTCTGAGAGCTTATATTCAGTGTCATGATTAATTTCTACTATAATATTAGAGAATTATTATGGGGAGTCCAAACTAAAAATTGGTGTTCACTCAAATGTCAGCCATATGTGTAAAATGCATTTATCAGTAGATGAATTTCGGCAATTCGTATTAGGTCAGATAAAGCATGCCTAAATATCAATAAATATCTCCAGACATCTCATAAATAGTAAATATATCTCAGTCGTTGACGACTGAACAGAATTATGAAATATTTTGTCTGAAGCAATTGACGAAATTGCGTTAAGAAAAATGGACAATTTAATATTCGATAAATGCTCAAATATCCAACGAAGGTTTCTATTAATTTCAATCATTATAAAATAAATTACACAACTAGAAAATGACACATGATAGAAAGATTTTTATAATATGTAACATATATACATTTACTAGTTTAGTGAGCACAACCGGTGGATCGCATGTCACCTGCCAATATTTTCCGTGAGGCCCATGACCGCTTATAATGGTATCGAAAATGCTAACGATATTTGACATCATTTGTTAATTTTTTTTGTTGTGATCATTACGAATTTTTAAAAATGTATTTATTTCTGTCATTTCGATAATGAAATACTGTGTCTACGTATTAAAAGTTTTGTTACTGAGGCCCGCAGGCAAACACCTCTTATAACAGAAGGCCGATGGACCAAGTAATGACGTCATCGTAGATAGTCCTTTGTCCAGAAATATTCTTAGAAATTTATTTCTCCACTAAATGACCTTGCTGCCAATATCCGGGTCTCTCTATGTCCGGACTTCGTTTAATGGCCTTGCTGTCAATATCTGGGTCTCTTTATGTCAGTGTTTTAGTTTTCCATAGACATACATTTTCAAACTTCTTTCGTAAATTCCGATATAGAATAATAGCTGTTAACAATACTTGAAATGGTATGTCCTAGGTAAGCATTTACATAAATGACATCCAAATAAGAACAGAGTTATTTCAATTTTGTTCTGTTTAAATTTTAATTGTGAATTGGAATTAAAATCAATTGCTCTTTATGTCGCAGTGTGAGAACAACACTCTTCGACATGTGTGAATAACTCAACAAGTGTAGAATTAATTAATCAGAACGGCAAGTCCCAGATGTAACGCAGCATATGGCTGCACACCATCTTTGGGGATAATGCCACGCTCTCCACAACCTACAGTCGGGACAAGTCAGTGCAATAAAGACACAGCTCATCCATGACATCCTATGGCGAACAGTCCTATAGAAAGAAAGCTCACCCATCGGTCAAAACCTAAATTTAATCTGTTCCCAGGTTAGCCACAAAAATGGATATATAAATCCAAGTTGACTCGGCCCCCGGGGTGGAGACACTTAGTTTGACTTTTACATCGATAAGCCCGTCGACCGGGGAACCCACTCCCAGTCGCAAGCCCTCAACTTCGTCCTCACCATCTGTGCCGGGTCACCACAGCCCAGTTTGCCATTCAGCTGGGACCTTTGACTTCTCAAAGATTGCGTCGGACCACGCTTGACCGGTGCCCCCAACATCACTCAGCAGCCCTCCAACAACCTCTCCATCGGTTGTCAACCTACTGGGACGCACCAGTAACTGCCCAGCCCCAACCCCACATCACAGAGACACCTTAAGCCCCACCACCACCACCAACGCACACGATAGAATAAATTAATATGCCATCCCGGGACTAAAACTGACCTGGCAGTTAAAATGTTATGCCAAGTGACATTGCAGCTTCTACATTTCAGAATAATCTAATGAATGAAATATTTGGCAAAGCGAAATCTAAAGTCTGAAATTTATGATTTATAACCTTTAAAAAATTGCTCTCTCTGCCGAAGCATGATAAAAATTCTCTTGTGATATGCAATTCACTGTGTAGAAAATATTTGTATCGACAAATATTTATTCCAAATTTTGTAGTAAAATCGATGCTATGGTATCAGAAGAATTCTTCACTACATCTTTTTTTGTTACTAGTACTAGAATGCGCCACTGAACCAATGTTACTGCTGAGATTATTTAAACCAGAATACTGATTTACGAAACTAGCCTCATTGAGTTTACCGATATCTTTAACGATTTTAGGACTGTCGGAATTTTCTCAAGGTCTGTACTAGGTTGAACGTGCTTGGGATCGTGTGGAAAATTAACTGCTGGTTTCATCTCTTTGAAAGACTCAGGGTTTGATGCGACATCTGTTGGTAAAGGTACGAGATAATTGGTAAAATTCTCTTTTTCCATTTTTTGAAAGAAATATTTCTGTAAACGTGGTACATAAGTCCAGCAGGTCAGAGGAACTCCATGAACATAAAACTGGGAGACGTGGAACATCGAAAACCGAACAGTAAGGGATTGTCACTGTTTTCTTTGAAGCTGAAGAATGGCAGTTTGAACGAGAGACCACCTGCTGTGAAGTGGCATGTCATTTCAGTATTTCAAAAACAAATATGTTTTGAAAAAAGTTTTTAATTTTTAACAATCTATTGATATATTTGTAACCAAATAATTTTGCTTACAATTATTCATAATTTGTTATGGTAAATTTTGAAACGGTGAATAAAAAGACCCTGGGACAAAGATAGAGAAAAAAAACATGACACTCAGAAGTTTAAAAAAAAACACTCGCATAGAATATGTAAACCATATTTTTGGATTACGTTTACGTCCAGATAATACAAGCAACATTTCCAGCTGCAAAAGGCAGGTGTAACAACCATGACTGTGAATTTGGCAACAATCGAAAATTTCTTTATTTCAATTTCATTTATGCTTAAAAAAATGCAATATTTTACTACTTAATGCCAAACGTTTAGCATGTAATAATTTATTTTGAAAGCGGCGGGGTTGGCTAGGTCGGTAGCGCGCCAGGCTTGCAATCTGTGGTTCCCAGGTTCGAGACCCAGCTGGGTCAGCGTTGAGATTTATCTCGGTAAAATCCCCCGCCCTGCCCACGGTCAGTAGGGGACACCGATGGGCTTGGATAGGGCGCCATCCGTCGGATGGGACTTTAAGCCGTGGCACCGTGTGAGGGAGAGCCATACCCTGAGCACAGTAAAGAACACATTAGATGGCCTTGACGGGAGGCTACCATCTGTCTCCCAACAGCTATTCCAGTGGGTTCCCTCCCCCAACCTTCTCTGAGCCTTCGGGGACCATTTGACCTGGCCATTTAGCCCATGGTGTGGAAAAAAGTGTCGCTCGGAGGTAAAACAACCCAAAATCTATTTTGAATATGTATAATAATGGATTAATGAATTCTATTTCCATCCAAAAATTGCCTATAAAGTATTCTCTACCGCCATTAAATATTTCGAAAGAATTTAAAATGAAATTATATGCGCTATGTTTTGCCTTACTCATAAATAAAAAATGGAAATACGGAAAAATTTCTATTGCTGAAATGTATTAAAATCTAATTAGTATATAGCAAAGTTTGATTATCATGTTAATGGAACCTGCTAATAGATTTTACATGCTCCTTTTTAACCGTCTTTGCTGTTACAGAACTGAAGATATATTGATTGGATAATAGACTTTGTTGTCTTTCATGTTTTTGGTGTAAGCATATATATTATTTCTGTTTAAGAGAAGATTAAAATTATATTTAAAAACGGAGAAAGATTTTCATGAATTATTTCTTTCGGTCGATCTTCCTTTGGTTAGAATTTCAGATAAAATGAATCGTTGTAAAAGTGTATTTGACGAATGCCTTTGTGTATCTCTGACTTCGTTTCGTAAAAGGGTATTTTCGACGAATACATCCTAGAACCGGGTTTGTCCTATGTTTCTGAATTTTCGTTGCTGAATTGCTAGAAGACTGTTCGACATTCCCCAATAAAATGTTAAATTCGCGCTTTTTTTATTTCAGCAGCATAACGCTTTCATGCACGAAGCTGAAAATTGCAAACATCGACTTCACATATATTATACTAATTTGCTTTGCATGCATAAATAATTCAGTTCCTCCTTAAAGGCGAAACATACTAGATATGTCGACCGCTGAAAGGCAAAGACGCATGTTAATTAACTATAAATAACCTCATAAATTATTTCAGATAAACAATTTAACGGTAGTTTTAGTGGCAGGAAGTATAATCATTCTGACGTGAAAAATTAAAAAAAAAATAATACCGAATTTCATCATTACAAACATTTCAAATCAATTATCGTTGCCACGGCGGGAATCGAACCCGCAACTCTCTAGATATATGCCAGAGCGCTCTACGATTAAACCGTTAAACCAAGGAGTGTCTAAGGGAGAAGAGAGCTAGCTTCCATAGACGTATTGAAAACTTTTCGATTGCAGCGCGCTCTAAATACGACAAATCGTGCATTGCAGTGAAGCCACCTAGCTAGAGAGAGGAACGAGTTCCCTGCATTATTTTTTGCATTATTTTTCCACCGCCGAGCAAAGTTTTCAATTGTTTACACCACGTGATTAATTTTACATACACTTTGACTTTGAAAAACGTACAATCACACTTTCTTTTCGTTTAGAGAGAAAATATCAAATAATGTAATCATTTTTTTTTAATAAAATCCACTTTTGTACAACTGGTATATATATACTAAAGAACAAAATTTTAATATTTTGAACAACCTATAGCATTTACTATATTATAATAAATTGAGATTTATGTGTCAATGCAGGATAACATGATCTATATAATTATATTTTTTAAAATTGCTGATATTTTCAATAAACCATCTCTTCGTAAGCAATATCAAATCGAGTGTTTTACTTGTGTCAACGTTCAACAGATGGCAGCAGGCACTTCCCGTATCAACCATAAAAAAATTACGCTGTTAGAGCACAGTGCAGAAGCCAATGTACATCGATATACTCCAGGGAACACAAACCTGAAACATACATTGACTTATATATATTCGCAAGATCATTAAATGTATTAATTTACATACTAATTTTAAAATTCTGAAAAATTAATCAAAATAAACATATAACGACTTTTCCGTAAAATGTATTCCTGAACGGGATAAAACACTCATTGAATAACTTTAGGGTCAGCTACCACTGTGCCAAACAGCCATGGCTGTTAGACATTTGGAAACACTGGTTAAATCCCATTTCATATACCAATAGTAAGACAAATCATATCTACAGTGAGCTACACTGATTGCACTGCGCATGCGCAGAACGCCCCCTTACAGTTGTTTTTGTGCCTGCACATCAATTTGCCACATTCAGCTTCGGTAAAATTCCGCAGAACGGCGCCACTTACGCTTTGCAAAGCTAGTCATCTTCACCTTTAGACCTCCTTTGGTTAAACCATAAGCAACAACGAAATTCTTCCAGAAAAAGACCTATAAATCTTTCACTGAGATGTGGTGGACCTTGCGCCATCTATACGTCAGGAGAGGCAACTTTTTCCAATTGTTGCTAATGACTGCACGACCACACCTGTAGTCGGTTCTTATTTCTCTTCTCGCCGAGCGGTATGCAAGCGACCGCAAGCAAGAGCCAATCATATAGCCGCTGACGAATGACGTAGTCAGAACAGCTGGGCGAAAGTGAGCCTTACTTTGCATTTGTTATTAGGTGCGTTGGAGAGATGGACGACTACAAACTTTTAAATTTAGGGCGTGATTGCCCTTGTCTATATGACAAGACGCATCGAAATCATAAAGATCGAGGAATGATACGAAATATGTGGGAATCAATAGCTTTAAAACTGAGCAATGTTTCAGGTGAATTTCTATGTGTTTTGCATTTTCAATATTTCCCATCGTTAGAGAGCACTATTACAACTTTTAGATTTGAAAAGTGTCTATAGTTCATCAATCATTTCAAACCCCAGAAGAATATATCGAAAAACCAAACGAAAAGTGCATGCATGCCCGGATCTAGAAAGCATTCGAGGGGGGGAGGGGGTAAGAAACACAATCGATCCAGAAAAATGTAAAAGGAGGGGGGGGGGATGAAGAGATTTGATTATAAATGCAGTATAACATTTGACACACCGTTTCCCAATTCTTTAAAATATTTATGTTCGTTGCATTTTAATGCTTCGTAATTTTTTGCCTCTTTTACACTTACTAGCATTCTGAAAGGACAATGACCTTCTCCGAGATTCGGCCATTGATGCATGACACAAACAGGCCACAAAGTAAAAACACTAGCTATTATTGAATAGGAACTGAAAACAATTCTAAATGCAACTTTCCTTATTGTTAGCTCCAATCTTTCGGCTGCAGAAATGGACTTTCTGAAATTTGTGTCCTTCTTTGCTAGTGGTTCAACAAGAGCTGAAACCGGTTTTAACTGAACAGATGACATACGCAAAAATTTTTGGTAATGTTCAGGGTCAGCCTCCTGAATAGTAGGGATTAAACTGTGGAAATCGCGTACTCTTTCTCTATCATTAAAAATCTGGCGAACCCATTTTGTGCGATTTTTTTACTACTACGAAGAGAAGAGAAATAATACGTCTATGATTAGCGAAGGCAAGTGATATTAACCGTTTACGAATGAGCAAACTTCTTTTCCTGCACATGATGTTTAAAATAGAATGAACGGAATGTCAGAAAGCCCGGTTGATCTCGCAGAGACAACAAAGCAATAGATCTAACTAGATCTGAAGCTATTAATTTGTTACTTTTTTGTCTCTGCTTTGTTGTCTCTGCGAGATCTACCGCAGCTATTCGAGATTGTTTGCAGCGAGAAGGCTTTCGCAGTCCGCACGTTAAAGGCCGCACCCGTCCCTTGCGGAAAGGCACGGAGATGCGAGTGACGTCACAGTGCGTTTGCGACGCGGCGAACGGGAAGTGTGAAGAAGCCTTTACCTTTCCTTAGTTATCGTCCGTTCCTGATTGTATGCTGGTGCTGTATGTAAGTGATATGCCCGTTCTTGTGTGAACAATATAGACCATTGTTATTCCATTTATGGCAAAGTCATTTTTGATTCAGAAAAGCGTGAAATAACGCCTGTCATCAAAAAAGAATACCACCTTTACTTTGCGTGTGAGATTGGAGATCAGAGAGGAGCTGGACTCCGCAAATACTGTGTAATAGCTGTATAAACAACACCTCCTATAACATGCCAAATTAACGACGTCACCTTAGATAGACTTACCATAAAAACAATTCTTATAATTTTGATCCTAAATATTATTACAGGTTAATTGTTGTTGCTAATTTTTATATTAATATTTATTTATAAATATATTTTATTAAAAATTAAATTATTCGCATTTATTATCAAATATATTAATGCTATTCATACAAGTAATTTTTTACCTAAATAAAATATATTTATAGATAAACATTAGTGTAAAGATTATCCATAATCCACCAGTAATAATATTAGAAGCAAAACTATAAGAAGTGTCATATGTTAGGACTACTGAAAGTGACGTCATAATTTTCTACTGGCTTTCTGTTATGAGAGGTGTTGCTGCAACACGTTTTGGCAGCTGGCTAAACAGCAAAGTTAATTGATGCGATTCCTATGATATGGGGGAACTATCAAGCCACGTGAGGGACTGTTACTTTTGTATGACACCTTCACTGGGAAGAAGTATTACTAAAGCGAAAAAAGACAAAATCGCACGGACTTCTTTTGGGCTCCTGATATTTGAGTAGCTGTTCAAAATAGAGTTAGGTTACAGTTTGTGCCGTTTTTGTAACTAGATTTTTTTCTTCATTCCATTCCATTACCAATTTTCTGCCTGTTATTCATTTCAAATTTCAGCTCTATGCGTCCAACTGACATTAGTCTATATACTTTGAAAATTTCTTAACATTACTTATAGCCATCACGTATTAACCACCTGGGAAAGGTTTGTAAAATTTTTCGTATTTGCGCATCATCTCTGGCTGAACATAAAATGACGAATGCAGATGTTATTTAACATTTGAAAAGTAGAAAGACGAATTACCCACGTCGTGTCTAAAGTCTGATTAACGTTAACTAACACACTCAGATGAACTTACTATCTGGGGGTGGCTGTATGAATTTTGTATACTTGCATAATGATGGAGTGTGTCTATTGATCAGTAATTCTATGGTTACATTACACTTGAAATTAAGATGAACCTGATTTTGAAAACAATGGAAAATTCAACTTCAGTTTAGCAAATGTAATTCATTTGAAATTTATTTCATACTTTTTTAAGTTACAACGATCTATTTTTTTTAACAGAAAAAAAAATGCAAAATTTACTTTCAAAATTTGTTATTTTTGCGTTAATGAAATTCAATTTTTGCCTCAGAAAAGCTAATCATTTTCTTACCGGTCACTAAATTCCCTAATTTATTTTAAAAATATAATTTATAAGTGCCTTCAGGAGAAAATCTCCAAGAGAAATCTGTATTTCTAGGAACACCGTATGGGTGAATCTTCAAATGTAAGGTACAGAAAATCTGTCCGGTTTATGATTCATATTAAATAGATATTATTACAAATATCAATATTAAGGTCTTAAAATGCTTTTCTTATTCTCATCAAGTCAGATTAATGTCAAAACTCGACCTATTCGTCTTGAAATTCGCGAAATCAACTCTTGATTCAGTAATGTACATTTTCAGAAGTATTGTAATATCCTGACGTACTGAAACCATGTGAAATTTGATTCTGCAAACCAAGTTCTAATTAATGGAAGAATGGAAACGCAAAAAGTCACCTTTAGTTCTGTTTATGGACCAAAAAAACGACAAATTTTATATCTTCTAAAGCGAATGAAATAGTTAAAAATTATTCATAACAATTGCTATCATGATACTTCTACCTTTCAATCATTATTGCTTAATCTATTACAGAATGACTTTTAATTGTAAAGTTATTAATAACAAAGATTCATTTTAAATTAATAACAAAGAATTCATTTCAAGCTCGTGGTGAATAGAAAAAAAATCTAATTATTGCTTAAATATATTTTGTCTGTCTGTTCTTGAATATTTAACATTCTGTTTTGAAGAGAAAACAATTTATGGTTGGGTAAATAGGAATGAAATTTGCTCTTGCGTTTTCTTTAATCATCCATTAGTCAGAATTTCATCCTTTAAAAGCGTTAAATGGTTTATAGTAAGAAGAGAAATTTCCATCCATCTTTCCGCATGATGGAAAGAGTGAAACCCAACACATACTCGTTGAGAAAAAAGGGAAAATGCTTTCTGTGTTTGATAGATACTAATAGGGGTAAACGTTTTCTGGAATGTTATGTAATTAAAAGAAATATTTTTTCCATTTCCTGAATTATTCATTAGTTTGAATTGTACCGTTTAATTGACGATCTACCGCAATTGACGAAAGAATGAAAAAGGCTTTGTTGGTTTGGCTCCTTTCTGCAGGTCATTTTGATTTCGGCACACGATGCTGCTTCATTTTCTTTCCTAAAACAGAAGTTTCCCTACTTTAGATGTTCATGTTACAACGTTTTATCTGTCATCCATGGATGTAACTTTATTTTTCCATTTGAGTTTGGGTATTGCCATCGCCGAAACCTCCTCTTCCTCTTTATTGTAACTCAATAATAAGCTTAAGAAGGTCTTCATCAAATTCTTTGTTGGGTGACTTGATCTTGTTTTTATACTCTATGAATGTCACAGTTAAAATTATTCCAGTTTGTGCCACAGTTGCACCATACAGGGTATTTCGGAGTTGATTTGGGACGGGGAGGCTCAGTCGGTAATGCACCAGGCCCCTAATCTGCAGTTACTAATTTCAAGTACCAGCAGTGCCACCGTTGCGATTTATCTCCGCAAAACTTCCTATCCTGCCCACGATCAGTAAGGGATACTGATGGGCTTGGAAAGGCCGCCATCCGTCGGATGGTTCGTTATGCCATAGCCCCGTGTGTAGGCTATACCCTGTGCACGTTAATTAATACACTGGATGATCTTCACGCCAGCCTACCATCTATTTCCCAACAGCTGTTATATTGGGTTCACTCCGCCGACCTTCTCTGAGCCTTCGGGGTCCTTGTCACCTGACCATTTAGCCCATGGTGTTAATAAAAAGTCAAATTTTTTCGTTAAAGAAATTAAAATGCATATCACTACAAATCCGTTGATTTTATGGGTAACTATACAACTTCTCAGTAACTCTTGACTTAGAGATTTTAAATTCATTTTCTACAAAAAATCGAGCTATTATTTTTATCCCTTCCGTCTATAAACATTCAAATGCTTTGTTTTTAGAGAAAATATATGAAATACTTTTTCGTCTGATCAGGTACCAAAGAGATAGAGATGTCATATTCTGAATCTTCCATTAGTTTCAATTTCAAATAATTATGACTGATTACAATATCCAGTTATTTCTAATAATCTTTCAGTAATTTAAAACCACATAGCTCTGCTTTTGTAATAATCCGGTTCCTCATATAGAACCATACTAAAAGCTCGAAATTTAATAAAATTCTAACACTTAACTAGATATAAATTTATATGTAACTTTCACTAAACTGTTAGCCGGTAGTGTATCTAGTGTGAAGGGAAAATAAGGTGGTGATATGAAATTTTCGAAGAAAATATTGACTCATATTCTGAATATTTTCAACAGTATGGAAAATAATTTCCTTAAATATAGCACGAAAATAATAATTTAGGGATTTTGAAAGGTTTTAAATTCAGGAAAATTTTCAATTTCAGCTATGATAAAATTGCGTACTAAACTAGTAACAAAATCACACACCTGAATTTCACTCAAACATTATGCAGGTTATGAAATTCTTCCAGCCATTTCCCAAATAGTATGCCCGGATGTAGCAATTACGAACAGTGCATGACTTTCCTGCGAACGGCGTCATTCAAATCAGAGGACTTAATTAAATACATTTCGAAGTAGGATGACCTGAGTAGGTATTTTCATAGTTGGCCTCTGACTAAAACCAGGAGTACATGAGATAATATGTCCAGATCACAAATTCTATTAGGTTCTAGCAAATTAAATATTGTATACACTAAATTCTGGTGTCTGCAACTTAGAATTAGTACCCTATATAAAATTCGCTCTTTCTGCAAAAATAGCAAAAATTCTCCTGTGTTACATAAATTTCGCCTCAGTTGCGCAGGGGATTTCGTTGGCTCGTAACAGGTGTTGGGGTCTAAGATCGAGTCCTTGGAAGCCGGGGCGGTCCAAGATACGCATTTTGGGAAGAGGTCAGCAGAGAACAACTGTAAAAAACTGGACTCATTGGAACAAAGCAATGGTTCTGTGTGAATCCGTCTATTGGCCTTTGGAGGCAGAAACGACCGTTCCTACCACTTTCCATTGAGATGCACCCTCCACTGCCGGGATGGTATTGGATGTGTGTTTATATGTTATATATATATATGAAAGCAGGACAAGTCTTATTAGAACCTCTAGGATATATCTGCCTTTTGTGAAAAATTTATTTTTTCTGTTATTTTATCTCTGAACAGCGCATTTTTGAACACAATATGCTAAATGTCAAGGTCGCAAGACTCCAAAGGCTCAGAGAATGTTGGGGGGGGGGGAGGAACCACTGGAACATCTGTTAGAAACTGATGGTAGCCTCCCGTCAAGGCCATCGAACGTGTTCTTTAACGTGCACAGGGTATGGCACTCCCGCACAGGTGACCACGGCATAGTTTCCGAAATCAAGGACGTCGTCCTATCCAAGCCCATTGGTAGCTCTTACTGATCTTAAGAAGGGCGGGAAGTTTGGCGGAGATAAATCTCAACGCTGACTCAGCTGGGACTCGAACCTGGGAATACCATAACGTTTAACGTCAGATTAAATATCATAACGGATTAAGACTGATCCTAGAAAGATAAAACCTGTAAGAGACTGGCCTCCACCACAATATGTTCATGAACTTCCTAGTTTTATTGGACTTTGCAACTAGTACAGAAGATTTGTCAAGGGTTTCTCCAACATCGCAAGGCCATTACATCGTCTCACAGAGGAGGGCCAGCGGTTCATGTAGATCACCGAATGTGAAGTAGCTTTCCAACAGTTGAAACAGGCTCTTTCCACAGCATCAGTGTTAGCATGTCCACAAACTGAAAAACAGTTGATAATAGATACTGACGTAAGTAACACAGAACTTGGTGCTCTACTTTCACAACAACAAGACGGACAAGAAAAAGTTATTGCATATTTTAGGAAAACTCTATCCAAACCAGAAAGAAATATTAGCAAACTGTTAACAATAGTAAAAGCAACAGAACATTTTCATCATTTTCTCTATGGCCAGAAATTTTTTATACGTACTGATCATGCTGCCCTCAAGCGGTTGCTAAACTTTAAAAACCCTGAAGGACAAATTGCTAGGTGGATACAGCGGTTACAAGAGTACAATTTCTCCATCGAGCATCGAAGTGGCAAAATGCATAAGAATGCAGATGCTCTTTCCAGACGCCCATGTATTGACAATTGTAAAAATTGCTCTAATGCAGAATTGAAATTTGGAACAAAAGATGTAATGCCCATAAGACAAATAGTATCGACACAAACAAACAGTGATACTCCTAACATCTGGAGTCCAATTGAAATTAGAAACGCCCACTAGACGAGGAAGATATAAGGTCATTAACGGATTTAATTGAAAAATATAGGCCAACTATCAAAAGTTACTGGACAGAGTGGGACTACTTAGAATTGAAAGACGGTGTATTATGCAGAAGATGAGAGAATCCCACTGGACGGCTGATCCGTTGGCAGATAATCCTTCCTCGCTCCAGAGTGGAACTAGTGATGAAAGATGTGCATGATAGTGCCGCTGGAGGATCCTTTGGGGTTAATAAGACATTAGAGAAAGCCAGGGAACGATTTCATTAGCTGAAACGTAGGCAGACGTTAAAAGATTGTGTAGACAATATGAGGTCTGTGCAGCAAAGAAAGGCCTTAAGACTAAGAATCGGGATAAGCTGCAGACGTAAAACGTTGGTGCCCCTTTTGAGATAATAGCCATTGATGTAATGGGTCTGTTTCCTAGGACTGATTATGGAAATCGCTATTTATTAGTGGTAATGGATTATTTCACAAAGTGACCTGACGTCTATCTCATCCAAGACCAGAAAGTAACAACAGTTGCAGAGATCATTGTAAATAACTTGATTAGTAGGTATGGAATACCTTTGCAACTCCACTCTGACCAAGGACGGAATTTTGAATCCAATGTGTTTAAAGGCATCTGCCAACTATTAGGCATTCAGAAAACCAGAACAACTCCCCTACACCCTCAATCAGATGGTATGGTTGAGAGATTTAATAGGACAGTTATGCAACATCTAATATTGTTTGTCGACGACCATCAACGTGACTGGGATCACCATATACAACTCCTTTTGTTGGCATACAGAACAGCAGTGCACGAGACAACTGGACAGACACCTTCCATGATGCTCTTTGGAAGAGAGTTACGTCTTCCCTGTGACCTTTTATATAATTGGCCCAAAGCAATGTCTCTATCCACTCCACAATATGTACAAGAATTGCAACAATAACTAGAAGAAATCCATTACTTCGTTAGAGATAACATCAACTTAGCAATCGAGAGAGCCAAAACGAAACACGACATTAAAGCAAAAGCAACTCTTTTCAATCAGGGAGATATTGTCTGGCTGTACAATCCAAATAGAAAGAAGAGACTCTCTCCAAAACTTCAGAAACCTTGGGAAGGTCCGCATACGGTAGTTAACAGGATTAACGACGTGGTGTATCGCATTCGTCGACGTCCAACTACAAAACGCAAACTGCTTCATGTGTATCGTTTCGCCCCGTTTCAACGAATCAAGAACTGAAGAAGCTTCGGAACCCAGAATTGTTCGGGACGAACAAGACCTAAGGAGTGTGAAGTATTACGACAGATGAACTGGCTACAATGAATTTATGATAAAGGCGTCATGAACGCTCGCGTATGCTACAGCGTGAGAATTACGTCACCAACTACATGGAACGACTTGATTAGAAAGAATAAGGAATAGAAGTTTTATAGTGAAGCATAGTTAGAGTACAAAATGAATTGTAGATAGTCTTAGTTTTTACAAAATAAAATAGTTCAAAGAAGAGATACTTTATGTGGTGAGTACGCGGGAGGTTAAAAAGAGTTAATTAGTGTAAAATTAGTAAAGAAAAGACGAAGGATTGTTTACGTTGAAGTAAACGTTATACAAGAGACATGGCTATAAAAATGAAGAGGTAGTATGTCAGTCGAGAAGACAGAGCTGGTCTTAACTTTTCTGTAAGAAGGATTTATCAATTTTTTTACAGTTGTATTTAGTTTGTTTGTAAGATTTAGTAAGGTAATTCTCGATATATTGCAGAGTTATTTACATATATGATTTGCATTGGTTGAATTTCGTTTGTATAAATGACTTCATCCACACTTTTCTAATAAATTGCATTGTTTTAGAATTATCATTGTGATATAATATTTCCTTAAACACGCTCATTGCTCATCCATTTAATTTGAAACAATATGTTTATTTCGCGCAAGAGTATATTAAACGTTATTGAGATAAACCATCAGAGGGAAAGTTTTTAAATATCGTCACACTGGGCCTGGACAGATATTAAAAAAGGGGGAAATTTAAATATATTTAGTTTAAAGTGATTTGATTTGTTTAACATTTAACTACAAACAATTTAAGAATAGATCATAATAAAGCAATTTAGTTACTAAGATTCTATTAATACATTATAAAATACTTTAGAACTAATTACTAAAATTTTGAAGAATAAATAGCTACCATAGGAATTTTAAATGATATAATTTCATCTGTTTTAGTGATATGATTCTGATTTGTATTAGTCTAGAAATATTTAACCATCGTTTCTTCTGTTACTGGTACGAGCTAAACAGCTGCCTTTTGCTGAAAAGAGAGTAGAATCATTTAAGCCTAACGTGGATACTTTAAATAATTTCCCTGCTAATAGTTATGAATTATTTTAATGTAATACTAGTTGTAATAATACATGTGAGGTGTCGCTGTATAACTCTCATTACTTCTACAAACTCTAAGCTACAAAATTACGCCATCCAGATATCAGTTTTGTTATCGTTATGTGAAAGACTGTTCCTTCACCACACCGTTAAAGAAACATAAATTAAAAAAGAATTAAAAAATACCTCTCTTCCTACATGGCTCTAGAAAAGAGGAAACAAACCCAAAACGTATCGATGATGCAATCAGTCACTGAGTTCGCATTCATTTCAGAGGAACATAGGGTGCCGCCAGTCTTGTTGTGAAGATAATTTGGCACCCTCTCTTCCTTCGAAGCGAATACGAATTCAGTAACCGATTGCACCATCAATACGCTTTAGGTTTATTTTCTACTTTTTTAGGGCCCTATAGGAAAATAGGTGTTATAAAAAAGAATTTGGTTGTTACTACAAACGCATTAAAGTGAACCCCCCGAAAATCTGCCCTCCCCCCAACTTATCATGGGGAATAGTGGAGCAAAATTGGAAATAATTTGCGACCGTCATTATACGAGCTTTCATTTCACACCGAATTCATAACTGTAGGTCCTCGCATTCGGAACATACATATGGTAGAATGACTTTCATATTACGCATTTTTGTTGGAGGTTAAATTTCTTATTGTTTAACACGCTCTCCATGTCACAAGCTCTCATTCGAAACATAGCTTATTACTTTCCGCATTCGCATTCAGGAGATATAGGGGAACAATCATTTCAAATTTTCCGCCTTTTCAGGAGAGATGAAAGCATGGAGGGGGGGGGGGGAGTTAATGTTTCATAGCCTAAAACATTTCCCGTGTCAGAAGCTTTCATTTGACGTATAGCTGTTATTTTCGGCTTTCATTTGACGTACAGCTTGTTTTATTTCGGTTTCATTTGACGTGTAGCTTGTTATTTTCGGCTTTCATCTTCTGGAGATATAGCTTAAGAACTGTTTTCACTTTTCCCCTTTTTAACGGGAGAAGAAAGCGCTGGGGCCAACTTTTTATAGCCTATGATACTCCCCGCGTCCCAAGCTTTCATTTGAGACATAAAACGTAAAGTTCCGTTTGACGTATAACTTGTTATTTTCGTTTGACGTATAACTTGTTATTTTCGTTTGACGTATGACTTCTTATTTTCGGCTTTCATTTGACGTGTAGCTTGTTATTTTCGGCTCTCATCTTCTGCAGATATAGTTTAAGAACTGTTTTCACTTTTCCCTTTTTTAACGGGAGAAGAAAGCGCTGGTGCCAACTTTTTATAGCCTATGATACTCCCCGCGTCACAAGCTTTCATTTGAGACATATAACGTAAAGTTTCGTTTGACGTATAACTTGTTATTTTCGTTTGACGTATAACTTGTTATTTTCGTTTGACGTATAACTTGATATTTTCGGCTTTCATTTGACTTGTAGCTTGTTTTTTTCGGCTTTCATTTGACTTGTAGCTTGTTTTTTTCGGCTTTCATCTTCTGGAGATATAGTTTAAGAACTGTTTTCCCTTTTCCCCTTTTTAAGGGGAGAAGAAAGCACTGGGGCCAACTTTTTAGAGCCTATGATACTCCCGCGTCACAAGCTTTCATTTGAGACATAAAACGTAAAGTTTCTCCCTCGCTTTCGAAAGATATGTTGGAACAACATTTTGTCAAATCCTCAAGCCGACCAACCGGAAAATGTCGAAGCCAAAAGCAATAGGAAGATAAGTAAAAATTCAAAAATTATTATATTCCACACTTTATAACTCGAACAATAAAACCAGACTTAAACTGCAAGCTCAAATTCTTCCACAAATGAAGGACATTGAAATCAATGTTTCAATCTCAAAAATAAATTTTATTCGCTGCTTTTAAAGCTCAAATCGTTGAGTGTACCAACATCTCTATTTAGTTACAAATAGTTGTAGGTGGCGTTAAGAATAGTTCCATTTAGATTAACCCTAAGGCACAAATGGTGTTCAGAGTCACAAACTGTAGGTTAAGCAATGTGAAATGATATGTTTAATATATCTGATTCTTCAGTAGTAAAGAATCAAAGGACGTGTCTTGTACACATGGAACTCATGAAATAACAGGCTAAAAAAAATTTTGTTCCGCCGTGAGTGGAATTCGAACCACGTCTCCTTGAAACATGCCAGTTGTGTTAACCACTACAGCATCATCGGCTAATGTTTTCCGTAGTTCGTAGATCGTATAATCATATTCGATGTACCGGATAATAATTTTACCCCTAACCATCTCCATCAGAAAGATATGCCTATTTGGCATGATTAAAAATTAAATATATAAGTAAACCACCTTAGGTGGTCCCCTAAGGGCAAACACAAGAAAAGCTAAAAATAGCAGTAAAATTGTATAAGAAACCTAAAACGGCTAGGTCTCCTCAGAGAACGCTACCGTTTTAGACCTCTTGTTCTTGTTCAAAACAGTATGATCGTAAAGAATCAGAGAAGAAATAATCTCATTGGGATTATTGCTTACAGGCCTGAAAAAATTTTTTGAACTGCGTTTTATATGTGTATATACATGGCCGATGCCCTGGTCTTTATGGAGTTAGTGACAAACCAGGAGGCATCGACCGCAATTCTCAAAATCTTGTTCTGTAAGACCTGAATCTTACGAATATTGGTGGGTGTAGTATTCGTCCATATGGGTGAAGCATAGAGAATCACCGGTCTGATGATAATGTTTTTTTTTCAGCTGATGAGATAAATAAACTTTCTGGATTTTTTATTTGATTCGTACAGTGGCGCTATCTATCCGGGAAGTGGACAACGGTGTTTCCTCATTGAGATGGAATATAATAGTTGTCATTCACGCTCATGGCGTTAAAACCGAAGTTGTACTTACCAATCAAAGATCAGCCGACTAAAAGACAAATCGACGAATACGTTCATTTTCATACATCAGATACTGAGCACTTAAGATTTAAAACAATTCGTTCTCTGAATAGAAGAAAACGTTACTAGAACCTAAAACAGTGTAACGAAGAGAATTTTTTAATGGAACAAGATATTTACCTTTATAAATGATTTTCTAATCTTCGTGCCGGTAGTTCAAATGGTCAAAGGGAAAAAGAAAAAAAAATCGCGAGGAAGTTCGTAGTTGATATGAATTTACTTTAATTTTTAAGTAACTCTTAGAAATTTTGCTAATTAAAAAAAGGATATGAAACTAATTGCGTATTAAAATTTTCTTTGATAAGATTCATATTAAGGAACTTTTGACTGTGGTCAAATTCAACGTCGGGTACGCGGTAGTTTTTGCGGTACGCCGTGAGAGCTCAAAAGTCGCTAAATCTAGTAACAAAGTTTTATTCCCATTGTCATACTACAACTATAGTTTTATATACTTATACAGGGAGTACGCCAGTTACATACACATTTCCAGGGGGTACGTGAAGCATAAAAGGTTGAGCACCACTGATTTATATCATAGAGTTGCTGACTACTAAAAGAGTAGAAACTCTCAATTCAGTCAAGTCTGAATTGGGATTACAACCCCCCCCCCCCCCAAATTGACCAAAATATGCACTTTAGTTTACTACACGTGCATAATTACTTTAATGAAAATATAGTCCATGCATTAACAGCCAGTTCGAGTGAGAAATTCACAGGAAAATTTTTAAGAAACCAGCAAAAAAAACATTTATGTACAAGGGGCAGGGAAGGCTCAGTCGGTAGCGCGCCAAGAAATGCTCCGGGGATCATTTTACAACTAGTTCCCGAAGCAAGACTGATGCCCCCCTCCCCACTTGCGCTAATTGTGGGCTGGCACATACAGCTAATTATAAGGGATGTGCTTTCTATCCCAAACTAGGTTCTACCAACACTATGCCTCCATCTCATAGACAATCAAAGTCTGTACCTCTGGGAAAGGGGAAGGTGACTCCCCCTTTTGTTGCCAAAACATCTACTTCTCTTTCGTATGCTGCTACAGTTGCTTCTTCATCTACATCTAGGATTGGACAGTCTACTGCTGTTCCTTCACCAGCTTCATATGAACGTACTTCTACTCCTGTTCAGCAGAAACCTAAAGTACAAACATCCTCTAAGAAGGATAAAAAAATATTTGGACTCAATTCTGATTAATGATATCAAAGATGTTTTTCCCTTTGTCAAAGAGTTAAATCTTGCTGCTGTTCTGACCACCATTAAATCTTTATTTACAGGGTATCAAAGTACTAAAGGCATGATGGCCAAAATTACTGTCGGGGTCTGAGCTTTTGATCTTCTGCTCAACGCACTGAACCCTGATGAGTGATTCACCTTATTACCATGACCAGCTTCAGATTATTGCGTGGAATTGGAACGGCCTTAAAAGAGACCTTTTCGAGTTTCTGAACTTTCTTCTGCAGTTTAATGTGGATGTGGCTTTACTGAGCGAGGCACATTTAAGGGCTAGTGACACGCTCAATGTAGCAAATTACAAAGTTTATCGAACCGACCGAATACATAATGGAGGTGGTGGGACAGCCATTTTTGTTAAGAGCTGTATTCCACACTTCCATTATCTGCTTCCTGAAGTGGCTTCCATTGAAGTAACTGCCATCTCTATTCTCCAGACTAGTATTGGAAAACTAAACATCATTTCTGGTTATAAGCCTCCAAATATTATTTTGCGCTCTGTGGATCTGGATTGGATCTTTAAAACCGACTGTCCCACAATTCTTGCCGGTGACCTTAACTCCAAACATACTGCTTGGAATTCTCGAATGTGTAAATTAAACGGTCCCACCCTGCTTGAATATTCTACTAGTAAGGGGATCATTGTGGATGCGCCTTCCAGTCCCACTTATTTTCCGTACAACCCGAAATACATGCCAGATGTGCTTGATATAGTCCTGCTGGGACACTTTTTTACGGCCTACAGTCTTGATACTATACAATCGCTAAAATGGGATCACATACCAATCTCTCTTCTGCTTTCGATATCAAATGTGGCAACTCCTCCTGCTTCCGTTTCAACAAATTGGGATGAGCATTAGGTGGTTTAATTTTGTAAGTAATGATGAGGTTAGGCAAAGAAGTCGGCAACCTCCTTTGAGCAGCATGTTGCGCAGAGACTCCATTGGTTTGACCACGTTGCCCGTATGGATAATTATAGATTAGTAAATGGGGTTATGAACAATGTGCCTGAAGGCCTCAGATAGAGGGGGAGACCTAGGATGCGGTGGGCATGTCAAACAGGACCTTGTTAGAATTGGAGTGAGTGGCCATATTTAGCAGATGTAGCTCAGGACAACATACTTGGAGAACTAAATTGCATGGTCTGGTTGAATCTCCGTAGCCAAGGGCTGTTTGAGAAGGATGATGATGCTCCTTTACTAGAAATTAAGGTAAATCAGACGAGTGGAAGATAATACGATTAATGCGTTTTGGTATCTCGGACTTCGATCCAAGAATATATGATGGGGCAATATTTTTGAAATTTTCCCCCGTTCAATTGAGAACAAACGACAAGACTTTCAACAATAAAATATTGAGGTGTCCGCCTTATTCTCCCTAATGAATAAATCGTAATATATTTATAATGGAATGTTGAGATGTGGAAACATGGATAACTTACATTTCCTTCACCTTATGCTGATGGGCTTGGAAAGGCCACCGTGTTTCGGATAGGACGTTAAGCCGGTCACTCCGTGTGAGGGAGAATCATCCTGTGCACGCTGGATTTCTTTCAAGGAAGACTATCATCTGTCTCCTAACAGCTGTCTAGTGGATAACCGTGTCTCCAAGCATTCGGAGTGCTTGAGCCATGGTGTGCAACCATGATCTCAAGCCTTAACCTTTATATTTGAAAGTATTGTTACCACCACAAAGGTGAACCTTACTAGACTGCTTGATTGTCATCTAGATTACATATTGCGTTAACGAAATTTACATAAACTTATCTAGAATTTATTTCAAACTATTGGCTGGTAGATTAGGAGGCCGGAAGAATTTGTAAAAAATTTTGAAGATAACATTTTAATACTTCCGTAAATTATTAAAAGTGCGATATTAAACAATTTATTTTTGAAATAGGTTTAAAAAATAACATTCAGAAATCTTCCGAAGAACTTAAATTCAGTGTCATGATTAATTTCTACTATAATACCACAGAATTTCTATAAGGAGTCCAAACTTACAATTGGTGCTCTCTCAAACGTTACCCAGGTGTGTAAAATACCTGTACCAGTAGGTGAATTTCGGCAATTCGTATTAGGTCAGGAAAAGCATGCATAAATATCAAAAAAGATCTTCAGAAATATCCCAATAATCAATATATTTCACTCATTGACGGCTGAACAAAATTATGAAATATTTTCTCTGTAGCAATTGACGAAGTTGCGTTAAGAAAAATGGACAATTTAACATTCGATAAATGCCCAAATATCCAACGGGGTTTCTCTTAATTTCGGTCATTATAAAATAAATGACACAACTAGGAAATGACAAATGATAGAAAGACTATTCTAATATGTAACATATATACATATACTAGTTTAGTGTGCACAACCGATGGGCCGCATGTGACCTGCGAATGTTTTTCCGTAAGGCCCACGACCGCTTATAATGGTATCGAAAATGCTAACGATATTTGATATTATTTGTTAATCTTTTTGTTGTGATGATTACAAATTTTTAAAAATATATTTATTTCTGTCATTTTCATAATGAAATACTGTGTCTACGTCTTAAACGTTTTGTTACTGAGATCCGAAGACCAACACTTTTAATAACAGAAGGCCGATGGACCAAGTAATGACGTCATCGTAGATAGTCCTTTGTCCAAAAATATTCTTAGAAATTTATTTCTCCACTAAATGACCTTGCTGCCAATATCTGGGTCTCTCTATGCCCGGACTTCGTTTAATGGCCTTGCTCTCAATATCCGGGTCTGTTAACGCAGTGTTTTAGTTTTCCATAGATATACATTTCAAAATTTCTTTCGTAAATTCCGACATAGAATAATAGCTGTTAACAATACTTGAAATGGTATGTCCTAGGTAAGCATTTACATAAATGACATACAACTAAGAACAGACTTATTTCAATTCTCTTTCGTTTAAATTTTAATTGTGAATTGGTACTTAAAACCATTTGCTCTTTATGCCACAGTGTGTGAACAACACTCTTCGACATGTGTGAATAATTGAACAAGTGTAGAATTAATTAATCAAAATGGCAAGTTCCAGATGTACCGCAGCATATGGCTGCACACCATCTTTGGGGATAATGCCACGCTCTCCACTACCTACGGTCGGGGCAAGTCAGTGCCATAAAGACACAGCTCATCCACGATATCCTATGGCGAACAGTCCTGTAGAAGGAAAGCTCACCCATCGGTCAAAACCTAAATTTAATCTGTTCCCCGGTTAGCCACAAAAATGGATAAATAAATCCAAGTTGACTCGGCCCCCGGGGTGGAGACTCTTAGTTTGATTTTTCCATCGATAAGCCCGTCGACCGGGGATCCCACTCCCAGTCGCAAGCTCTCAACATCGTCCTCTCCATCGGAGCCGGATCACCACAGCCCAGTTTGCCATTCAGCTGGGACCTTTGACCTCTCAGACGCTGCGTCGGAGCACGCTTGACCGGTGCCCCCCAACATCAGTCAGCAGCCCTCCAACAACCACTCCATCGTTTGTCAACCTACTGGTGAGAACCAGAAACTGCAAAGCCCGAACCCCACTTTACAGAGGCACATTAAGCCCCCCCACCAACGCACACGATAGAAAAAATTTATATGCCATCCCGGGACTGAAACTGACCTGGCAGTTAAAATGTTATGCCAAGTGAACGCGATACCACTGCAGCTACTCCATTTCAGAATAATCTAATGAATTAAATATTTGGCACAGTTAAATCTAAAGTCTGAATTTTATCATTTATAACTTTGAAAAATTGCTCTCTCTGCCGAAGCATGATAACAATTCTCTTGTGATATGCAATTCACTGTATAGAAAATATTTGTATCGACAAATATTTATTCCAAACTTTGTAGTAAAATCGATGCTAATGGTATCAGAAGAAGAATTCTCTACAACTTATTTTGTTACTAGTTTTTGAATGTGCCACCGAACCAATGTTACTGCTGAGATTGTTTAAACTAGAATACTAGCCTCATTGAGTTCACCGATATCTGTAACAATTTTAGGACTGTCGGAATTTCCTTAAAGTCTTTACTACGTTGAAAGTGTTTTGGATCATGTGGAAAATTAACTGCTGGTTTTATCTCTTTGAAAGACTAAGGGTTTGATGCGACATCTGTAGGTAGAGGTATGAAATAATTGGTAAAATTCTCTTATTCCATTTTTTGAAAGAAATATTTCTGTAAATGTGGTACATAAGTCCAGCAGGTCAGAAGAACTCCATGAACATAAAACTGGGAGATGTGGAACATCAAAAACCGAACAGTAAGGGATTGTCACAGTTTTCTTTGAAGTTGAATAAAGGCAGTTTGAATGAGAAACCACCTGCTGTGAAGTGGCATTTCATTTCAGTATTTGACAAGCAAATACGTTTTGAAAAAAAGTTTTTATTTTTTGACAGTTTTTTGATGTTTGTAACCAAATAATTTTGCTTACAATTATTCATAATTTGTTATGGTAAATTTTGAAATGGACGATAAAAAACCCTGGGACAAAGAGAGAGAGAAAAAAAACATGACACTCAGAAGATTAAAAAAAAACACTCGCAAAGAATATGTAAACCATATTTTTGGATTACGTTTACGCCCAGATAGTACAAGCAACATTTCCAACTGCAGAAGGCCGGTGTACCAACCATGATTGTGAATTTGACAACAATGAAAAATTTATTTATTTCAGTTTCATTTATGCTTCAAAAAAATGCAATATTTTACTACTTAATACCAAACTTTTAGTATGTAATAATATATTTTGAATAGGGGCGGTGGTTTCTCAGTCGGTAGCGCGCCAGGCTCGCATTCTGTTGTTCCCAGCTTCGAGTCCCAGCTGGGTAAGTGTTGAGATTTGTCCCCGCAAAATCCCCCGCCCTGCAGACGATCAGTAGGGGACACCGATGGGCTTGGAAAGGGTGCCGTGTTTAGATGGGACGTTAAGCCTTGGCCCCGTGTGCGTGAGAGCCATACCCTTTGCACGTTAAAGAACACGCTGGATCGCCTTGACGGGAGGCTACCATCTGTCTCCCAACAGCCGTTCCGGTGGGTCCCCTCCCTCAACCTTTTCTGAGCCTTCGGGTCATGTAACATGCCCATTTAGCCCATTGTGTGCAAAAAAGTGTATTTCAGAGGGAAAACAACCCAACCCAAAATCTATTTTCAATATGTATAATAATAGATTAATGAATTCTCTTTCCATCCAAGAATTTGCCTATAAAGCATTCTTTACCGCCATTAAATATTTCGAAAGAATTTAAAATGAAATTATATGCGCTATGTTTTACCTTACTCGTAAATAAAAAATGGGAATACAGAAAAGTTTCTATTGCTGAAATGTATTAAAATCTAATTAGTATTTAGCAAAGTTTAATTATCATGTTAATGGAACCTGCTAATAGATTTCAAATACAATGCTCCTTTTTAATCATCTTTGCTGTTAGAGAACTGAAGATATATTGATAGCCTTTGTTGTCTTCCGTGTTTTTGGTGTAAGCATATATATTATTTCTGTTTAAGAGAAGATTAAAATCGTTTTTAAAAACGGAGAAAGATTTTCATCAATGATTCGTTTTGATCGTTCTTCCTTTGGTTAGAATTTCAGATAAAATGAATCAGACGTATAAAAGGGTATTTGACGAATGTCTTTGTGTATCTCCGACTACGTTTCGTAAAAGGGTATTCGACAAATACATCCTGGAACCGGGATTGTCCTATATTTCTGAACTTTCATTGCTGAATTGCGAGAAGACTGTTCGACATTCCGCAATAGAATGTTAAAGCCGCACTTTTTTGACGTGTACAACATAACGCTTTGATGCACGAATCTGAAATTTGCAAACAGCGACTTCATATATATTATACAAATTTAACTTGTTTTGCATTCATAAATAATTTAGTTCCTCCTTAAAGGCGAAACATACTAGATGTTTCGAAAGAGTGCGATTTTTGATCTGGTTAAGTAACTAAAAATAACCTCATATAATATTTTAGTTAAACAATTTACCGGTAGTTTCACTAGCAGGAAGTATAAATATGCTGATGTGAAAAGTTTCCCCCACAAAAAAATACCGATTTTCATCATTACAAATATCTCAAAACAATCATCGTTGCCACGCAGGAATCGAACCCGCAACTCTCTAGATACATGTCAGAGTGCTCTACGGTTAAACCATCAAACCATAACCAACAACTAAATTCTTCCAGAATAAGACCTATAAATCTTTCACTGAGTTGTGGTGGACCTTGTGCCATCTATACATCAGGAGAGGCAACTTTTTCCAATTGTTGCTAATGACTGCACGACCACACCTGGAGTCGGTTCTATTTCTATTCTCGCCGAGCCGTATGCAAGCGACCGCAAGCAAGAGCCAAGTCAAATAGCCACTGACGAATAACGTAGTTAGAACAGCTGGGCGAAAGTGATCCTTTCTTTGCATTTTTTATTAGGTCCTTGTCTTTACGACAAAAACGCATCGAAATTAAACAAAATATGTAGATATCGATGGCTTCACAACTGAGCAATGTTTCAGGTGAATTTCTATGTGTATTCCGCTGACGAATAACGTAGTTAGAACAGCTGGGCGAAAGTGAGCCTTACTTTGCAATTGTTATTAGGTGCGTTGGCGAGATGGACGACTACAAACTTTTAAATTTAGTGCGTGATTGCCCTTGTCTTTATGACAAGACGCATCGAAATCATAGGGATCGAGGAATGAAACGAAATATGTGGGAATCAATAGCTTCACAACTGAGCAATGTTTCAGGTGAATTTCTATGTTCTTTGCATTTTCAAAATTTTCCATCGTTAGAGAGCACTATTACAACTTTTAGATTTGAAAAGTGTTAGTTGTTCATCAATCATTTGAAACCCCAGAAGAATATATCGAAAAATCAAAACATAAGTGCATGCATGCCCGGATCTAGAAAACCTTCGAGGGAGGGAGGGGGGTAAGAAACACAATCGATCCAGAAAAATGTAAAAGGAAGGGGAGTGAAGAGATTTGATTTTCAATGCAGTATAACATTTGACACTCCGTTTCCCAAATTTTTAAAATATTTATGTGCGTTGCATTTTAATGTTTCGTAATTTTTTGCCTCTTCTACACTTACTAGCATTCTGAAAGGAGGACAATGCCCTACCTCCTAGATCCGGCACTGGATGAATGTATAAACACAGACCACAAAGTAAAAACTTTAGCTATTATTGAATAGGAACTAAACACAATTCTAAATGCAACTTATCTTATAGTTAGCGCCAATCTTTCGGCTGCAGAAATGGACTTTCTGAAATTTGTGTCCTTCTTTGCTATAAGTGGTTCAACAAGAGCTGAAACCGGTTTTAACTGAACAGGTGATATATATGCAAAAAATTTTGGTAATGTTCAGGGTCAGCCTCCTGAATAGTAGGGATTAAATGGTAGGAATCGCCTACTCTTTCTCTATCGTTAGAAATCTCGCGAACCCATTTAGTGCGATTTCTTTTATTACTACGTCTATGATTAGCCAAGGCAAGTGATATTAACCGTTTGCGAATGAGCAAACTTCTTTTCCTGGACATGACGTTTAAAGTAGAATGAAAGCAATGTCAGAAAGCCCGGTACATCTCGCAGAGACAATAAAGCAATAGATCTAACTAGATCTGAAGCTATTAATTTGTTACTTTTTTGTGTCTACTTTGTTGTCTCTGCGAGATCTACCGCAGCTATTCCAGGTTGTTTGCAGCGAGAAGGCTTTCGCAGACCGCCTTTTAAAGTCTACACCCGTTTCTTGCGGAGAGGCGTCACAGTGCGTTTGCGACACGGCGAACGGTAAGTGTGAAGAAGCCTTTACCTTTCCTTAGTTATCGTCCGTTCATGATTGTATGCTGGTTCTGTATGTGAGTGATATGCCCGTTCTTGTGTGAATAATATAGACCATTGTTGTTCCATTCATGGCGAAGTTATTTTTGACTCACAAAAGCGTGAAATAACGCCTGTTATCAAAAGAGAATACCACCTTTACTCTGCGTGTGAGATTGGAGATCACAGAGGAGCTGGCTGTATATGCATATATTCCGCATATAGTGTGTAATAGCTGTATAACCAACAGCTCCTATAACATACCAAATTTACGACGTCACCTTAGGTAGACTTAAAATGGAAACGACGTCACCTTAGGTAGACTTAGAATAAAACCCACAACCCTACCTTAATAGGTTCTGAACAAATATTAGGATCCGCTCTTTTCGAATCTCCGGTTTTTTTAATATTAATCGGACATTTCAATAAGTTTCTCATAATATGTTTTTAAGTTTACCAGAAGATGAACATTGCAAAACGTATTGATAAGAGGGTAATCGTTGTCCTTATAATATTTTTTATCTCGGTTAAAATATATATCTTCTTGTTTATGGAAACATTAAATTAATAATTGTTAACGGAGGAAAAATTTCCATCAGTTCTTCATTTTCAATCATTGCTTTTGATTCTAGATGCTTAATCAGTATCTTGGCAATTAGGTGGTTCAACTCTGTAACTAATGATGAGGTTAGGCATAGGAGTCGGCAACCTCCTTTAAGCAGCATATTGTGCAGAGAGAGACTCCGTTGGTTTGGCCATGTTGCCCGTACGGATAATTATAGATTGGCGAATAGGGTTATGAACAGTGTGCCTAGAGGCCTCAGAAGGAGGGGGAAACCTAGGATGCGGTGGGCAGACAATGTCAAACAGGACCTTGTTAGAATTGGTGTGCAGTGGCCGGATGCAGCAGATGTAGCTCAGGACAGATATGCTTCGAGAACTAAATTGCATTATCTGGATGGACCTCCGTAGCCCATGGTTGTTTGAGGATGATAATGATGATGTTCCTTTATTAGAAATTAAGGCAAATCAGACGGTACAAGATAATACGATGAATGCGTTTTGGTATCTCGGACTAAGTGAGAATATACGATAGGGTATTATTTCTGAAAATTTTCCTCGTTCAATTAACGACATGATTTTCAACAACAATATATTGACGTGTGTGCCTTATTCTCACTTGAAAGCGTAATATTTTCATATTGGAATGTTGATATTTGGAAACATGGACAGTCGCTCAAATAAATATCCGAACACTATGGTTGAATACAGAATTCAGAAAAAATATCTGGCAACGATTTTTTTGAAATTGGTGATCTGGCAACCTTCGTGTACTGTACACGAAGGTTGCGAGATCACTAATCATCTTACATTTTCTTCACCTTATGCTGATGGGCTTAGAAAGGCCACCGTGCTTCGGATAGGTCGTTAAGCCGTGGCCCCGTCTACGGGAGAACCATATTCTGTGCACTCTGGATGGCCTTGAATTGAGACTACCATCTGTCTCTTAACAGCTGTCTAGTGGATAACCTTCTCCAAGCCTTCGGGTGCTTGTGACCATAGTGTGCAAAAAAATGCTACTCAGAGGTAAAATAACCTAGCCTTTTTATTTGAAATTATATGTTACCTCGAGAAAGGTAAACGTTACTAGACTGCTTAGAATTCTTCTGACTTGGACCTTTCGTTAATGAATTATTTTATAAATCTATGTAAAATTTTATTTAAACTATTATCTGGTAGTTAACATGACGGAAGAATTTGTGGAAAATTTTGAAGAAAACGTTTCAATAATTTCGTAAATTATTAAACGAGCGATATTAAACAAATTATTTTTTAAAAAGGTTGGAAAAATAACATTCAGAACTGTTCTGAGAGCTTATATTCAGTGTCATGATTATTTTCTACTGCAATTATGTCACAGAATTACTATAGGGAGTCCAAACTTACAATTGGTGCTCACTCAAACTTTAGCCAGGTGTGTCAAATGCATTTGTCAGTAGGTAAATTTCGACAATTCGTATAAGGTAAGAAAAAGCATGCATAAATATAAAAAAAAATCTCCAGAGATAACCCAAATAGTAAATATATTTCAGTGATTGACGGTTGAACAAAATTATGAAATATTTTCTCTGTAGCAATTGACGAAGTTGTGTTAAGGAAAATGGACAATTTAATATTCGAGAGATGCCCAAATATCCAACGGAGTTTCTCTTAATTTCGATCATTATAAAATATATGACACAACTAGCAATTGACAAATGATATAAATATTTTTCTAACATGTAATAATACATTCGTCTAGTTTAGTGTGCACAACTGAAGGGTTGCATGTGATCTGCCACTGCTTTTTATCGAAAATATGAACGATATTTGTTAATTTTTTTATTGTGATTATTAAAATTTTTAAAAAATTATTTATTTCTATAATTTTCAAAACATTCTACTGTGTCTTATTTCATAACGAAATACTATGTCCTGTTTTCTTAATGAAGTACTTAAAATTTTTGTTACCGAGACCCACAGGCCATCACCTCCTATAGCACAAGGCCGATGGATCAAACTATGACGTCATCGTATGTAGTCCTACGTCTAGAAATATTCTTAGAAATTTATTTCTCCACTAATGACCTTGCTGCCAACATCCGAGTCTCTCTATGTCCGGCTTATCTAACGGCCTTGCTGTCAATATCCGGGTCTTTTTATGGCAGTGTTTCAGTTTTCGATAGATGTACGTTTCAAAAGCTTCTTTCGTAAATTCCGACACTGAATAACAGCTGTTAACAATACTTGTAATGGTATGCTCTAGATAAGCATTTACATAAATATCCAATTAAGAAAAGACATATTTCAATTCTATTGTTTTTAATTTTTATTGTGAATTGTACATAAAATCAATTGCTCTTTATGTCACAGTGTGAGAACAGCACTCTTCGACATGTGTGAATAATTGAACAAGTGTAGAGTGAGGGAAAATCACAACGCACACGACAGAAAAAATGACCATGCCATCCCGGGACTGAAACTGTACGGACATTGACCGGCTAGTTTGCAGGTGTTTGGGATCGTGTGGAATATTAACTGCTGGTTTTATCACTTGGAAAGACTCAGGGTTTGATGCGACATCTGTTGGTACAGGATGAGATAAATGATGAAATTCTCTTTTAGTTTTTTAAAAGAAATATTTCTGTAAACGTGGTGCATAAGTCCAGCAGGTCAGAAGAATTCAATGAACATAAAACTGGGACACGTGGAACTCTAAAACCAAACAGTAAGGGATTGTCACAGTTTTCTTTGAAACTGAAGAAAGGGTGTTCGAACGAGAAACACTCTGCTGTGAAGTGTCATGACAAATTTGTGTTCAAATTTTTTTTTTAATTTGACAATCTTTAGACATGTTTGTAACCAAATGAAAATATTCTTTTGTTTACACTCATTCAAAATTTGTTATGGTAAATTTTGTTTGAAATGAATCTTAAATAGACCCCGGGACAAAGAGAAAAAAAACATGATATTCAAAAGGTTAAAAAAATACTCGCAAAGAATATGTAGACCATGTTTTCGGATTACATCTAGTTAGTAAAACTTTTTACTGTAGAAGCCGGTGGACTTAGATGTCACCATATGTAACATCTAATGTAGATAATACATATAAAATTACTTTTTTTATTATTGCTGGTGTACTTTATACTAATCTTTTAATTAATGTTTATTTACAAATATATATTATTTGGAAGAAGAAGTTTTTGCATTGAGTAGCAATTATCAAAATGCTAATAAATACGAATAACGTTTCTTCGATGAAAAGGTATGTTTTTAAATAAGCATTAGCAAAATAATACACCACTAATAACAAAAGAGAGAAATGTATCAGAATTATCCAAGTTATATAACTACAAATACCTGATATCATGTTTTGGTCCACGGGCCTTTTGTTGTGGGAGTGGTTGCTGCAACAGACCATTTTTCGACGATAATATTGCTGTTCCTGCAAAAGTGGTCCTTGATTGTCCGAAGGTGATGAACATACATGGAATCCTAAAGGTCGTTGAGAAGCAGTTGAAGATCCGTTTCCCATTCAAGACGGTAATGCCACTTCCAAATTTCCTAGAAAATAATACAATCTAGTGGTTCGGTATTGCCACTCCAGGGTGGTTCGGTTGTTTAACCTCTGAGCGGCACTTTTTTGCACACCATGGGCTAAATCGCTAGGTCACGTGGATCCCGAAGGCTCAGAGAAGGTTGTTGGAGGGACAGATCCACTGGAACAGCTGTTGGGAGACAGATGGTAGCCTCCCGTCAAGGCCATCCAGCGTCTTCTTTAACGTTGGGTTGTTTTACCTCTGAGCGGCATTTTTTGCATACCATGGGCTAAATGGCCAGGTCACAAGGACCCCAAAGGCTCAGAGAAGGTTGGGGTAGGGTACCCACTGGAACAGCTGTTGGAAGACAGATGAAAAACGGACAGGCATACAAGGATTGAAGGATAAACGAGGTAAGGTTATAGAAGGGGAGGATTCTGTCATGGCTAGGTGGGCTGAGCATTTCAGTGATGTTCTAAACAATGTAGTTAGTTCTACTCCCATTGTTTGCAATGATGATAGATGCATTGGTGGCTTTAATGTTGGCCCTATAACACAATCTGAAGTTATTTTGGCTATTTCTAAACTTAGACTTCAGAAATCTCCAGAGGTAGATGAAATTACTTACGGAAATGCTTAGAGCTGGGAATGTTTCGGTTACCACTTGGATGACTGAAATTCTGAATATCTTTCATTATAAAGGCATGTTTCCTAAGGATTTTACCAGAGCTATTATTATCCCTATTTTGAAAAAAGATGATCGCAGTTCTTGTGATAACTATAGGGGTATCAGCATACTCTCTGTTCCAGGTAAAGTTCTCTCCATGATTGTGCTTAATAGAATTAAGAATCTGGTTGACACTCAATTGCGTGATGAGCAATATGGATTCAGAAGTGCTAGGGGATGTGTGGATCAAATATTTTCACTTAGGCAGATTCTTAAGAAATGTTTAGAGTTTCAGAAACCTTTGGTTGCTAGCTTTGTTGATTTCAAAAAGGCTTTCGACTTTGTTGATCGTCATAATTTGTGGTTGATTGTGAAATCATATGGTATACCAGACAAGTTAGTTAACATAATGAAACCCTCTATAATAACACTGAGTCATGTGTGAGAGTTAGTAATTCTTGTAGCAATTGGTTTAGCATTACTTCTGGTGTTCGACAAGGGTGCATTTTGTCTCCTTTTCTCTTTAGTTTGGTTACTGATTATGTTATGCGAAATTCACTTCAAGGGAAAGATTTTGGTCTTAAATGGGCTGGAGATACGAAAATTTCTGATTTAGATTATGCTGATGATTTAGCCCTTTTGGCAAATGATGTTGATGAGACTGGTAGTAGCGTAGGTTTGGTTATAAACAGAGAGAAAACTAAAGTAATAAAAATTGGTCAGGCAGGTTGTGATTCAGTTCATCTGAATGGTTGCAGTCTTGAGCAGGTATCACAGTTTAATTACCTTGGGAGCTATGTAACAGATACTGGTGATGTGCGGCATGAGATTAACAGACGAATAGGGATTGCTGCCGGGACTTTTAATAATCTATGGAGATTGTTGAGAAATAGGCGTATACACCTAAACACTAAAATTAGGCTGTATAATAGTTTGGTTCTTTCTAGTGTTAGTTATGGTAGTGAAGCTTGGATGATGTGTAAACAAGGTAACAGGAAACTAGATGCTTTTGATTCTAGATGCTTACGTAGTATCTTGGGTATTAGGTGGTTTAACTTTATAACTAATGATGAGGTTAGGCAAAGGAGTCTGCAACCTCCTTTAAGTAGCATATTGTGCAGAGAGAGACTCCACTGGTTTGGCCATGTTGCCCGTATGGATAATTATAGATTGTCGAATAGGGTTGTGAACAGTGTGCCTAGAGGACTCAGAAGGAAGGGGAGACCTAGGATGCGATGGGCAGACAATGTCAAACAGGACCTTGTTAGAATTGGTGTGCAGTGGGCGGATGCAGCAGATGTAGCTCAGGACAGATATGCTTGGAGAATTAAACTGCACGGTCTGGTTGGACCTCCGTAGCCCATGGCTGCTTGAGGATGATGATGATGATGACTATAAGAGAAGAGGCAATAATAAAAAAAAGAAACCCTGGAGCAGAAATTAACAAACACGTTATGAACGAAATTATACAAAAGAGCCAATGCACTGACTCTGCACTTTCACAGATGGCTCTAAGAAACTGGATTACAACACCACTGCCGGTGCTTACTTCTGTCCCACTCTCAACCTGAAAGCGGGCTTCAAACAAAAGAAATTGTTACCATCATTGAAGTTCTGAAGTTCTGCAAAAATCTTAAAGATAAAAATATCTCCATATTTACTGACAGCAAATCAGGTCTGACTTCACTGACAAAATATGCCTACCAAACATATGAAGAAAATTTAGTTACGACTTTTAAATGAAATCAATACCCATATGACAATTAACCACAATAAAATCATGCTAAATTGGACACCAAGTCACTGTGGTATAACAGAGAACGAAATGGTCGATCAATTAGCTAAAGAGGCCCATGATAGCAACATAATCAACACTGAATACCGAAATGACAACACTGAGCTAAAAAGTAAAAACGAAGAAGTGAAAATGGAAGAATTTGAAGCATACTTCTTACAACAAACACTCCATAGAGAAAAACACAGAGCCAGAGTTGCAGAAAACCCATAAAAAGAGACTTAAAATTAAAAAGGAACAGCAAACAAGAATAACCAGAATGGTAGCAGACCACACCCTTCTAAAAAAGACTATGTTTACATTAAAAAAGCGGATTCTCCCAACTGCGCGAAATGCGAAGAAATAGAGAACACACATCACATAATCATGAAATGTCAAAACTATAAAACAGAAAGGAATGTTTTCTAGGAAAACTTGAGAAAATTAATTGGCAAAAAATTCCCCCTACAAAATATTCGGAGTATTTTGTAGAAGTATTTGACTACAAAATATTCACCCTACAAAATATTTTGGAGCAATACAATTTATTGTATCGCTCCAAATAAATGAAAATGCCTATCTGGCCTTTGCTTTTTGCTTATCTTAGTGGGCTCCACGTGCCAAGGTTATTTGGCGTCGACTGCTCTTGTGTTAAGACTGTGTTTCGAATTCGTGTCATGGACTTTCGTTCAGAATGTTGGAAATTCAGACAGAGGAGCGGTATGTCATTCGTTATTGTGTTACACGAGGCCTAAGTGCTGCTGCGACTGTTGAAAAGATGAGTGAAGCTATCTTTGTAGGTCTGCCATTTTTAAGTGGCATAAGCGATTCAAAGAAGGACGCGAATCTGTTGCCGATGACCCAAGACCCGGCCAGCCTTCTTCCTCAATATCTCCTGAGCAAATCGAAAGAGCCCTGCAATCCTGAATGAAGACAGACGAATAACACTTCGTGAAATGGCTGTGAAAATGTCAGTTTCATACGGAAGGGCTCACGCGATTGTGTAAACCCATCTGAAAATGTCACGAAACTGTGCTCAATGGCTTCTACACAGTTTGACTCCAGAACTAAAAATAGGGTACAGCACTTCAAGGAGATGCTTAATCGTTTTGAAAGCCAGGGTCCAATGTTCATGAGTCGAATTGTGACTTGCGATGAAACTTGGATCTTTCATTACGATTCCGAAACAAAACAACAGTCGAGTCAATGGAAGCATCCCGATTAACCGAGACCCAAGAAAATTCGGGTTTCTCGTTCAGCTGGGAAACAAATGACTTGTATTTTTTGACATCCAAGGTATTCTCGTCACTCACTTTGTGCCTCGTGCAACAACCATGAAAAAAAAGCCTACTCGAAGGTTCTCAGAACCAAACTTCGGAGCGCCATTCGTGAAAAACGTCCGGAACTTTCTGGTCCGTCAAGAACTTTCTTGGTTTCTCCATCACGACAACTCTAGCCCCCATACGGCTAATATAGTGCAGCCAGTGATCACTGCCATAGGTGCTGAGGTTCTGCCACATCCTCCATATTCCCCAGACTTAGCACCCTGCGATTTTTTTTTCCTTTTATCGCGACTGAATAAAGTTTTGGAAGGGAAGCATTTCGCATCCGACGACGAAACTTGCAGAGCCACAACGACAACACTTCGCACGCTTTCCGAAAATGGCTTCAAAGACGTTTTTAATGCAGGGGTACAACGATGCCAAAAACGTGTGAAGTTCAAGGGAGAGTATTTTGGGAAAGACAAATACCAGAAAGATTCAGAGGATGATATTTAATGTAACTTTTTGCTTCTGTCCACGAATTAAATGATCACGCTATGTAGAAGATCAAGCTCCCCTTCAAGATACTCTAGTTCATTCTTTCCCCTTTATCAATATGACACGGGTATAGGGGGTTGCTATTGACCCAACTTTCCTGGAGCTGGTTAAGTAATTAAAAAATAATTGTGTTGCATTATTACTAAATAAAAAAGGAGATATCAGAGAGCTTCTATTGCTGAAATATATTAAAATGTACTTAGTATTTAGCGAAGTTTAATTATGATTTTAATAGAATCTGTGAATAGATTTCATCTGGAAAACTCCTTTTTAACCATCTGTGCTGATACAGAACTGAAGATATATTGATTGTATGATAGACTTTGTTGTCTTCCGTGTTTTTGGTGTAAGCATATATATTATGTTTGTTTAAGAGAAGATTAAAATCATATTAAATAACGGAGAAAGATTTTCATCAATTATTCGTTTCGATCGATCTTTCTTTGGTTAGAATTTCAGATAAAATGAATCAGCTGAGTAAAAGAGTATTCGACGAATACCTTTGTGTATCTCCGACTTCGTTTTGTAAAAGAGTATTCCACGAATGCCATTGTGTATGTGCGACTTCGTTTCCAGGAACCAGGATGGTCCTATATTTCTGAACTTCCATTGTTGAATTGCGAGAAGACTTCTAGACATTCCACAATAAAATGTTGAAGTTGCGCTTTTCTGACTTGAACAGCATAACGCTTTCATGCACGAACGCTGAAATTAGGAAACGCCGATTTCAGATGTATAAAAATGTAATTTGCTTTACATGCATAAATATAACTGGTTCCTCCATAAATGAGAAACTTACTAGAAGTTAATGCAATGATTGATTTTTAACGATAACTTAAACTATAAATTACTTAATATATTATTTTACTTAAACTATTTACAGGTAGTTAAACTAGCAGGAAGTACAAATATTCTGATGTGAAACTTTTCGAATAAAATATTGATTTTCATGCTGAATATTTTCGTCGATTTTTAAAAGTGTGATACGAAACAAATTTTATACTGAAATATATCGCAAAAATAATCATCAGGGGTTTTGTACAGTTTAAATTCCTGAAAATTGTTAATTTCATTTATGATTATCATCATGGAATTGCTGAATACTAAACTAATAGCAGAATATTGTAACTGATGCAAACATTATGCAGGTATACGAAATTCTCCAAGCCATTTCCCGAATAGTATGCCCGGATGTAACAATTCACAGATAGTGTATGACTTTCCTAAGAACGGCGTCATTCAATCAGACTAGTTAATTAAATACATTTCGAAATTGGATACCGTAGTGTATGTATTATTATAGTTGGTCTCTGACTCACACCAGGTTTTCAATAGTTTATATGTCCAGATCACAAATTCTATTAGGTTCCAAAAAATTATAAATTTGATATACTGAACTGTGGTATCTACAACTTGCAATTAGTATCCTGTATAAAATTCGCTCTTATTACAAAAATGGCAAAATTCTCATGTGTTACAGAACGTTCGCTTCATTGGCCCAGCGTATTTGGCTGGTTCACAACAGCTAGCCTGGAGAAACAGGAAATAAATTTAAGTTGAATTCCAGGGTAAAGTATTTAGGATTGAAGAGACACGATACCGCCAGCCTATAAATAATATTTAGTCTGAAGATGAACGTGAATAATATACATATATACACTCATGAGCCATAACATTAAGACCACCTGGTTCGCCAGATAACCGCTTGCACCTGGCGTGACATCAACTCAACTGCACCAAGGAATTAACCTCAAGTATATATAAGTACTAGGAGCCGTCACGTGGCCGAGTGGTCAGCGCGCTTGGCTACTGATGTAATAGACTTGGGTTCGAGCCCCGAGTAAGGCATGGATGTGTATATTGTTTTTCTGCTGAGGTTCTGCCATCATCAGTAACATTCTATTATGGCGCATAAATTGATAGGCTCCTGTCAGATCTTTGTTGCCACTATTAAATTAAAAAAAACATTCTTCAATTAAATTATTAATGCTATTTCGTTACATAGTCCATTTCAGAATTGGATAAATAGCACAAGTGGAACACGAGTCTTTTTGTACACATTGAAGTCTTTCCAAAGAGCATGAGTGGGACATGAGATTCTTTTTTAAAATAAAATTTTTCGAAAACAAAGACAAAATCTACCTCATAAAAATACTGCCTGTGAGTCTGGTTTCATCATGTAGTTCTGTCATCGAGCTGTTCCAACACCTCCTATAACAGAAGACCGATAGAAAAAATTATGACGTCATCGTAAGTCGCCATATTTGTGAAAAGCTCTTGAAAATTTATTTCTTATATTATTACTGGTGAACTAATATTTAAAATAAGGTTTATTTTTAAATATACCTCATTCAGAAAAAATATTTCTTGTATTATCTGAAATTATCATAATGAAAATACATGCGATTAATTTTCTATCTAAATATGATATATTTTTAAAAAAAAACCTTTATAGAAATATTGGTACAAATGATCACCATTAGTAATGATAGAAATTGATATATAACAATTTTGTAGATTACAAGTCTATTAAGGCAGACTTCATAACTCTGTCCAATGGCCTTATGTTCTACGAGATGTTGACTTTGTCACTGAGGCTATGATGTAGTAATCTGTGTAAACTTTATTCAATCAAGTCTGCAGTGACAGTATGTCCAATGCATCAGCAATGAATGAGGTTGCCACATTTTCCTAGCATAAAAAAAGGTTCAAAGTTTGGAGAGCTATGTAGTTCTGATTGTTTTGCATAGCAACCAACAGTTGCGTCATCGAAAAGTTCTTTCAAAGCATTTTCAAACCACACGTTTTATCATCAGTAAATTTAAGTTCATAATATATTTGTCAGTTATTATTATAGTTTTAGTTCGGTTTGTTAAAGAATTAAATTTTACTATTAGGAGATAATATGGCGCAAACTCTTCACCGTTACGTAATGACAAAGAACCTTTTCGGACAATGTCTTGGAAAGTTCCGACATCATTTAAAAATTCTCGGTAAGATACTTCTTGGAAAAGACAGTTAAAAAAACTTACCGACCTTTTTTTAAGCAGTAAATTCCAGTACAGTAAATTTCTTTCTTAATGAATAATTATTAGTATTTAACTATCATAGAACTTTTCTTTAATTCATTTCAATATATTGAATGTATTTTGGCAACCAACATTATTTCCCTGTACTATTTTGTTAGAAGTTGTACACAAGCATCAAACACAAACTTGTCCAGCCTAATCAACAATGACACAACTACTGTTTTGTTGAATAAGTTAGCAGTGTCTGACGTATTTTTGACTACGAAACAATCAGTAGTCAAAATGAACGTTAACGGCCCTTCTAGGTGTGGCTTCCGATATAGACATTCCTGTCGCAGCTATATGACTAGTTTTTTTTGTATATAGGTGTAACTTTAAATGATTAAAACTCCAAGACTTGTATATTCATATATCAAAGATTGTAAGCATAGTGCTCGCTAAATAATTATTCACCAGCTGCCAAAATGACGACTGTCGCATTCGAGTGTAAAGTACCAAAGTAGCGCTGGTTGATGTTGACTATTGCACTACTAATAAATGTTTAATGAATTCTTTGTATCTGACAAAGATACACTTTCGATGCATACTTTAAATCTATTGCAAGAAACGCTAAAAAGCTCATTATCCAGATATTTATAATATACATTACTAAAATAGAATTGGTTGATATTATTTGAAATATATCCTGAAATGATAACATTAACAGATTATTAAATGACTTTCAAATCATATCTAAATGTTCGAAAGTTATTTTACTTTTTATGAGATGTATTAATAATATGTGTTATCTATGCTATTTAGAAATATCTACAAGAATATTTTAGGTATATTATTAATTACCTTTTGAGAATCTCATCGATAGTTAACAACCACATCCAAAAATACGTAAGTGCAGGAAATGCAGTTGAAATGAAAGCAGCCTGCCGAATAATTAATTTCACTCTATATCCATTTTTCAAGCATTTGATATCAGTGAGAAATCATCACCAAACTCTGTCTGCGAACTGCACTTGAAATTAAAGATCGTTCAAATATATATAAAAAAATCACTTTCAAGCGTGTGTATTGTGTGCATTTTCAAGGAAATTTTTGCGTACATTTCATTCAATTGCAATTAACATAATACACAAAGAAATGATGTGATTGAAAGACTCAAAACTGAAGGTATTGAATATTTTGACCTCAAATATATATTGGATCATCCAAACCAGTGTGGGCGGGGGTGGCTCAGTCGGTAGCGCGCCTGACTCATAATCTGTAATTCCTATGTTCGAGTCCCAGCTGGGTCAGTGTTGAGATTTTTTTCCGCAAAATGCTCTGCCAACGGTCTGTAGGGGACACCGATGGGCTTACAAAGGTCACCGTCCGTCGGATGGGACGTTAAGCCGTGACGCCGTGTGCGAGAGAGCTACACTGTGGAACACGCTGCATGGTTTACGGGAGGCAACCATCTTTCTCCCAAAAGCTGTTTCAGTGGGTCCCCTCTTCCAACTTTCTCTGAGCCTTCGGGGTCATTGTGACCTGGCCATTTCGCCCATGGTGTGCAAAAGAGTAAAGCTCAGAGGTAAAACAACCCAAATCAATGTTTAAAAAGGTTTTAAAGAAGTTATAAAATATCTCAAAAGGTTTTTTCTTTATTAGAAGTACTAAGTTATCACGTACACGCATATAAACTTGAAACATATTCAGATCTGTACAGTAATCAGCAAAGTTTGTTTTCATATTAATGAAATTCTTATACTGTGTTTCTCTTTAAGTTTCTCAGGAGATGCAGAACTCAAAATGCATTAATAGGGTTGGATTGTTTTACCTCTGACCAACAATTTTTGCACACAATGGGCTAAATGACCAGATCACAAGGATCCCGAAACCTTAGAGAAGGCTGGAGGAGGACACTCACTTTACAGCTGTTGGGAGACAGATGACAGCCTCCCGTCGAGGTCATCCAATGTGCTCTTTAACGTGCATAGGGAATGGATCTCCCATACACGGAACCACAGCTTAACGTCCCATCCGACAGACGGCAGCCTTTCCAAGTCCATCGGTATCACCTACTGAACGTGAGTAGGGCGCGGAGTAAATAGAGTAAAGTCATTTAAAATTTAGTAATCATCTCCAAGTGCCTTTCAGAAATTCTGATGATCTGGTAAATGTGATGGTCAGTGAAGCGGACTACCTCTTTCAGGTAATACATAATTGAATAAAATACATAATTGAATAGGGAACTCTAAAAACAAACTATGGGCAAAAAAAACCACTACACTTTTCTGGCTTAATTGGAAAAATCCACTTAAATAATCATTTACGACACTTATTTTGAAAATTATTTTCTAAAAGTAAATGCAGATGGCGCCTATAAATTAACATAAGTCAAGAATATAGTTAGTATCACATCAATTGGCATTAACACGTGATTAGATTCTGTTTGAGAAAACAAGTAAATTTACGAATAATGACTACCCTTGTATTGATATTGTATCTTGGATTTTTTTTTTTACTTTTTTCTTAATTATCTATGTTGTTATGTATTATAATGCCATTGAAGAGAAAAAATGAAGCCTACATTTAATAACGGAAAGTCGTTGACGATTTCGTTTCACTAAAAGAATTGAAATATATACATGTAACTGCAAAAACGGTCGTTTTCGAAGTGGTATGTTTGTGACTTCTTAAAGATTTTGAATCTAAAGTAATTTTCATGTCATTTTAATAATTAGCAATATTTTTTACTTATTTTTGCATCTACATGTTTTCGACTGTTTTGTTTATAGATATAAATGAAAATCGATTTTTATCTTGATGGGTTCTGAAGAAATATTTGGATCCGCAATTTTCCAATCTCCGAGTTTGTTTAATATTAATCGGACCTTTCAATAAATTTCTCATAATGTGTTTTAAAGTTTACCAGAAGATGAACATTTCAAAACGTATTCATAACAGGGTAATAGTTGTTCCTATCAATGTTTTTGATCTGGGTTAAAATATATATCTTCTTCTTTATGGATACATTAAAATCGTAATTGTTAACGAAGGAATGATTTCCAGCAGTTCTTCATTTTCAATCGTTGATTCTAGATGCTAACGAAGTATCTTGCGCATTAGGTGGTTCAATTTTGTAAGTAATGATGAGGTTAGGCAAAGGAGTCGGCAACCTCCTTTGAGCAGCATTTTGTGCAGAGAGAAACTCCATTGGTTTGGCCACTTTGCCCGTATGGATAATTATAGGTTAGTGAATAGGATTATGAACAATGTGCCTAAAGGCCTCAGATAGAGGGGGAGACCTAGGATGCGGTGGGCAGGTCAAACAGGACCTTATTAGAATTGGAGTGAGTGGCCATATGTAGCAGATGTAGCTCAGGACAATATACTTGGAGAACTAAATTGCATGGTCTGGTTGAATCTCCGTAGCCAAGGGCTGTTTGAGCAGGATGATGATGCTCCTTTATTAGATATTAAGGTAAATCAGACGAGTGGAAGATAACACGATTAATGCGTTTTGGTATCTCGGACTTCGTTCCAAGAATATACAAGCGGCAATATTTTTGAAATTTTCCCTCGTTCAATTGAGATCAAACGACATGACTTTCAACAATAAAATATAGAGGTGTGCGCCTTATTCTCACTTAAAATCGTAATATTTTTATACTGGAATGTTTAGATGTGGAAACACGGAGAACTTACATTTTCTTCACCTTAAGCTGATGGGCTTAGAAAGGCCACCATGCTTCGGATTGGACGTTAAGCCGTGGTTCCGTGTGCGAGAGAATCATATCCTGTGCACTCTGGATGGCCTTCAAGGGAAACTATCATCTGTCTCGTAACAGATATCTAGTGGATAACCGTATCCAAGCCTTCGGAGTGCTGGAGATCATGGTGTGCAAAAAAAAAGGGCTACTTAGAGGTAAACCCAACCTTAACCTTTATATTTCAAATTATTCGTTACCTCCACAAAAGTAAACATTACTAGACTGTTTAAATTTATTACGGCAAGCACAGTTTCAATGAAATTTATATAAGTTAATCAAAAATTTTATTTAAACTAATGGCTGGTAGTTCAGGCGGAATGAAGATTTTCTAAAGTAATTCGAAGATTACATTTTAATACTTTCGTAAATTATTAAAAGGGCGATATTAAACAAATTATTTTTGAAATAGGTTTGAAAAATAACATTCAGAAATGTTCCGAAGAACTTAAATTCAGGTCATGATTAATTTCTACTATAATAACACATAATTACTCTGAGGACTTCCAAACTTACTCTCTCAAACGTTACCCAGGTATGTAAAATATCTGTACCAGTAGGTGAATTTCGGCAATTCGTATAAGGTTAGAAAAAGATCCATAAATATCAAAAAAATCTCCAGAAATATCCAAAATAGTAAATATATCTCAGTCATTGACGGCTGAACAAAATTAGGAAATATTTTCTCTGTAGCAATTGACGAAGTTGCGTTAAGAAAAATGGACAATTCGATAGATGCCCAAATATCCAACGGAGGTTTCTCTTAATTTCGGTCATTATAAAATAAATGGCACAACTAGGAAATGACAAATGATAGAAAGACTATTCTAATATATAACATGTATACATTTACTGGTTTAGTGTGCACAACCGATGGGCCGCATGTGACCTGCGAATGTTTTTCCGTAAGGCACACGACCGCTTATAATGGTATCGAAAAATGCTAATGATATTTGATATTATTTGTTAATCTTTTTGTTGTGATGATTAAAAATTTTTAAAAATGTATTTATTTCTATCATTTTCATAATGAAATACTGTGTCTACGTCTTAAAAGTTTCGTTACTGAGGCCCGCAGGCCAACACCTCTTACAACAGAAGGCCGATGGACCAAGTAATGACGTCATCGTAGATATTCCTTTGTCCAGAAATATTCTTAGAAATTTATTTCTCCGCTAATGACCTTGCTGCCAATATCCGGGTCTCTCTATGCCCGGACTTCGTTTAATGGCCTTGCTCTCAATATCCGGGTCTGTTTATGGCAGTGTTTTAGTTTTCCACAGATATACATTTCAAAAACTTCTTTTCTAAATTCCGACATTGAATAACAATACTTGATATGGTATGCCCTAAGTAACCATTTACATAAATGACATCCAACTAAGAACAGACTTATTTCAATTCTCTTTCGTTTAAATTTTAATTGTGAATTGGTACTTAAAACCAAATGCTCTTTATGCCACAGTGTGAGAACAACACTCTTCGACATATGTGAATAACTGAACAACTGTAGAATTAGTTAATCAAAATGGCAAGCACGAGATCTCATGCACGAGATCCTATGGCGAACAGTCCTATAGAAGGAAAGCTCACCCATCGGTCAAAACCTAAATTTAATCTGTTCCCCGGTTATCCACAAAAATCGATATATAAATCCAAGTTGACTCGACCCCCAGGGTGGAGACTCTTAGTTTGACTTTTGCATCGATAAACCCGTCGACCTGGGATCCCACTCCCAGTCGCAAGTCCTCAACTTCGTCCTATCCATCGTAGCCGGGTCCCACAACCCAGCTTGCCATTCAGCTGGGATCTTTGACTTCTCAGAGGCTGCGTCGGAGCATACTTGACTGGCGCCCCCAACACCAGTCAGATGCCCTCCAACAACCTCTCCATCGGTCGTCAAACTTCTGGGGGCGCACCAGAAACTGCAGAGCCCGAACCCCACTTCACAGAGGCACATTAAGCCCTCCCCCCCCCAACGCACACGACAGAAAACATTAATATGCCATCTCGAGACTGAAACTGACCGGGCAGTTAAAATGTTATGCCAAGTGAACGCGTTACCACTGCAGCTTCTCGATTTCAGAATAATCTAATGAATTAAATATTTGGCACAGTTAAATCTAAAGTCTGAATTTTTTGATTTATAACCTTTAAAAATTGCTCTCTCTGCCGTAGCATGATAAAAATTCTCTTGTGATATGCAATTCATTTTATAGAAAATATTTGTATCGACAAATATTTATTTCAAACTTTGTAGTAAAATCGATGCTAATGGTATCGGAACAAATCTTCTCTACATCTTTTTTTGTTACTGGTTTTAGAATGTGAAACCGAACTAATGTTACTGCTGAGATTATTTAAACTAGAATACTGGTTTACGTAACTAGCCCCATTGAGTTCACCGATAATTGTAGTAATTTTAGGACTGTCGGAATTTCCTTAGAGTCTTTACTACGTTGAAAGTGTTTGGGATCGTGTGGAAAATTAACTGCTGGTTTTATCTCTTTGAATGGCTCAGGGTTTGATGCGATACCAGTTGGTAGAGGTATGAAATAATTGGTAAAATTCTCTTATTCCATTTTTTGAAAGAAATATTTCTGTAAACGTGGTACATAAGTCTAGCAGGTCAGAAGAACTCCATGAATATAAAACTGGGAGAAGTGGAATATCAAAAACCGAACCGTAAGGGATTGTCACAGTTTTCTTTGAAGCTGAAGAAAGGCAGTTTGAACGAGAGACCACTTGCTGTGAAGTGGCATGTCATTCCAATATTTCAAAAACAAATATGTTTTAAAAAAAGTTTTTAATTTTTAACAATCTATTGATATGTTTGTAACCAAATAATTTTGCTTACAATTATTCATAATTTGTTATGGTAAATTTTGAAATGGAAAATAAAAAGACCCTGGGACAAAGACAGAGAGAAAAAAACATGACACTTAGAAGGTTAAAAAAAAACACTCGCAAAGAATATGTAAACCATATTTTTCGATTACGTTTACGTCCAGATAATACACGCAACATTTCCAACTGCAGAAGGCCGGTGTACCGACCATGACTGTGAATTTGACAACAATGGAAAATTTCTTTATTTCAGTTTCATTTATGCTTCAAAAAAATGCAAAATTTTACTACTTACTACCAAACTTTTAGTATTTAATAATATATTTTGAATAGGGGCGGGGGTGGCTCAGTCGGTAGCGCGCCAGGTCGCAATCTCTAGTTCCCAGGTTCGAGTCCCAGCTGGGTCAGTGTTGAGATTTATCTTCGCAAAATCCCCGCCCTGCAGACGATCAGTAGGGGACACCGATGGGCTTGGAAGTCTGCCGTCTTTGGATGGGACGTTAAGCCGTGGCACCGTGTGCGGGAGAGCCAAACCCTGTGCACGTTAAAGAACACACTGGATGGTTTTGACGGGAGGCTACCATCTGTCTCCCAACAGCTATTTCAGTGGGTCTCCTCCCTAACATTCTCTGAGCCTTCGGGGTCCACGTGACCTGGCCATTTAACCCATGATGTGCAAAAAAGTGTCGCTCAGAAGTAAAACAACCCAACCCAAAATCTATTTTTAATATGTATAATAATAGATTAATGAATTCTATTTCCATCCAAAAATATGCCTATAAAGCATTCTCTACCGCCATTAAATATTTCGAAAGAATTTAAAATGAAATTATATGCGCTATGTTTTGCCTTACTCGTAAATAAAAAATGGAAACACAGAAGAGTTTCTATTGCTGAAATGTATTAAAATCTAATTAGTATTTAGCAAAGTTTAATTATCATGTTAATGGAACCTACTAATAGATTTCATATGCAATGCTCCTTTTTAGCCGTCTTTGCTGTTACAGAACTGAAGATATATTGATAGACTTCGTTGTCTTCCGTGTTTTTCGTGTAAGCATATATATTATTTCTGGTTAAGAGAAGATTAAAATCATATTAAATAACGGAGAAAGATTTTCATCAATGATTCGTTTCCATCGATCTTTCTTTGGTTAGAATTTCAGATAAAATGAATCAGCAGTATAAAAGTGTATTCGACGAATGCCTTTGTGTATCTCCGACTTCGTTTCGTAAAAGGGTATTCGACGAATACATCCTGGAACCGGGATTGTCCTATATTTCTAAACATTCATTGCTGAATTGCGAGAAGACTGTTCGACATTCCGCAATAAAATGTTAAAGTCGCGCTTTTTTGACATGTACAGCATAACGCTTTCATGCAGAAATCTGAAATTTGCAAACACAGACTTCATATATATATTATGAAAACTTAACTTGTTTTGCATTCATAAATAATTTAGTTCCTCCTTAAAGGCGAAACATACTAGATATTTCAAAAGAGTACCGATTTTTGTTCTGGTTATGTAACTAAAAATAACCTCATATAATATTTTAGTTAAACAATTTACCGGTAGTTTTACTAGCAGGAAGTATAAATATGCTGATGTGAAAAGTTTCCCCCACAAAAAAATACCGATTTTCATCATTACAAACATCTCAAAACAATTATCGTTGCCACGCAGGAATCGAATCCGCAACTCTCTAGATACATGTCAGAGTGCTCTACGGTTAAACCATCAAACCATAACCAACAACTAAAATCTTCCAGAATAAGACCTATAAATCTTTCACTGAGATGTGGTGGACCTTGTGCCATCTATACATCAGGAGAGGCAACTTTTTCCAATTGTTGCTAATGACTGCACGACCACACCTGGAGTCGAATCTATTTCTATTCTCGCAGAGGTGTATGCAAGCGACCGCAAGCAAAAGCCAAGTCAAATAGCCGCTGACGAATAACGTAGTTAGAACAGCTGGGCGAAAGTGAGCCTTAGTTTGCATTTGTTATTAGGTGCGTTGGCGAGATGGACGACTAAAAAGTTTAAATTTAGGGCGTGATTGCCCCTGTCTTTATGACAAGACACATCGAAATTAAACAAAATATGTAGGAATCAATGGCTTCACAGGTGAATTTCTATGTGTTTTGCAGTTTCAAAAATTTCCATTGTTAGAGAGCACTATTACAACTTTTAGATTTGAAATGTGTCAACAGTTCATCAATCATTCTAAACCCCAGAAGAATATATCGAAAAACCAAACGATAAGCCGGATCTAGAAAACCTTCGAGGGGGGGGAGGGTGTTAAGAAACACAATCAATCCAGAAAAATTTAAAAGGAGGGGGGAATAAAGAGACTTGATTGCCAATGCAGTATAACATTTGACACTCCGTTTTGCAATTCTTTAAATTATGTATATGCGTTACATTTTAATGTTTCGTAATTTTTTGTCTCTTCTACACTTACTAGCATTCTGAAAGGAGGACAATGCCCAACCTTCTAGATCCGGCACTGGTTGCATGTATAAACACAGACCACAAAGTAAAAACACTAGCTATTATTGAATAGGAACTGAAAACAATTCTAAATGCAACTTACCTTATAGTTAGCACCAATCTTTCGGCTGGAAAAATGGACTTTCTGAAATTTGTGTCCTTCTTTTCTATAAGAGGTTCAACAAGAGCTAAAACCGGTTTTAACTGAACAGGTGATATATATGCAAAAAAATTTGGTAATGTTCAGGATCAGCCTCCTGAATAGCAGGGAGTAAATTGTGGAAATCTCCTACTCTTTCTCTATCGTTGAAAAACTCGCGAACCTATTTAGTGCAATTTTTTTATTACTACGTCTATGATTAGCCAAGGCAAGTGATATTAACCGTTTAGGAATGAGCAAACTTCTTTTCCTGGTCATGATGTTTAAAACAGAATGAAAGCAATGTCAGAAAGCCCGGTTGATCTCGCAGAGACAACAAAGCAATAGATCTAAGTAGATCTGAAGCTATTAATTCCTTATTTTTTTGTCTCTGCTTTGTTGTCTCTGCGAGATCTACCGCAGCTATTCCAGATTGTTTGCAGCGAGAAGGATTTCGCAGACCGCGCGTTAAAGGCTGCACCCGTCCCTTGCGGAAAGGCGCGGAGCTGCGAGTGACGTCACAGTGCGTTTGCGACGCGGCAAACGGCAAGTGTGAAGAAGCCTTTACTTTTCCTTAGTTATCATCCGTTCATGATTGTATGTTGGTGCTGTATGTGAGTGATATGCCCGTTCTTCTGTGAACAATATGTGTGAGGGCGAATTTTTGAAAATGTCAGTGGTATCCGGGATATGAGAAACACAATTAAACTAACCTAAACTTCAATTTCAGAAAGTTTATTATTTCAATTTCAGTTTTATTACGGTTGCATGAGAATTCTGGATGTTTGAATACCGGACAACTAGGAATTTGCTTTATATATAAATATATATATATATTTTTTTTTTCTTACCGTCTCAATTATAGTAAAAAATGACTAATAAGATGTTCTTCGTTTTAATATGTTAAACTTTTTAGTTCTGTACAATAAGTCTGGAACGTATCTTTTTAAGGTACACTATTATATCTAACGAAAATTACGAGTGTGGATATTTCGTGGACTGCCGTCCCAAACAATTAGCAACTTCTCTTTGGAGTCAAAACGTTATACAGTATGTGGCAACTTAGCGACTTTTCAAGGCACTGTGTTGGTTTCGGACAGCTTACATATATATAAGTCGTCCTAAGATCGAGTGTTAAGTGCTTTGCTACTGATCTAACGGTCCTGGTTTCGAGCACAGTGTAAGGTGGATGTATGTATCGTTTATCTGCTGAGGGCCTACAATCCGCACAGACCTTCTACTATGCCGTATAAACTGACAGGCTACTATCAGACCTCTGTGGTAAGCAGTTGCTTGGGGAGGTATTTATTTATATTTATTCACTGAAAGCTACCATCGATGCCTACGTAATGGGAATGCCTGCCGATTTCGAGACGTGAAGCGACAGTAGCGCTAGTTACATTTTCGTCCACTTGGCGCTGGGGATCTGCTGTTTCGCTTGTTACTTGCTTCGTAGCGTTGTAGACTATTACGCTGTTTATTGGATTCTACTCTGTCTACTGGATATTACGCTGTCTATTGGATATTACGCTGTTTATTGCTTCAAAATTGGATTCTGATACGGATTTGTTCTTATATCATATACATTCTGTCTACTTCCTGCCGTCTTTAACTAGAAATCAGAACGCTGATGCAGTATTGTGTGATGTTTTGCAGAAGCGAAACTCAGTTTCCATCGAATCTATTCCAAACTGTGTCTGCATCAATACGTCGGCAACGTAACGATGACATGTGTATTTGAAAAAAAATTCTGAGATCACTTTTGAATAAATAATATTTTGAAATCTCAGAAACCTTTACAATATGTGGAACTGAGTTACACTGCCCTAAATAATATTAGAGAATTTCCGTGTTATGTGAATGGGAATCATACTTCGAAGCTCTGTAACTTGTAACATATTCAGTTAATGAAAAAATGCTACTTAAAAGAAATGAAAGATCATAATCTTATCTATTTGAATCTCGATTTTCAACAGCATTTGTCTAGTATTTAAGGAATTATGGAAGCTAGAATATTTCACAACAGTAATGGGTCATAATAATTTATTTCAGATATTAATTAAGACTTAAATAATAAGTATTTTTTTAAATCATTCAATAAAATATAAATTTTAAAAGTTGCATAATTATTATTTCGATGTTAGATAATTATGAATGGTTTTTTTTTTATAAAACAAGGCAATTTATTATTAAAATTTTCAGTTTCCATAACTCTTTAAATACTCAGTGAATATTGATGACAAATCGAAATTTCAATAAATTCGATTATCTTTAACTTCAGTCACAGTTTTTCATTAAATGCATCAAATGTGTATATGTAAAATCTGAGTTTGTGTTTATCGGTCACCTAGATAGCAGTAGGATCCTGACAAAGTAGAGACAAATACCCTTCTGCACACACGAGCGACTCGAAAGTAATCAGGCCCCTGGCTGGGCGAATATGACCAAGAAAAATATCCGTTGTTTACAACGATATCAAAACAAAGTGCTACAACAGGTTACGAATTCTCCCTGGTTCGTCAACAACAGAAGAATTCATCACGATCTTGGAATTAAACACATATGTAACTTTATTAAGAACACCTCGAAGGTTTTCTTTGATGGTGTTGACTCAAACCCACGTGATTTGATTTCTTTCCTATTGCATTATTTGTTCGATCCTCAGAGCAGGATCAAAAGAGCAAGGCCCCTGATCTTCGATATGGGTACCTTTTTGGTTTAGTTCTTGCTTTCTGCTCCTGTTCCTACGTGTTCTTTTCATAGCCCTTCGGGGTTTCACCATAGCTTGGTGTACTACATTTTGTACTGTCTTTGACTCATGGCCTTATCGGCGATCATCAGATGAAAATGGTTATGGGGTCATTTGATCCTGGCACATTGAATGTTATGTTTCAGCTATCATCCTTCTCGCTGCAAACAACCTGGAATAGCTGCGGTAGATCTCGCAGAGACAACAAAGCAGAGACAAAAAACTAACAAATTAATAGCTTCAGATCTAGTTAGATCTATTGCTTTGTTGTCTCTGCGAGATGTACAGGGCTTTCTGACATTGCTTTCACTCTATTTTAAACGTCATGTCCAGGAAAAGAAGTTTGCTCATTCGTAAACGGTTAATATCACTTGCCTTGGCTAATCATAGACGTAGTAATAAAAAAAATCGCACTAAATGGGTTCGCGAGATTTTTAACGATAGAGAAAGAGTAGGCGATTTCTACAATTTAATCCCTACTATTCAGGAGGCTGACCCTGAATATTACCAAAATATTTTGCGTATGTCACATGTTCAGTTAAAAGCGGTTTTAGCTCTTGTTGAACGACTTAGAGCAAAGAAGGACACAAATTTCAGAAAGTCCATTTCCGCAGCCGAAAAATTAGCGCTAACTATAAGGTAAGTTGCATTCAGAATAGTTTTCAGTTCCTATTCAATAATAGCTAATGTTTTTACTTTGTGGTCTGTCTTTATATATGCAATCAGTGCCGGATCTAGGAGGGAGGGCATTGGCCTCCTTTCAGAATGCTAGTAAGTGTAGAAGAGGCAAAAAATTACGAAACATTAAAATGTAACGCATATAAATATTTTAAAGAATTGGGAAAGGGTTGGGTTGGGTTGTTTTACCTCTGAGCGGCACTTTTTTGCACACCATGGGCTAAATGGCTAGGTCACATGGACCCCGAAGGCTCAGAGAAGGTTGGGGGAGGGGACCTACTGGAACAGCTGTTGGGAGACAGATGGTAGCCTCCCGTCAAGGCCATCCAGCGTGTTCTTTAACGTGCACAGGGTATGCCCTCCTGCACACGGGGCCACGGCTTAACGTCCCATCCGATGGACGGCGGCCTTTCCAATCCCATCGGTGTCCCCTACTGACCATGGGCAGGGAGGGGAATTTTGCGGAGATAAATCTCAACGCTGACCCAGCTGGGACTCGAACCTGGGAACTACAGATTACGAGCCTGGCGCGCTACCGACTGAGCCACCCCCGCCCCTAGCTTCCCGATTGCTGCCTTAAACTCCTTAGGGGTAGTGAAAAGTGTCTGACTTGTCGGACGCAGATAGAAATGACGTATTTACCTCTCGTTGAGTAATTTCATCTGACAAGTCAGAATTATCCTGGAACTAGGTGACCAATGTTGATGTAAAAGCTTCAGCTTTCTCAGCAGCACTATATACCACCCCCTTTTCACCTTGTATAGGCGGGAGGTTTTTAGGATTTTTAGCCTCTTTGTAAAGTTCCAAACAAAATTATCATAAACAGAGAGGTTTTCGATCTTATTTTTCCAAGAGGTTGCTCTGAATTCTGCGATATCTGCTCGAACTCTGTTCTTCAGGGCATAGTACATATTGTTATATGCAGGATACCGAAATCTTTGCCAACGATGTCTAGCTTGGTTTTTGGCCTTCACAAGTTCAAGTAAGTGGGAAGGTAACTTAAAATAAACAGGAACCTTTTTCCTCGTATAACTAGCCTTCCTCTTACATGCATGAAGAATAGCAGTAAAATTTTCAATGTTGTGGAAATGCGGAGAACTGCGTTTACCTTTGAGAGAAGCGTGAACAAGTTCTTTGTAAACATCCCAATTTGTTGAAACGGAAACAGGAGGAGTTGCCACATTTGATATGGAGAGCTGAAGAGAGATTGGTATGTGATCCGAGTTTAGCGATTGTATAGTATCAAGGCTGTAGGCCGGAAAAAAGTGTCCCAGCAGGACTATATCAAGCACATCTGGCATGTATTTCGGGTTGTACGGAAAATAAGTGGGACTGGAAGGCGCATCCACAATGATCCCCTAACTAGTAGAATATTCAAGCAGGGTGCAACCGTTTAAGTTACACCTTCGAGAATTCCAAGCAGTATGTTTGGAGTTTAGATCACCAGCAAGAATTGTGGGACAGTCGGTTTCAAAGATCCAATCCAGATCCACAGAACGCAAAATAATATTTGGAGGCTTATAACAAGAAATTATGTTTAGTTTTCCAATACTAGTCCGGGGAATAGAGATGGCAGTTACTTCAATGGAAGCCACTTCAGGAAGCAGATAATGGAAGTGTGGAATAGAGCTCTTAACAAAGATGGCTGTCCCACCACCTCCATTATGTATTCTGTCAGTTCGATAACTTTGTAATTTGCGACATTGAGCGTATCACTAGCCCTTAAGTGTGTCTCGCTCAGTAAAGCCACATCCACATTAAACTGCAGAAGAAAGTTCAGAAACTCGTAAAGGTCTCTTTTAAGGCCGTTGCAATTCCATGCAATAATCTGAAGCTGGTCATGATAATAAGGTGAATCACCCATCGGGGTTCAGAGCGTTGAGCAGTAGATCAAAAGCTCGGACCCCGACAGTAATTTTGGCCATCATGCCTTTAGCACTTTGATACTCTGTAAAAAAAGATTTAATGGTGGTCAGAATAGCAGCAAGATTGGTTTTTGACAAAGGGAAAAAACATCTTTGATATCATTAATCAGAATTGAGTCCAACTCTTTTTTCTCCTTCTTAGAGGATGTTTGTACTTTAGGTTTCTGCTGAACAGGAGTAGAAGTACGTTCATATGAAGCTGGTGAAGGAACAGCAGTAGACTGTCCAATCCTAGATGTAGATGAAGAAGCAACTGTAGCAGCATACGAAAGAGAAGTAGATGTTTTGGCAACAAACGGGGGAGTCACCTTTCCCTTTCCCAGAGGTACAGACTTTGATTGTCTACGAGATTGAGGCATAGTGTTGGTAGAACCAAGTTTAGTATAGAAAGCACATCCCTAATAATTAGCTGTATGTGCCAGCCCACAATTAGCGCAAGTGGGGGGGGGGGCATCATTCTTGCTTCTGGAACAAGTAGTTGTGAAATGATCCCAGCGCATTTCACGCAACGGGGCCTATTATGGCATCAACTCTGCACATGACCAAATGATTGGCAGCGGTGACATTGAGTGGGTGCAGGTCCTTTTCTATAATTTTCAACCTTGATTCTTAAGTGAAAAAGACTAGTAACGTTGAAAATGTTCTTATTTGCAGCATTCTTCGAAAGTTCTACAAGAAAAACGGGAATTGGTTTCCTATCTGCACCGTGTTTCAGTTGTGAAATTTTAAGGGGGTTCAAACCCATGCCAAGTAGCTCAGTCGTAAGCTCGTCGCAAGTAACATCCAGAGATAAATTTTTAAGAACTACTTTCAGATTTTTTTCAGCTTTAAGCGGATATGTATGAAATTCAAGGTGAGACCCTTCAAACAATCTGACGAAGGCGCGAAAATCCCGAGTGCACTTCGTTTGTACACGAATGGCGTCTCCATTCGATTTGGCAGTGAAAGCCTCCACTGCCAAAACAGCAAGCTCTCGTTGTAATAGGGTCCAGTTTTTTGGACTCTTCAAAATAATTGGGGGAATCTGTTCCCATTTGGCCCCAGTCACTGAGGACGTATCCAACCGGCAAGACCTATCAGAGGTAGAAGCAGCCATAACATCCTTTGATCCATCAGCTTGGTCAGAGTTCAGGGCTAAAACCGAGAATTTATTTTTAAGTGGGATAGTGTCATGGGTAGGAGAAAGGGGACGTTTATGTCCTTTCTTAACAGGTTTAAACTTTGTTGTGTCCATACTATCCACTGTATCAGCAGTTGTAACAACAGAAACAAAATTTCCAGTATTCTTAGAAGTGGTAGCAACTTGCTGGTTTGACGTTGTGAATTTGAATTCACAATTATGTTCCATAATTTCCTTTTCAATATAATATTTTTGTAATATGGCCGTCTTAAAGGTGGCATAAGTTTCAGGGTTAAGACCATGAATCTGAGTCATATTTGGCATACTCCTCCAATTTATAAAGGTTGTGCATCAAACATTTACATGTTGAAGCAGCATACGTTTTGGCAGCTCGTTGAGGCGGATGAGAGTTATCTCCAGTTTCGACACAATGATCAAAGTTTTCCCCTGGGGCAGGGGATATGCCATCCAACAACTGCGGAGGTGATACCTCTTTGCAGGGTAAATGCCCCTCAATAACAGAAGGACTACAGATTTGCCAGACATCGTCGTCCGGTATCCAATGCAGTGCCGGCTCAGCCGAGTCTGCCATCAAAATCTCCCGAGAGTCCGCTACTGCATCCATATTTGAATTTTCGATATATCATCGAATTCTGAGACGAAAGAAATAATAAATAAGCACTGACCTGAAGTGCAGAAGAAACGAAGCCCAAGCTTTAGGCGAGAAGAAATTAAATACTGCCTACCGCCGCGACAAATATCACAGCACACACTCCGTAGGGAATTCGGCGAAACAGTCCTTCGCGAAATCCGGTCCTATCAAAGATAAAGTCAAGAAACGTGTGCACAAGCCACTCAGAGCAGAAAGATGAAGTCCTTCCAAACGAAAGAATCACACCAATCTCCACAGAATTACTATGAGGACTCCAAACTTACAATTGGTGCTCTCTCAAACTTTACCCAGGTATGTAAAATACCTGTACTAGTAGGTGAATTTCGGCAATTCGTATTAGGTCAGAAAAAGCATGCATAAATATCAAAAAGATCTCCAGAAATATCCCAATAGTAAATATATCTCAGTCGTTGACGACTGAACAGAATTGTGAAATATTTTCTCTGTAGCAATTGACGAAGTTGCGTTAAGAAAAATGGACAATTTAATATTCCATAGATCCTCAAATATCAAACGGAGGTTTCTCTTAATTTCGGTCATTATAAAATAAATGACACAACTAGGAAATGACAAATGATAGAAAGACTATTCTAATATGTAACATATATACATTCGTCTAGTTTAGTGCGCACAACCGGTGGGCCGCATGTGACCTGCGACTGTTTTTTCGTGAGGCCCACGATCGCTTTTATTGATATCGAAAATGCTTACGATATTTGACATTATTTGTTAGTCTTTTTCTTGTGATTATTACAAATTTTTAAAAATGTATTATATGTAATTATTTCTTTCATAAGGAAGCACTGTGTCTACGTCATAAAAGTTTTGTTACTGAGGCCTGCAGGCCAACACCTCTTATAGCAGAAGACCGATGGACCAAGTAATGAAGTCATCATAGATAGTCCTTTGTCCAGAAATATTCTTAGAAATCACTAATTACCTTGCTGCCAATATCCGTGTCTCTCTCTGCCCGGACTTGGTTTAATGGTCTTGCTGTCAATATCCGGGTCTCTTTATGGCAGTGTTTTAGTTTTCCATAGATATACATTTCAAAACTTCTTCCGACATTAACAATACTTGAAATGGTATGTCCTAGGTAAGCATTTACATAAATGACATCCAACTAAGAACAGACTTATTTCAATTCTCTTTCCTTTAAATTTTAATTGTGAATTGGTACTTAAAACTAATTGCTCTTTATGTCGCAGTGTGAGAACAACACTCTTCGACATGTGTGAATAACTGAACAAGTGTAGAATTAGTTAATCAAAATGGCAAGTCCCAGTGTAACGCAACATATGTCTGCACACCATCTTTGGGGATAATGCCACGCTCTCCACTTCCTACGTTCGGGGCAAGTCAGAGCCATAAAGACACAGCTCATCCTTGACATCCTATGGCGAACAGTCCTATAGAAGGAAAGCTCACCCATCGGTCAAAACCTAAATTTAATCTGTTCCCAGGTTAGCCACAAAAATGGATATATAAATCCAAGTTGACTCGGCCCCCGGGGTGGAGAATCTTAGTTTGACTTTTGCATCGATAAGCCCGTCGACCGGGGATCCCACTCCCAGTCGCAAGTCCTCAACTTCGCCCTATCCATTGTAGCCGGGTCCCACAACCCAGCTTGCCATTCAGCTGGAATCTTTGACTTCTCAGAGGCTGCGTCGGAGCACGCTTGACCGGAGCCCCCAAACATCAGTCAGCGGCCCTCCAACAAACTCTCCATCGGTCGTCAACCTACTGGGGCGCACCAGAAACTGCAGAGCTCGAACCCCAACTTCACAGAGGCACCTTAAGCCCCCACCAACGCACACGACAGAAAAAATTAATATGCCATCCCGGGACTGAAATTGACCTGGCAGTTAAAATGTTGTGCCAAGTGAACGCGATACTACTGCAGCTTCTCCATTTCAGAATAATCTAACGAATTAAATATTTTGCACAGTGAAATCTAAAGTCTGAATTTTATGTTTATAACCTTTAAAAAATTGCTCTCTCTGCCGAAGAATGATAAAAGTTCTCTTGTGATATGCAATTCACCTTATAGAAAATATTTGTATCGACAAATGTTTATTCCAAACTTTGTAGTAAAATCGATGCTAATGGTATCAGAAGAATTCTTCTCTACATCTTTTTTTGTTACTAGTTTTACAATGTGAAACCGAACCAATGTTACTGCTAGATTATTTAAACTAGAATACTGATTTACGAAACTAGCATCATTGAGTTTACCGATATCTTTAACAATTTTCGTCGTTGAAAGTGTTTGGGATCGTGTGGAGAATTAACTGCTGGTTTTATCGCTTTGAAAGGCTCAGGGTTTGATGCGACATCTGTTGGTAAAGTTAGCAGATAATTGGTAAAATTCTCTTATTCCATTTTTTGAAAGAAATATTTCTGTAAACGTTGTACATAAGTCCAGCAGGTCAGAAGAACTCCATGAAAATAAAACTGGGAGACGTGGGACATCAAAAACCGAACAGCAAGGGATTGTCACAGTTTTCTTTGACGCTAAAGTAAGGCAGTTTGAACGAGAAACCACCTGCTCTGAAGTGGCATGTCATTTCAGTATTTCAAAAACAAATATGTTTTGAAAAAAAGGTTTTAATTTTTAACAAACTATTGATATATTTGTAACCAAATAATTTTGCTTACAATCATTCATAATTTGTTATGGTAAATTTTGCAGTGGGCAATAAAAAGACCCTGGGACAAAGATAGAATAAAAAAAGAAAAAACACTCAGAAGGTTAAAAAAAAACACTCGCAAAGAATATGTAAACCATATTTTTGGATCACGTTTACGTCCAGATAGTACAAGCAACATTTCTAACTGCAGAAGGACGGTGTACCAACCATGACTGTGAATTCGAAAACAATCGAAAATTTCTTAATTTCAGTTTCATTTATACTTAAAAAAATGCAATATTTTACTACTTAATGCCAAACGTTTAGTATGTAATAATCTATTTTGAATAGCGGCGGGGGTGGCTAGGTCGGTAGCGCGCCAGGCTTGCAATCTGTGGTTCCCAGGTTCGAGTACCAGCTGGGTCAGCGTTGAGATTTATCTCCGCAAAATCCCCCGCCCTGCCCACGGTCAGTAGAGACACCGATGGGCTTGGATAAGGCCGCCATCCGTCGGATAGGACTTTAAGCCGTGGCACCGTGTGAGGGAGAGCCATACCCTGAGCACGGTAAAGAACACACTAGATGGCCTTGACGCGAGGCTACCATCTGTCTCCCAACAGCTAATCCAGTGGGTTCCCTCCCCCAATTTTCTCTGAGCCTTCGGGGACCATTTGACCTGGCCATTTAGCCCATGGTGTGGAAAAAATTGTCGCTCGGAGGTAAAACAACCCAACCCAAAATCTATTTTGAATATGTATAATAATAGATTAATGAATTCTATTTTCATCCAAAAATTTGCCTATAAAGTATTCTCTACCGCCATTAAATATTTCGAAAAATTTTAAAATGAAATTATATGCGCTATGTTTTGTCTTACTCGTAAATAAAAATTGGAAATACAGAAAAGAGTCTATTGCTGAAATGTATTAAAATCTAATTAGTATTTAGCAAAGTTTAATTTTCATGTTAATGGAACCTGCTAATAGATTTCACATGCAATGCTCCTTTTTAACCGTCTTTGCTGTTACAGAACTGAAAATATATTGATTGGATAATAGACTTTGTTGTCTTTCGTGTTTTTGGTGTAAGCTTATATATTATTTCTGTTTAAGAGAAGATTAAAATCATATTTAAAAACGGGGAAATATTTTGATCAATTATTCGTTTCGATCGATCTACTTTTGGTTAGAATTTCTGATAAAATGAATCAGCCGAGTAAAAGAGTATTCGACGAATGCCTTTGTGTATCTCCGACTTCGTTTCGTAAAAGGGTATTCGAAGAATACATCCTGGAACCAGGATTGTCCTATATTTCTGAACTTTCATTGCTGAATTGCGAGAAGACTGTTCGACATAAAATGTTAAATTCGCGCTTTTTTTGACTTCAACAGCACAACGCTTTCATGCACGAAGCTGAAAATTGCAAACATCGACTTCACATATATTATACTAATTTGCCTTGCATGCATAAATAATTTAGTTCCTCCTCCTTTGTAATTAGGAAAAACTCTCGAAAGCAGATTATATCTAAAATCAGTTCCACTTGAGTTTTTCTTAATCCCTTGTGCCGTCGAACTAAGATTCAGACACTCAGTTGTCGGGCATAAGGTTAAACTAATTTAATGTGATCAGCGAGACAGCCTCAGCAAAACATAATGTTCTCTGCCAGCTGTCCCTCAAAAACACACATCTTTCAAACAACTTTCACTCTTTCACACAGCATTCACTGCCCCACACGCGTTTGGGATGGGATGTGCTTGCTAGGAAATATTCCCAAGTCTTATTAGACGGCGTCCATCCCTAGCATGCACAATTGAGATGCGTGTGGGGCTTCAAGAGAAACATAAATACAAACATTTCGCCATAACCAAACGAAAAACATAAAACATTTAGCACCCTTAAGAGGAGAGGGGTTCAAATCCGGGTTCCTGCCATTGCGCGCAGTTAGTACTTATCATGGAAACACTGAGAATTTTCGCCATTTTCCAGATAAATAGTGGGCTTTCAGATTTTAATTTCCAAACACAGGAAATAAAGTTTCGGCCGCATAAAAAAAAATTCGAATTTTGAATAATTTTTATAGGTGAATTTACTATAAATAACTTCATATATTATTTTAGTTAAACAATCTACCGGTAGTTTCAGTGGCAGGAAGTATAAATATGCTGATGTGAAAACTTTTGAAAAAAATAATACCGAATTTCATCATTACAAACATCTCAAATCAATTATCGTTGCCACGGCGGGAATCGAACCCGCAACTCTCTAGATACATGCCGGAGCGCTCTACGATTAAACTGTTAAACCAAGGAGTGTCTAAGGGAGAAGAGATCTAGCTTCCATAGACGTAATGTAAACTTTTCGATTGCAGCGAGCTCTAAATATGGCAAATCGTGCATTGCAATGAAGCCACCTAGCCAGGGAGAGGAGCGAGTTCCCTGCATTATTTCTCCAGCGCCGAGCAAAGTTTTCAATTGCTTACATCACGTGACTAATTTTACATACGCTTCGACTATGAATAACGTTCATTTTCTTTATGAGGTACAATCGTAATTTCTTTTCCTTCAGAGGCAAAATATCAATGTAGTCATTTTTTAATAAAATCCAATTTTGTAAAACTGGTAGTAGCTATGCTAAAGAATAAAATTTTAATATTTTGAACAACCTATAGCATTTACTATATTATAATAAATTGAGATTTATGTGTCAATGCAGGATAACATGATCTATATAATTATATTTTATACAATTGCTGATATTTTCAATAAAACATCTATTCGTAAGCAATATCAAATCGAGTGTTTTACTTGTATAAACGTTCAACAGACGGCAGCAGGCACTTCCCGTATCAACCATAAAAAAAGAATTACTCTGTTAGAGCACAGTGCAGAAGCCAATATAGATCGATATGCTCCAGGGAACACAAACCTGCAACATACTTTGACTTATATATATTCGCAAGATGATTAAATGTATTGATTTACATACTAATTTTAAAAATTCTGAAAAATTACTCAAAATAAACATACAAAAACTTTTCCAGGTATCCTAAAATGTACTCCTGAACGGGATAAAACACTCATTGAATAACTTTAGGGTCAGCTACCACTGTGACAAACAGCCATGGCTGTTAGACATTTGGAGACACTGGTTAAATCCCAATGCATATACCAATAGTAAGACAAATCATATCTGCAGTGGGCTAAAATGATTGCAGTGCGCATGCGCAGATCGCCCCTTACAGTTGTTTTTGTGCCTGCACATCAATTTGCCACGTTCAGCTTCGGTAAAATTCCACAGAACGGCGCCACTTACGCTTGTGCAAAGCTAGTCATCTAAGCAACAACGAAATTCTTCCAGAAAAAGACCTATAAATCTTTCACTGAGATGTGGTGGACCTTGCACCATCTATACATCAGGAGAGGCAACTTTTTCCAATTGTTGCTAATGACTGCACGACCACACCTGGAGTCGGTTCTTATTTCTCTTCTCGCCGAGCGGTATGCAAGCGACCGCAAGCAAGGGCCAATCATATAGCCGCTGACGAATGACGCAGTTAGAACAGCTGGGTGAAAGTGAGCCTTTCTTCGCATTTTTTTATTAGGTGCGTTGGCGAGATGGACGACTACAAACTTTTAAATTTAGGACGTGATTGCCCTTGTCTTTATGACAAGACACATCGAAATTAAACAAAATATGTAGGAATCAATGGCTTCACAGCTGATCAATGTTTCAGGTGAATTTCTATGTGTTTTGCAGTTTCAAAAATTTCCATTGTTAGAGACCACTATTACAACTTTTAGATTTGAAAAGTGTCAATAGTTCATCAATCATTCTAAACCGCAGATGAATATATCGAAAAACCAAACGATAAGTGCCCGGATCTAGAAAACCTTCGAGGGGGGAGGGGGGTAAGAAACACAATTTATCCAGAAAAATGTAAACGGAGGGGGGAATAAAGAGAATTGATATCCAATGCAGTATAACATTTGACACTCTGTTTTGCAATTTTTAAAATATGCATAAGCGTTACATTTTAATGTTTCATAATTTTTCACTTACTAGCATTCTGAAAGGAGGACAATGCCCTCTTCCTAGATCTGGCACTATTATTATTGAATAGGAACTAAAAACAATTCTAAATGCAATTTACCTTATAGTTAGCGCCAATCTTTCGGCTGGAGAAATGGACTTTCTGAAATTTGTGTCATTCTTTGTTATAAGTGGTTCAACAAGAGCTGAAACCGGTTTTAACTGAACAGGTGACATACGCAAAAATTTGGGCAATGTTCAGGGTTAGCCTCCTGAATAGTAGGGATTACATTGTAGAAATCGCCTAGTCTTTCTCTATCGTTAAAAATCTCGCGAACCCATTTAGTGCGATTTTTTTTACTACTACGTCTATGAATAGCCAAGGAAAGTGATAGTAACCGTTTACGAATGAGCAAACTTCTTTTCCTGGACATGATGTTTAAAATAGAGTGAATGTCAGAAAGCAAGGTACATCTCGCAGAACATAATCTCCATAAACATAACTTTCTCTTCATAACTGGACCACTTTCCAGCTTGTTTGCATCGAGAACCAATGAGCTTAGTTCTTTGTTGCAGACCGCGCGTTTAATTGCGGGAAATCACAGTGCGTTTGCGACGCGGCGAACGGCAAGTGTGAAGAAGCTTTACCTCTTCTTAATTATTGTCCGTTCATGATTGTATGCTGGTGCTGTATGTGAGCGATATACCCCGTTCTTCTTGAACAATAATGTTGTTACATTTATGGCGAAGTAATTTTCGATTCACAGAAGCGTGAAATAAAGCTTGTTATCAAAAAGGCATACCACCTTTACTTTGGGTGTAAGATTAGAGATCACAGAGGAGATGGACTCCGCATATAGTGTGTAATAGCTTATGCCAAATTTATGACGTCCCTTTAAGAAGACCTACCATAGAGACAATTCTTATAATTTTGATCCTAATATTACGGGTGAATTCTTGTGGTAATTCTTCTTCTTGTTCAACATAAACTATTTTTCCGGAAATCACTCGGGGCCTTTCGCCCCTCTCGTCCGGAAATTCTTTTAGGAAAGGTCCGTGTACTACTTCGAAGAGTTCTCCCAACTGAGTCTGGAAAACCGAAATTTCAAAAGCAAAACCATAGAATTGCCAGTAATCTTAAATTGGAAGTCAAATAAACATTCCATAAACATTCCATAGTTCTCTGAAGGAAGGAGGTAGTTCAGTAGAAACTAAAAGTTCTTTATTAACATTATTAAAATTTTAAGAGCGTTCAATCTCCTAATGCAGAAACATCGCGGCACTCTTTGGACACTAAATCAAATTCTGTCAATCAATCTAGTAATCTTTAGAAATTGTAAAATTAATTTAAAAGTATATTTCCTTTTTATCAAATTCTGGTGTACCAGTAGATCTTTGAGTGTAAATTCCTCAATTCCAATTTCTTCCAGTGAGTGAAACATTTTATCTCTATGAGTGTCAAATTTGCTGCAATTAAGTAACACATGAGAGACTGTTTCTTTTGTTCTACATGTATCACATGAAGATGACTCAGCTCTGTTTATCTTATGCATTTGATCATTCAGTCTTCTGGTCCCTGTTCTAAGTCTGGTAATGGTCACTATGTCGTTTTTAGTCAGTCCGAAATCTTGAAATGGATCAATGGTTTGACCAATCAAACTCCTATGATTCAGATGTGAGAAAGAATGAACTTTAAAATAATGCCAAAAATTTTGTTTTAAAATTTGATTATTTTTGCTTTTATAATAATTGAAACCTCTTGGAATATTGAGCCAGTTTTCACGTAATAACGCTTCCTTAGCAATTTTGTCAACAATTTCATTTCCTATAACGCCGACGTGGCTGGGAATCCACTGCACGTTTAACTCAATACCACTTTTCATCATTTTGTTCGCCATTTTCAAAATGTTGCAAAAAAGCTCAATGTAGCTAGATCTTCCCGGAAATCCTTGTAAAAATTGAATAACTGATCTGCAATCAGACAGAATAACAACTTTGTCACAGGACAGAGTAGTAGCCCACTTAAGGGTCATTTGTATGGCTACAAATTCAGTTGTGAAAACTTCTGTTTGGCCCGGTAGTCTAACTGCTAAATGAATATTCTGATCTGGGATCCAAACTGCAGCAGCCGCTCTTCCCTCATCCTTGTTCACAGAGCCATCCGTAAATAGTTTTGTAAAGGAAGCATACTTTGCCTCCATTAAAGTTTCAGCTAAATTCTTGAATACATTCACATCTTGATTTTTCTTAGTAGTAATACCCTGTATCTTACGAAAACAAGGAATGTTTTCAAAAATCCATGGGGGCAAATCATCCCATTGGTCCACTGGTCGCTGAAGGCCCCGAACGTCTTCGAACAGAGGAAACCCTCTGATTACTTCATAAATAGGACATGTTTTCCTCAGAGAATGACTGAAAATCTTCTCAACCAGTGGGTTAGTCCTCTGTTTATAAATCATTCTGAAAAAGTGTTGGAAGAGGATATTGGGTGTCCTTTGAGAAAGAGTTGGGTCAGATAGATCCTTATGGCTCTATTTTGAATTTTTTCCATTTTTGTAACTAATGTGTAGCTAGGATTTTCCAAAAGAAATTCTCCATATATTCCAGTCTGGATGTTATTAAGACTTTATAAATATTTAACATTTGTTGAATGGAGGATCTTTTCGTTCCTCGGAGCTAGACATCGCAGGATATTTACGAAGGGTATTGTAGTTTCTTCCATGAATTTAATGTATTTTGGCCATTTCAGTTTTGAATCTAGTAAAACTCCGAGAAATTTGTGAAATTTAACAACCTTTAGTATTGTATTGTTCATCCTTAACTGTAAAGAACGAAATTTGCGGAGGGAGCAAAAGGGGAGCACTACAGTTTTTCTGGTGACACCTGCAGTCCCCATTTATCGAAGTAAATTTCTAACTTCAAAACAGTTTTCTGATGCTGTTCCTCCAATGATTGTAAATTTCTTCCCGATATCCATATTGCGATATCATCAGTAAAAACAGAGAACTTTATTTTAAAAAAATTATTCGCCTTTATTTTCAAATATATTAATGCTATTAATACAAGTAATTTTTCACCAAATAAAGTATATTTATAGATAAACATTAGTATAAAGAATATCACAGAGTCCAACAGTAATAATATTAGAATCAAAACTGTAAGAAGTGTTATATATTAGGATTAGTTAAGCTGACGTCAAAATTTGGTCCTCTGACTTTCTGTTATAACAGGTGCTGGTTGGAACACTGCGTGTTCGCAGCTGGGTAAATAGTAAAGGCGGTCAATGCAATATACCATTCCTATGATATGGCGGGAACCAATCAAACCACGTGAGGGACTGTTACTTTTGTATGACACCTTCACAGGGAAGTGGTATTAAAAAAGAGAAAAAAAAACAGACAAAATCATATGGACCTTTTTTTTGTTTACCTGATATTTGTATAGCTTTTTTTTAACTTTATTTTTTTTCAAAATAAAGTTAGGTTACAATTGGTGACGTTTTTGGGACTAGATTTTTTTTCTTAATGCCATTCCCTTACCCATTTTATGCCTGTTGTTCATTTCAAATTTCAGCGTATTGCGTCCAACTGACATTAGTCTATTCAAAATTTCTGAACTTTACTTATAGCTATGTATTTCAATTAAAATTTATTTCATACCTTTATTAAGTTACAATGGTCTTTTCTTAAACAGAAAAAAAATGCAAAATTTACTTTCAAATTTTGTTTTCTTTCCATTAATAGAATTCAATTTTTGCCCCAGAAAAGCTCATAATTTTTCTACCTGTCAGCAATTTCTTTAATTTATTATAAATAAAACTTTATTAATAATATAGGAAACAAAAGTCAATGCTGTTTTGTCATTTCTAGGAACACCGTATGGGTGAAACTTCAAATGTAATGTACATGAAATCTTTCTAGTTTATGATTCATATTAAGTCGATATTATTACAAATTCCAACATTGCCGTGTTAAAATGCTTTCCTTATTCTCATTAAGTAAGATTAATGCCAAAACTCCACCTATTCGTCTTGAAAGTCGAGAAATCAACTCTTGATTCAGTAATGTAAATTTTCAGAACTAATATTCTACGAAAAAAAGCGCCAAATTTTTGTTTCTTCTGAAGCGAATGGAATAGCTACGAATTATTCATATCGCTTACTATCATGGTACGTCAAGCTTTCAATCATTATTGCACAATCAATTACAGAATGACATTTAATTGTAATGTTTCGCATTTTAATTCATTTCAAGCTCGTGGTGAATAGAAAAATAAATCTAATTATTGCTTAAATATATTTTGTCTGTCTGTTCTTGAACATTTAACATTCTGTTTTGAAGAGAAAACAATTTATGGTTGGGTAAATAGGAATGAAATTTGCTTTAACGTTTTCTTTAATCATCCATTAAAAGGGTTAAATGGTTTATAGGAAGAAGAGAAATTTCCATCCATCTTTCCGCATGATGGACAGAGGGAATCCCAACACATACTCGTTGAGGAAAAAGGCTTTCTGTGTTTGATAGATACCAATAAGCTAAATGTTTTCTAGAAAATTGTGTAATTAAAAGAAATGTTTTTGCTATTTCCTGAATAATCCATTTGTTTAAATTTTACCGTTAAATTGACGATACCGCAATTGACGAAAGAATGAAAAAAAAGGCTTTGTTGGTTTGGCTACTTTCTGCAGTTAATTTTGATTTTGACACACGATGCTGCATCATTTTCTTTCTTAAAGTAGAGATTTCCGCACTTTCCAGTTTCATGTTACAACGTTTTATCTGTCATCCATGGATGAAACCTTATTATTCCATTTGAGTTTGAGGATAGCCATTGCAGAAACCTCCTCTTCCTCTTTACTGTAACTCATTAATGAACTCATGGAGGTCTTCGACAATTTCTTTGTTTGCGTGAGTTGTTCTTGTTTTTATAGCCTATGAATGCCACAGTTAGAATTATTCCAGTTGATGCCATAATTGCACCATACAGGGTATTTCAGAGTTGATTTGGAGCGGGGGTGGCTCAGTCGGTAGGGCGCCAGGCTCGTAATCTGCAGTTTCCAGGTTTGGGTACCAGCTGCGCCAGCTTTGCGATTTACCTCCAGAAAACTTCTAAACCCTGTCCACTGTGGCATGGAATTGCCTCCGTCCGTCGGATGGAACGGCGTGAATGGGAGCGCTATACTCTATGCATGTTAAAGAACATATTGGATGGCCTTGACGGCAGCTACCATCTGTCTCCCAACAGTTGTTCTAGTGGGTTCACTCCCCCGACCTTCTCTGAGCCTTCGGGCTCCTTTTGACCAGGCCATTTAGCCAATGGTGTTATAAAAAGTCAGAATTTTTTCATGCAAAAATCTGATATTCATATAACTACAAATCCGTTAATTTCTGGATAATTATAAAACTTCTCTGCAATTCTTGACCGGAAGATTTTTAACTCATTTTCTACAAAACATCGAGCTATTGTTTTAACTTTTCCCTGCGTCTATAAACATTCAAATATTTTCTCTTTAGAGAAAAAATATATAATACTTTTTCATCTCGGCAGGTACCAAAGAGATATTAGAATTGCTACATTCCGAATCTTCCAATAGTTTCAATTTCAAATAATTTCAATTGATTACAATATCTAGTTATTTCTAATATTCTTTCAGTAATTTAAAACCCTCGGTGTCCTATTAACAAATTTGACATTATTTTATGTCTGCGATATCGCTTTTAGATCCTATCTCCCAGGGATTTCTAAGAGTTACTACAAAAGACATTAATTATGCGCCAAGATTAGCTGATATCAGACTGCTAGTTAACTTTTTTTTTATTGCGGAGCGATCTAAATTCGGAGGAAATATTTTTCCCTATTTTGTAACTTTAATACCCGTTGAAGGTGGAAATAATCCAATATCCCGTCAAGGCCATCCAGCGTGTTCTTTAACGTGCACAGGGTATGACACTCCCGCACAAGTGACCACGCCATAGTTTCCGAAATCAAGGACGTCGTCCTATCCAAGCCCATCGGTAGCTATTACTGATCTTAAGCAGGACGGGGAGTTTGGCGGAGATAAATCTCAACGCTGACTCGAACCTGGGAATATCATAACGTTTAACGTCAGATTTAATATCATAACGGATTAAGACTGATCCTAGTAAGATAGAAGCTGTAAGAGACTGGCCTCCACCACAAGATGTTCATCAACTTCGTAGTTTTATTGGACTTTGCACCAACTACAGAAGATTTGTCAAGGGTTTCTCCAACATCGCAAGGCCATTACATCGTCTGACAGAGGAGGGCCAGCGGTTCATATGGACTATCCAATGTGAAGTAGCCTTCCAACAGTTGAAACGGGCTCTTTCCACAGCATCAGTGTTAGCATATCCACAAACTGAAAAACAGTTCATAATAGATACTGACGCAAGTAACACAGAAGTTGGTGCTCTACTTTCACAACAACAAGACGGACAAGAAAAAGTTATTGCATATTTTAGGAAAACTCTATCCAAAACAGAAAGAAATGTTAGCAAACTGTTAACAATAGTAAAAGCAATAGAACATTTTCATCATTATCTCTATGGCCAGAAATTTCTTATACGTACTGATCATGCTGCGCTCAGATGGTTACTCAACTTTAAAAACCCTGAAGGACAAATTGCTAGGTGGATACAGCGGTTGCAATAATACAATTTCTCCAATGAGCATCAAAGTGGCATAATGCATAAGAATGCAGATGCTCTTTCGAGGCTTCCATGTATTGTCAACGGTAAGCATTGCTATAATGCAGAGTTGAAATATGGACTAAAGATGTAATGCGCATAAGACAAATAACATCGACACAAGCAAACAGTGATACTCCTAACATCTGGAATAGAAGGCCATTAATGAATTTAATTGAAAAATCTGACAGAAGACCTAATTGGGAGCAAATCTCGAGGTATAGCCCAACTCCCAAAAGTCACTGGGCACAGTGGGATTCCTTAGAAGTGAAAGACGGGGTATTATACAGAAGATGGGAGAGTCCCACGGGACGTTGATCCGTTGGCAGATAATCCTTCCTCGCTCCGGGGAACGATTTCATTGGCTGAAAAGTAGGACAGACGTTGAAGATGGTGTAGGCAATGTGAGGTCTGTGCAGCAAAGAAAGGCCTTAAGACAAAGAATCGGGGTAAGCTGCATACGTATAACGTTAGTGCCCCTTTTGAGAGAATAACCATTGATGTAATGGGTCCATTTCCTAGGACTGATGATGGAAACCGCTATTTATTAGTGGTAATGGATTATTTCAGGAAGTGGTCTGAAGTCTATCTCATCAAAGACCAGGAGGCAACTTGGGAAGGTCCGTATACGGTAGTTAACAGGATTAACGACATGGTGTATCGCATTCGTCGACGTCCAACTACAAAGTGCAAAATGGTTCATGTGGATCGTTTGGCCCCGTTTCATCGAAGAACTGAAGAAACTTCGGAATCCAGAATTGTTCGGGACGAACAAGACCTAAGAAGGGGGCAATGTTAAACAGATTAATGTGCTACAATGAATTTATGATAAACGCGTCATGAACGCTCGCGTATGCTACAGCGTGAGAATTACGTCACTAACCACATGGAGTGACTTGATTAGAAAGAATAAGGAATAAAGTTGTATGATGAAGCGCAGTTAGAGTGCAAAAAGGAATCGTAGTTAGTCTTAGTTTTTACAAAATAAAATATTTCAAAGAAGAGATGCTTTATGTGGTGAGTACGCGGGAGGTTAAAAAGAGTACGTTGAAGTGGAAATTATACAAGAGACATGGCCATAAAAAGGAAGAAGTAGTATGTTAGTCGAGTAGACAGAGCTGGTCTTAACTTTTCTGTAAGCAGAATCTATCAGTTTTTATACAGTTGTATTTAGTTTGTTTGTAAGATTTGGTAAGGTTATTCTCGATATATTGCAGGGGTATTTACATATATGATTTGCATTGGTTGAATTACGTTTGTATAAATGACTTCATCCACACTTTTGTAATAAATTACATAATTTTGGAATTATCATTGTGATATACTATTTACTTAGCTATTTTTTGAACGTTATTGAGATAATCATTAAAGGGAAAGTTTTTAAATTACGTCACACTGGGTCTGGACAGATATCGAAAAAGGGGGAAATTTAAATATATTTAGTTAAAGCGATTTGATTTGTTTAACATTTAACTACAAACAATTTAAGAATAGATCATAATAAAGCAATTTAGTTACTAAGATTCTATTAATACATTATAAAATACTTTAGAACTAATTACTAAAATTTTGAAGAATAAATAGCTGCCATATGAATTTTAAATGATATAATTTCATCTGTTTTAGTGATATGATTCTGATTTGCATTAGTCTAGAAATATTTAACCATCGTTTCTTCTGTTACTGGTACGAGTTAAACAGCTGTCTTTTGCAGAAAAGGGAGTACAATCATTTAAGCCTAACATGGATACTTTAAATAATTTCCCTGCTAATAGTTATGAATTAATTTAATGTAATACTAGTTGTAATGATACATGTGAGGTGTCGCTGTATAACTCTCACTACTTCTACAAACTATAAGTTACAAAATTACGTCTTTCAGATATCAGTTTTGTTATCGATATTTGAAATATTGTTCCTTTACCACACCCTTAAAGAAACATAAATTAAAAAAGAATTAAAAAAATACCTCTCTTCCTACATTTTGATTATGTTTTTGAAGTAGACCACGAAATTGGAGACGTCACAAGCATTAATTTAAGATACGACGCATTAAAGTGAACCCCCCCCCCAAAAAAAAAAAAAAAAAACTGCCGTCCCCCATCTTATCATGGGGAATAAATAAAATAATAAATACCCCCTCAAGCAGCTGCTTGCCACAGAGGTCTGACAGGAGCCTGTCAGTTTATATGCCACAGTAGAAGGTCTGAGAGTATGGCAGGACCTCAGCAGAAAAAACATATACATCCATGCCTTACCCGGGGTTCGAACCCAGGTCCCTTAGTGGAGCAAAATTGGAAATACACACTCTCCGTGTCACAAGCTCTCATTCGAAACATAGCTTGTTACTTTCCGCATTCGCGTTCAGGAGATATAAGGGAACAATCATTTCAAATTTTCCGCCTTTTCAGGAGAGACGAAAACATGAAGGGGGGGGGGGGTAATGTTTCATAGCCTAGGACATTCCCCGTGTCAGAAGCTTTCACTTGACGTATAGCTGTTATTTTCGGCTTTCATCTTCTGGAGATATAGTTTAAGAACTGTTTTCACTTTTCCCCTTTTTAACGGGAGAAGAAAGCGCTGGGGCCAACTTTTTAGAGCCTATGATACTCCCCGCGTCACATGCTTTCATTTGAGACAAAAAACGTAAAGTTTCTCCCTCACTTTCGAAAGATATGTTTTAACAACATTTTGTCAAATCCTCAAGCCGACCAACCGAAAAATGTCGAAGCCAAAAGCAATAGGAAGATAAGTAAAAATTCAAAAATTATTATATTCCACACTTTATAACTCGAACAATGAAACCAGACTTAAATTGCAAGCTCAAATTCTTCCACAAATGAAGGACATTGAAATCAATGTTTCAATCTCAAAAATAAATTTTATTCGCTGCTTCTAAAGCTCAAATCGTTGAGTGTACCAAGATCTTTATTTAGTTTCAAATAGTTGTAGGTGGCGTTAAGAATAGTTCCATGTAGATTAATCCTAAGGCAGAAATGGTGTTTAGCGTCACAAACTCGTTAAGCAATGTGAAATGATATGTTTAATATACCTGATTCTTCAGTAGTAAAGAATCAAAGGACGTGTCTTTTACACATGGAACTCATGAAATAACAGGCTAAAAAAAAAAATCGTTTCGCCGTGAGTGGAATTCGAACCACGTATCCTTATAATTTGCCAGTTGTGTTAACCACTACACCATCATCGGCTAATGCTTTCCGTAGTTCGTAAATCGTATAATCATATTCGATGTACCGGGTAATAATTTTACCCCTAACCATCTCCATCAGAAAGATATGCCTATTTGGCATGATTAAGAAATTAATATATAAGTAAACCACCTTAGGTGATCCCCTAAGGGCAAACATAAGAAAAGCTAAAAATAGCAGTAAAATTGTATAAGAAACCAAAAACGGTAAGGTCTCCTCAGAGAATGCTACCGTTTCAAGCCTCTTGTACTTGTTCAAAACTGTATGATCGTAAAGAATCAGAGAAGAAATAATCTCATTGGGATTATTGCTTACAGTCTCAAAAAATGTTTTTGAGGTGCGTTTTATCTGTGTGGGTCGATATATATATGGTCGATGCCCAGGTCTTTATGGAGTTAGTGACAAACCAGGGGGCATCTACCGCAGTTCTCAAAATCTTGTTCTGTAAGACCTGAATCTTACGAATATTGGTGGGTGTAGTATTCGCCCATATAGGTGAAGCATAGAGAATCACCGGTCTGATGATAATGTTTTTTTTCAGCTGATGAGATATATAAACTTTCTGGATTTTTTATTTGATTCGCACAGTGGCGCTATCTATCGGGGAAGTGTGTTTCCTCATAGAGATGGAATATAATATTTGTCATTCACGCTCGTGGCGTTAAATCCGAAGTTGTACTTACCAATCAAAGATCAGCCGACTAAAAGACAAATCGACGAATACGTTCGTTTTCATACATCAAATACTGAGCACTTAGATTTAAAAAAATTCGTTCTCTGAATAGAAGACAACGCTACTAGAATTTGAAAAAAGTGAATAAAACGAGTACTTTAATCGAACAAGATATTTTATTTTATAAATGTTAGTCTATTCTTCGTGCCGGTAGTTCAAATGGTCCAAGGGAATAAAAAAATTCGCGAGGAAGTTCGAAGTTGATATGAATTTACTTTAATTTTATAAATAACTGTTAGAAATTTTGGTAATTAAAAAAAGGATATGAAATTAATTGCGTATTCAAATTTTCTTTGATAAGATTCATATTAAGGAACTTTTGACTGTGGTCAAATTAAGGGTCATGATTAATTTTAACTGTGATTCATATTAGGGGGTCTCAACGTCGGGTACGCGGTAATATATTTTGCGGTAGGACGTGAGAGCTCAAAAGTCGCTAAATCTAGTAACAAAGTTTTATTCCCATTGTCATACTATAACTATGGTTTTATATATTTATACAAGGGGTACGCCAGTTACATACACATTTCCAGGGGGTACGTGAAGCATAAAAGGTTGAAAACCACTGATTTATATCATAGAATTGCTGACTACTAAAAGAGTAGAAACTCTCAATTCAGTCAAGTCTGAATTGGGATTACAACCCACCCACCCCCCAAAAAAAATTGCTAAAAATATGCACTTTAGTTTACTACACGTGCATAATTACTTTAACGAAAATATAGTCCATGCAGTAACAGCTACTTCATGAGAGAAATTCACAGTAAAATTTTTAAGAAACCAGCAAAAAAAAACATCTATGTACAAGTGGCGGGGGAGGGAAGGCTCAGTCGGTAGCGCGCCAAGCTCGTAATCTGCAATTCCCAGTTCGAGTCCCTCCTGAACCAGTGTTGAGATTTATCTCCACAGAACTTCCCCGCCCAGCCCACTGTCAATAGGGGACATCGCTGAGCTTGGAAATGTTTACATTAAAGAAGCGGATTTTCCCAACTGCGCGAAATGCGAAGAAATAGAGAACACACATCACATAATCATGAAATGTCAAAATTATATAACAGAAAGGAATATTTTCCAGGAAAACTTGAGAAATTAATTGGCAAAAAATTCACCCTACAAAAAATTCTAAAGTATCCCTCCAAATAACTGAGAATGCCTATCTGGCCTTTGCTTTTTGCTTATCTTAGTGGGCTCCACGTGCCAAAGTTATCTGGCGTCGACTGCTCTTGTGTTAAGACTGTGTTTCGAATTCGTGTCATGGACGTTCGTTCAGAATGTCGGAAATTCAAACAGAAGAGTGGTATGTCATTCGTTATTGTGTTACGCGAGGCCTAAGTGCTGCTGCGACTGTTGAAAAGATGAGTGAAGCTATCTTTGTAGGTCTGCCATTGTTAAGTGGCATAAGCGATTCTAAGAAGGACGCGAATCTGTTGCCGATGACCCAAAACCCGGCCAGTCTTCTTCCTCAATATCTCCTGAGCAAATCGAAAGAGCCCTGCAATCCTGAATGAAGACAGACGAATAACACTTTGTGAAGTGGCTGTGAAAATGTCAGTTTCATAGGGAAGGGCTCACGCGATTGTGAGAACCCATCTGAAAATGTCACGAAACTGTGCTCAATGGATTCTACACAGTTTGACTCCAGAACAAAAAAGGGTACAACTGTTCAAGGAGATGCTTAATCGTTTTGAAAGCCAGGGTCCAATGTTCATGAGTCGAATTGTGACTTGCGATGAAACTTGGATCTTTCACTACGATTCCGAAACAAAACAACAGTCGAGTCAATGGAAGCATCCCGATTAAACGAGACCCAAAAAAATTCGGGTCTCTCGTTCAGCTGGGAAACAAATGACTCTTGTATTTTTTGACATCCAAGGTATTGTCGTTACTCACTTTGTGCCTCGTGGAAGAACCATGAAAAAAGAAGTCTACTCGAAGGTTCTCAGAACCAAACTTCGGAGTGCCATTCGTGAAAAACGTCCCGAACTTTCTGGTGTGACTTGGTTTCTCCATCACGACAACTCTAGCCCCCAAACGGCTAATATTGTGCAGCCAGTGATCACTGCCATAGGTGCTGAAGTTCTATCACATCCTCCATGTTCCCGGACTTAGCACCCTGCGATTTTTTTCCTTTTATCGCGACTGAATAAAGTTTTAGAAGGGAAACAATTCGCATCCGACGACGAGGCTTGCAGAGCCACAACGACAACACTTCGCACGCTTTCGGAAAATGGCTTCAAAGACGTTTTTAATGCATGGGTACACCGATGCCAAAAACGTGTGAAGTTCAAGGGATAGTACATTGAGAAAGACAAATGCCAGAAAGATTCAGAGGATGGTATTTAATGTAACTTTTTGCTTCTGTCCACTAATTAAATGATCACGCTATGTAGAAGATCAAGCTCCCCTTCAAGATACTCTAGTTCATTCTTTCCCCTTTATCAATATGACACGGGTATAGGTGGTTGCTATAGACCCAACTTTCCTGAAGCGAGTTAGGTAATTAAAAAAAAATTGCGTTGCATTATTAGCAAATAAAAAAGGAGATACCAGAGAGCTTCTATTGCTGAAATATATTAAAATGTACTTAGTATTTAGCGAACTTTAATTATGATTTTAATAGAACCTGTGAATAGATTTCATCTGGAAAACTCCTTTTTAACCATCTGTGCTGATACAGAACTGAAGATATATTGATTGTATGATAGACTTTGTTGTCTTCCGTGTTTTTGGTGTAAGCATATATATTATGTTTGTTTAAGAGAAGATTAAAATCATATTAAATAACGGAGAAAGATTTTCATCAATTATTCGTTTCGATCGATCTTTTTTTGGTTAGAATTTCAGATAAAGTGAATCAGCTGAGTAAAAGGGTATTCGACGAATGCCTTTGTGTATTTCCGACTTCATTTCGTAAAAGAGTATTCGACGAATGCCATTGTGTATCTGCGACTTCGTTTCCAGGAACCAGGATGGTCCTATATTTCTGAACTTCCATTGTTGAATTCCGAGAAGACTTCTCGACATTCCACAATAAAATGTTAAAGTTGCGCTTTTCTGACTTGAACAGCATAACGCTTTCATGCACGAACGCTGAAATTTGGAAACGCTGATTTCAGATTTATAAAAATGTAATTTGCTTTACATGCATAAATAAATCTAGTTCCTCCATAAATGAGAAACTTACTAGAAATTAATATGAAGTGAATTAGAGTGTACTATTAAACTATAAATTACTTAATATATTATTTTACTTAAACTATTTACAGGTAGTTGAACTAGCAGGAAGTACAAATATTCTGATATGAAAATTTTGGAAAAAAATATTGATTTTCATACTGAATATTTTTGTCGATTTTTAAAAGTATGATACGAAACAAATTTTGTACAGTTTAAAATCCTGAAAATTGTCAATTTCATTTATGATTATCATCATGGAATTGCTGAATACTAAACTAATAACAGAATATTGTAACTGATGCAAACATTATGCAGGTATACGAAATTCTCCCAGCCATTTCCCGAATACTATGCCCGGATGTAACAATTCACAGATAGTGTATGACTTTCCTAAGAACGGCGTCATTCAAATCAGACTAGTTAATTAAATACATTTCAAAATTGGATACCTAAGTATATGTATTATTATAGTTGGCCTCTGACTCACACCAGGATTTCAATAGTTTATATGTCCAGATAACTAATTCTATTAGGTTCCAAAAAATTAAATATTTGATATACTGAACTGTGGTGTCTACAACTTGCAATTAGTATCCTGTATAAAATTCGCTCTTTCTACAAAAATCGCAAAATTCTTATGTGTTACAGAAAGTTCGTTTCATTGGCCCAGCGTATTTGGCTGGTTCACAACAGCTAGCCTGGAGAAACAGGAAATAAATTTAAGTTGAATTCCAGGGTAAAGTATTTAGGATTGAAGAGACACGATACTGCCAGCCTGTAAATTATATTTAGTCTGGAGATGGACGTGAATAATATACATGTATACACTCCTGAGCCATAATATTAAGACCACCTGGTTCGCCAGATAACCGCTTGCACCTGGCGTGACATCAACTCAACTGCACCAAGAAATTAACCTCAAGTATTCTGTACCAGGAGCCGTCGCGTGGCCTAGTGGTCAGCGCGCTTGGCTACTGATGTAATAGACTTGGGTTCGAGCCCCGAGTAAGGCATGGATGTGTGTATTGTTTTTCTACTGAAGTTCTGCCATCCTCAATAACATTCTATTACGGTACATAAATTGATAGGCTCCTGTCAGACCTTTGTTGCCACTATTAAATTATTAATGATATTTCGTTACATAGTCCGTTTCAGAAATGGATAAATAGCACAGTGGAACACGAGTCTTTTTGTAGACATTGAAGTGTTTCCAAAGATCATGAGTGAGACATGAGATTCTTTGTTAAAATAAAGACTTCGAAAACAAAGACAAAATCTACCTGATAAAAATACTGCGTGTGAGTCTGGTTTCATCATGTAGTTCTGTCATCGAGCTGTTCCAACACCTTCTATAACAGAAAACCGATGGAAAAAAATTATGACGTCATCGTAAGTCGCCATATCTCTGAAAAAACTCTTGAAAATTTATTTCTTATATTATTACTGGTGTACTAATATTTAAAATAAGATTTATTTATAAATATACCTCATTCAGAATAAATATTACTCCTATTATCTGAAATTATCATAATGAAAATACATACGAATAATTTTCCATCTAAATATGATATATTTATGAAAAAAACCTTCATAGAAATATTAGTACAAATGATCACCATTAGTAATGATAGAAATTGATATATAACAGTTTTGTAGATTACAAGTCTACTAAGGCAGACTTCATAACTCGGTCCAATGGCCTTATGTTCTAGGAGATGTTGATTTTGTCACTGAGACTATGATGTAGTAATCTGTGTAAACTTTATTCAATCAAGTCTGCGGTGAGAGTATGTCCAATGCATCAGCAATGAATGAAGTTGCCACATTTTCCTATCATAAAAAAAGGTTCAAAGTTTGGAGAGCTATGCAGTTCTGATTGTTTTGCATTGCAAGCAACAGTTGCGTCATCGAAAAGTTCTTTCAAAGAATTTTCAAACCACACGTTTTATCATCAGTAAATTTAAGTTCATGATATATTTGTCAGTTATTATTATAGTTTTAGTTCGGTTAGTTAAAGAATTAAATTTTAGTATTAGGAGATAATATGGCGCAAACTCTTCCCGTTACGTAATGACAAAGACCTTTTCGGACAATGTCTTGGAAAGTTCCGACATCATTTAAAAATTCTCGGTAAGATGCTTCTTGGAAAAGACAGTTAAAAAATCTTACCGACCTTTTTTTAAGCATTAAATTCCAGTACAGTAAATTTCTTTCTTAATGAATAATTATTAGTGTTTAACTATCATAGAACTTTTCTTTAATTCATTTCAATATATTGAATGTATTTTGGTAACCAACACTATTTCCCTGTACTATTTTGTTAGAAGTTGTATACAAGCATCAAACACAAACTTGTCCAACCTAATCAACAATGACACAACTACAGTTTTGTTGAATAAGTTAGCAGTGTCTGACGCATTTTTGACTACGAAACAATCAGTAGTCAAAATGAACGTTAACGGCCCTTCTAGGTGTGGCTTCCTATATAGACATTCCTGTCGCAGCTATATGACTAATTTTTTTTTGCATATAGGTGTAATTTTAAATGATTAAAACTCCAAGACTTGTATATTCATATATAAAAGATTGCAAGCATAATGCTCGCTGAATAATTATTCACCAGCTGCCAAAATGACGACTGTTGCATTCGAGTGTAAAGTACCAAAGTAGCGATAGTTGATGTTGACTATTGCACTACTGATAAATGTTTAATGAATTCTTTGTATCTGACAAAGATACACTCTCGGTGCATACTTTAAATCTGTTGCAAGAAACGCTAAAAAGCTCATTATCCAGATATTTATAATATACATTACTAAAATAGTATTGGTTGATATTATTTGAAATATATCCTGAAATGATATCATTAACAGATTATTAAATGACTTTCAAATCATATCTAAATGTTCGAAAGTCATTTTACTTTTTATGAGATGTATTAATAATATGTGTTATCTATGCTATTTAGAAATATCTACAAGAATATTTTAGGTATATTATTAATTACCTTTTGAGAATCTCATCGATAGTTAACAACCACATCCAAATATACGTAAGTGCAGGAAATGCAGTTGAAATGAAAGCAGCCTGCCGAGTTATTAATTTCACTCTATATCCATTTTTCAAGCATTTGATATCAGTGAGAAATCATCACCAAACTCTGTCTGCGAACTGCACTTGAAATTAGAGATCGTTCAAATATATATATATATATAAAAAATCACTTTCAAGCGTGTGTATTGTGTGCATTTTCAAGGAAATTTTTGCGTAAATTTCATTCAATTGCAATTAACATAATACACAAAGAAATGATGTGTTTGAAAGACTTAAAACTGAAGGTATTGAATATTTTGACCTCAAATATATATTGGATCATCCAAATCAGTGTGGGCGGGGGTGGCTCAGTCGGTAGCGCGCCACACACATAATCTGTAATTCCTAGGTTCGAGTACCAGCTGGGTCAGTGTTGAGATTCATTTCCGCAAAATGCCCTGCGAACGGTATGTAGGGGACACCGATGGGCTTACAAAGGTCACCGTCCGTCGGATGGGACGTTAAGCCGTGACGCCGTGTGCGAGAGAGCTACACTGTGGAACACGCTGGATGGTTTACGGGAGGCAACCATCTTTCTCCCAACAGCTGTTTCAGGGGGTCCCCTCTTCCAACTTTCTCTGAGCCTTCGGGGTCATTGTGACCTGGCCATTTCGCCCATGGTGTGCAAAAGAGTAAAGCTCAGAGGTAAAACAACCCAAATCAACGTTTAAAAATGTTTTAAAGAAGTTATAAAATATCTCAAAAGGATTTTTCTTTATTAGAAGTACTAAGTTATCACGTACACGAATATAAACTTGAAACATATTCAGAACTGTACAGTAATCAGCAAAGTTTGTTTTCTTATTAATGAAATTCATATTAATATGAGTGTGTTTCTCTTACTGTGTTTCTCTTCAAGTTTCTCAGAAGATGCAGAACTCAAAATGCATTAATAGGGTTGGATTGTTTTACCTCTGACCAGCAATTTTTTGCACACAATGGGCTAAATGACCAGATCACAAGGACCCTGAAACCTTAGAGAAGGCTGGAGGAGGACACTCATTTTACAGCTGTTGGGAGACAGATGACAGCCTCCCGTCGAGGTCATCCAGTGTGCTCTTTAACGTGCATAGGGAATGGATCTCCCATACACGGACCCAAAGCTTAACGTCCCATCCGACGACGGCAGCCTTTCCAAGTCCATCGGTATCATCTACTGAACGTGAGTAGGGCGCGGAGTAAATAGAATAAAGTCATTTAAAATTTAGTAATCATCTCCAAGTGCCTTTCAGAAATTCTGATGATCTGGTAAATGTGATGGTCAGCGAAGCGGACTACCGCTTTCAAGTAATACATAATTGAATAATATACATAATTGAATAGGGAACTCTAAAAACAAACTATGGGTAAAAAAAAAACACTACACTTTTCTGGCTTAATTGGAAAAATCCGCTTAAATAATCATTTACGACACTTATTTTGAAAATTATTTTCTAAAAGTAAATGCAGATGGCGCCTACAAATTAACATAAGTCAAGAATATAGTTAGTGTCACATCAATTGGCATCAACACGTGATTAGATTCTGTTTGAGAAAACAAGTAAATTTACGAATAATAACTACCCTTTGTACTGATATTGTATCTTGGATATTTTTTACTTTTTTCTTAATTATCTGTGTTGTTATGTATTATAATGACATTGAAGAGAAAAAATGAAGCCTACATTTAATAACGGAAAGTCGTTGACGATTTCGTTTCACTAAAAAAAATTGAAATATATACATGTAACTGCAAAAACGACTGTTTTCGAAGTGGTAAGTTTGTGACTTCTTAAAGATTTTGAATCTAAAGAAATTTTAATGTCAGTTATAATAATTAGCAAATTGTTTTTACTTTTTATTGCATCTACATGTTTTCGACTGTTTTGTTTCTAGATAAAAATGAAAATCGATTTTTACCTCAATGTGTTTTGAAGAAATATTAGGATCCGCCATTTGCAATCTCCGAGTTTGTTTAATATTAATCGGACTTTTCAATAAGTTTCTCATAATGTGTTTTAAAGTTTACCAGAAGATGAACATTTCAAAACGTATTCATAAGAGGGTAATAGTTGTTCCTATCAATGTTTTTGATCTGGGTTAAAATGCATATCTTCTTCTTTATGGATGGATACATTGAAATCACAATTGCTAAGGAAGGAATGATTTCCAGCAGTTCTTCATTTGCAATCGTTGATTCTAGATGCTAACGAAGTATCTTGCGCATTAGGTGGTTCAATTTTGTAAGTAATGATGAGGTTAGGCAAAGAAGTCGGCAACCTCCTTTGAGCAGCATGTTGCGCAGAGACTCCATTGGTTTGGTCACGTTACCCGTATGGATAATTATAGATTAGTGAATAGGATTATGAACAATGTGCCTAAAGGCCTCAGATAGAGGGGCAGACCTAGGATGCGGTGGGCAGGTCAAACAGGACCTTGTTAGAATTGGAGTGAGTGGCCATATGTAGCAGATGTAGCTCAGGACAATATACTTGGAGAACTAAATTGCATGGTCTGGTTGAATATCCGTAGCCACGGGCTGTTGGAGCAGAATGATGATGCTCCTTTACTAGAAATTAAGGTAAATCAGACGAGTGGAAGATAATAAGATTAATGCGTTTTGGTATCTCGGATTTCGTTCCAAGAATATACAAGCGGCAATATTTTTGAAATTTTCTCTCGTTCAATTGAGATCAAACGACATGACTTTCAACAATAAAATATAGAGGTGTGCTCCTTATTCTCACTTAAAATCGTAATACTTTTATACTGGAATGTTGAGATGTGAAAACACGGAGAACTTACATTTTCTTCACCTTATGCTGATGGGCTTAGAAAGGCCACCGTGCTTCAGATATGACGTTAAGCCGTGGCTCCTTGTGCGAGAGAATCATATTCTGTGCACGCTGGATGGCCTTCAAGGGAGACTATCATCTGTCTCGTAATAGCTGTCCAGTGGATAACTTTCTCCAAGCTTCGGAGTGCTTGAGATCATGGTGTGCAAAAAAAGGGCTACTTCTAGGTAAACCCAACCTTAACCTTTATATTTCAAATTATTCGTTACCTCCACAAAGGTAAACATTACCAGACTGTTTAAATTTGTTACGGCAACCACAGTTTTAATGAAATTTATATAAATTTATCTGAAATTTTATTTAAACTACTGGCTGGTAGTTCAGGCGGCATGAAGATTTTGTAAAAAATTTTGAAGATAACAATTTAATACTTTCGTAAATTATTAAAAGAGCGACATTAAACAAATTATTTTTGAAATAGGTTTGAAAAATAACATTCAGAAATGTTCGGAAGAACTTAAATTCAGGTCATGATTAATTTCTACTATAATACCAGAATTTCTATCAGGAGTTCAAACTTACAATTGGTGCTCTCTCAAACGTTACCCAGATGTGTACCAGTAGGTGAATTTCGGTAATTCGTATAAGGTTAGAAAAAGCATGCATAAATATCAAAAAAGATCTCCAGAAATATCCCAAATAGTAAATATATCTCAGTCATTGACGGCTGAACAAATTTATGAAATATTTTCTCTGTAGCAATTGACGAAGTTGCGTTAAGAAAAATGGACAATTTAATATTCGATAGATTCGATATTCTCCTAATTTCGGTCATTATAAAATAAATGACACAACTAGGAAATGACAAATGATAGAAAGATTTTTCTAATATGTAACATATATATATACATTTACTGGTTTAGTGTGCACAACCGATGGACCGCATGTGACCTGCGAATGTTTCTCCGTAAGGCTCACGACCGCTTATAATGGTATCGAAAATGCTAACGATATTTGACGTTAATCTTTTTGTTGTGATCATTACGAATTTTTAAAAATGTATTTATTTCTGTCATTTTTATAATGGAATACTGTGTCTACGTCTTAAAAGTTTTGTTACTGAGGCCCGCAGGCCAACACCTCTTATAACAGAAGGCCGATGGACCAAGTAATGACGTCATCGTAGATAGTCCTTTGACTAGAAATATTCTTAGAAATTTATTTCTCCAGTAATGACCTTGCTGCCAATATCCGGGTCTCTCTATGCCCGGACTTGGTTTAATCGTCTTGCTGTCAATATCCGCGTCTGTTTATGGCAGTGTTTTAGTTTTCCATAGATATATATTTCAAAAACTTCTTTTGTAAATTCCGACATTGAATAACAATACTTGAAATTGTGTGCCCTAAGTAAGCACTTACATAAATGACATCCAAATAAGAACAGACTTATTTCAATTCTCTTTCGTTTAAATTTTAATTGTGAATTGGTACTTAAAACCAAATGCTCTTTATGCCACAGTGTGAGAACAACACTCTTCGACATGTGTGAACAACTGAACAAGTGTAGAATTAGTTAATCAAAATGGCAAGCACGAAATCTCATGCACGAGATGCTATGACGAACAGTCCTATAGAAGGAACGCTCACCCATCGGTCAAAACCTAAATTTAATCTGTTCCCCGGTTAGCCACAAAAATGGATATATAAATCCAAGTTGACTCGGTCCCCGGGGTGGAGACTCTTAGTTTGACTTTTCCATCGATAAGCCCGTCGACCGGGGTTCCCACTCCCAGTCGCAAGTCCTGAACTTCGCCCTATCCATCTTAACCGGGTCCCACAACCCAGCTTGCCATTCAGCTGGGATCTTTGACTTCTCAGAGGCTGCGTCGGACCACGCTTGACCGGCGCCCCCCAACATTAGTCAGCGGCCCTCCAACAACCTCTCCATCGGTCGTCAAACTACTGGGGCGCACCAGAAACTGCAGAGCCCGAACCCCACTTTACAGAGGCACCTTAAGCTCCCCACCAACGCACACGACAGAAAAAAATTAATATGCCATCCCGGGACTGAAACTTACGTGGCAGTTAAAATGTTATGCCAAGTGAACGCGATACCACTGCAGCTTCTCCATTTCAGAATAATCTAATGAATTAAATATTTAGCACAGTGAAATCTAAAGTCTGAATTTTATCATTTATAACCTTTAAAAAATTGCTCTCTCTGCCGAAACATGATAAAAATTCTCTTGTGATATGCAATTCACTTTATAGAAAATATTTGTATCGACAAATATTTATTCCAAACTTTGTAGTAAAATCGATGCTAATGGTATCAGAACAATTGTTCTCTCATCTTTTTTTGTTACTAGTTTTAGAATGTGAAACCGAACCAATGTTACTGCTGAGATTATTTAAACTAGAATACTAATTTACGTAACTACCCCCATTGAGTTCACAGATATTTGTAGTAATTTTAGGACTGTCGGAATTTCCTTAAAGTCTTTACTACGTTGAAAGTGTTTGGGATCATGTGGAAAATTAACTGCTGGTTTTATCTCTTTGAAAGGCTCAGGGTTTGATGCGACATCTGTTGGTAGAGTTATCAGATAAGTGGTAAAATTCTCTTATTCCATTTTTTGAAAGAAATATTTCGGTAAACGTGGTACATAAGTCCAGCAGGTCAGTAGAACTCCATGAACATAATACGGGGACATGTGGAACATCAAAAACCGAGCAGCAAGAGATTGTCACAGTTTTATTTGAAGCTGAAGAAAGGCAGTTTGAACGAGAAACCACCTGCTGTGAAGTGGCCTGTCATTTCAATATTTCAAAAACAAATACGTTTTGAAAGAAAGTTTTTAATTTTTGACAATCTTTTGATACGTTTGTAACCAAATAATTTTGCTTACAATTATTCATAATTTGTTTTTAATTTTGAAATGGACAATAAAAAGACACTGGGACAAAGATAGAAAAAAAACAACAAAAAAAACTCACAAAGAATATGTAAACCATGTATTTAGATTACGTTTACGTCCAGATAGTACAAAGAAGACTTCTTACTGCAGAAAGCCGGTGTACCAAGGGGGTGGCTCAGTCGGTAGTGCGCCAGGCTCCGCTCTGCCCACGTTCAGTAGGGGACACCGATGGGTTTGGAAAGCCGCCGACCGTCGGATGGGACGTTAACCCGTGTCTCCGTGTGCGGGAGAGCCATACCCTGTGCACGGTAAAGAACACATTGGATGGTCTTGACGGGAGGCTGCCATCTTTCTCCCAACAACTGACCCAGTGGGTCCCCTCCCCGAACCTTCTCTGAGCATTCGGGGTCCATGTGACCTGGCCATTTAGCCCATGGTGTGCAAAAAAGTGTCGCTCACGGGTTAAACAACCCAAAATCTATTTCGAATATGTATAAAAATAGATTAATGAATTCTATTTCCATCTAAAAATATGCCTAAAAAGCATTCTCTACCACCATTAAATATTTCGAAAGAATTTAAAATGAAAATATATGCGCTATGTTTTGCATTACTCGTAAATAAAAAACGGGAATACAGAAAAGTTTCTGTTGCTGAAATGAATTAAAATTAATTAGTATTTAACAAAGTTAATTATCATGTTAATGGAGCCTCTGGCTAGATTTCATATGTAATGCTCCTTTTTAACCATATTTGCTGTTACAGAACTGAAGATATATTGATTGGATAATAGACTTTGTTGTCTTCCGTGCTTTTGGTGTAAGCATATATATTTTTTCTGTTTAAGAGAAGATTACAATCATATTTAATAACGGAGAAATATTTTGATCAATCGTTTCGATCGATCTACCTTTGGTTAGAATTTCTGATAAATTGAATCAGCCGGATAAAGGAGTATTCGACGAATGCCTTTGTGTATCTCTGACTTAGTTTCCTGGAACCAGGTTGGTCCTATATTTCTGAACTTTCCTTGTTGAAATGCGAGAAGACTGTTCGACATTCACAATAAAATGTTAAAGTCTCGCTTTTCTGAGTTGAACAGCATAACGCTTTCATGCACGAAAGTTGAAATTTGAAAACACCGATTTCATATCAGGGTGAATCTGAAAAAGTGGGCAAAACTTTACGGAGTGTAGATCGCAGCTATACGAGCAATATTCGTCATAGAATGTATGGTCGGAACGCAAGCGGTGAGAAGTTAAAAGGTAATTTTCCACTGTCACATTCAAAGAATGAACACAAGAAGGAGAGGAGATACTCTGTGCCTCACTTGCATTCCCGTCCGCCGCACCGTACACAAAGTGCATATCCGCCATTTCGTGGTTAGTATAACCAGCCATCCTCTTGGCAATCCACGGTAGAAATGCCGTTGGGTGCGAGGACCGACCCTTTTATACCATTTCCAACGCCACCTAGCGGCTCGCCGTTTGCGTTCCGCCCATACTTTCTATGACGAATATTGCTCGTATACCTGCGTTCTACCACCCCGTAAAGTTTTGCCCAGTTTTTCAGATTCACCCTGTATATTATACGAATGTAATTTGCTTTCCATGCATAAAAAATTTAGTTCCTCCTTAAAGGTGAAACATACTAGAACTTATAAAATGAAGCTTGAAGGAGAATGTACTAATTAACTATAAATAGTTTCATATATTATTTTAGTTAAATAATCTACCGGTAGGTCCAGTAGAAGGAAGCCTAAATTTGCTGATGTGAAATTTTAGAAAACAAAAAATACCGATTTTCATCATTACAAACATCTCAAAACAATTATCGTTCCCACGACGGGAATCGAAACCGCAACTCTCTAGATACAAGCCAGAGTGCTCTACGGTTAAACCATAACCAACAACTAAATTCTTCCAGAATAAGACCTATAAATATGTCACTGAGATATGGTGGACCTTGCGCCATCTATACGTCAGGATAGGCAACTTTTTCCAATTGTTGCTAATGACTGCACGACCACACCTGGAGTCGGTTCTATTTCTATTCTCGCCGTGCGGTATGCAAGCGACCGCAAGCAAGAGCCAATCATGTAGCCGCTGACGCATGACGTAATTAGAACAGCTGGGCGAAAGTGAGCCTTACTTTGTATTTGTTATTAGGTGCGTTGGCGAGATGGACGACTACAAACTTTTAAATTTAGTGCGTGATTGCCTTTGTCTTTATGACAAGACGCATCGAAATCATAGGGATCGAGGAATGAAACAAAATATGTGGGAATCAATAGCTTCACAGCTGATCAATGTTTCAGGTGAATTTCTATGTGTTTTACATTCTCAATATTTCCCATCGCTAGAGAGCACTATTACAACTTTTAGATTTGAAAAGTGTCAATAGTTCATGAATCATTTAAACCCCAGAAGAATATATCGAAAAACCAAACGATAAGTGCATGCATGTCCTGATCTAGAAAACCTTCGAGGGGGGTAGGGGGTGAAGAAACACAATCGATCCAGAAAAATGTAAAAGGAAGGGGGGGGGAATAAAGAGACGATGTCCAATGCAGTATAACATTTGACACACCGTTTTGCAATTCTTTAAAATATTTACATGAGTTACATTTTAATGTTTCATAATTTTTTGCCTCTTCTACACTTACTAGCATTCTGAAAGGAGGACAATGCCCTCCCTCCTAGATCCGGCACTGGATGCATATATAAACACAGACCACAAAGTGAAAACATTAGCAATTCTAAATGCAACTTACCTTATAGTTAGCGCCAATCTTTCGGCTGCAGAAATGTGCTTCCTGAATTTTGTGTCCTTCTTTGCAGTAAGTGATTCAAGAAGAGCTAAAACCGCTTTTAACTGAAAATGTGACATTCGCAAAAAATTTTGGTAATGTTCAGAGTCATCCACCTTAATAATAAGGATTAAATGTTAGAAATCGCCTAATCTTTCTCTATCGTTAAAAATCTCGCGAACCCATTTAGTGCGATTTTTTTATTACTTCGTCTATGATTTGCCAAGGCAAGTAATATTAACCGTTTACGAATGAACAAACTTCTTTTCCTGGACATGACGTTTAAAAGCACTTTTTTGCATACAATGGGCTAAATGACTAGATCACAAGGATCCCGAAGGCTCAGAGAAGACAGGGAGAGGTGACTCATTGGACAGCTGTTGGGAGACAGATGACAGCCTCCCGTCAAGGTCATCCAGTGTGATCTTTAACGTGCACAGGGAATGGATCTCCCACACGCAGGAGGGGCGGGGGTGGCTCAGTCGGTAGCGCGCCAGGCTCGTAATCTGTAGTTCCCAGGTTCGAGTCCCAACTGGGTCAACTTTGAGATTTATCTCCGCAAAATTCCCCGCCCTGCCCACGGTCAGTAGGGGACACCGATGGGCTTGAAAAGGCCGCCGTCCGTCGGATGGGACGTTAAGCCGTGGCCCCGTGTGCGGGAGAGCCATACCCTCTGCACGTTAAAGAAGACGCTGGATGGCCTTGACGGGAGACTACCATCTGTCTCCCAACAGCTGTTCCAGTGGGTCCCCTCCCCCAACCTTCTCTGAGCATTCGGGGTCCATGTGACCTGGCCATTTAGCTTACGGTGTGCAAAAAAGTGCCGCTCAGAGGCAAAACAACCCCACCTACACACAGGTCATGACTTGACGTCCCATCCGGCAGCCGCTGGCTTTTCCAAGCCCATCGGTATCACCTACTGAACATGAGCAGGGCTGGGAGTAAAGTCATTTAAAATTTAGTAATCATCTCCCAGTGCGTTTCAGAAATTCTGATGATCTGGTGAATGTGATGGAGTGAAACGGACTATCTATTTCAAGTAATGGTGTTATCGTCCTGTAAGTGAAACGAATCGCCAGTTACATCTGCGTACAACTAGATACAGAGTTACAAGATGCCGTTCTTTGACAAGGACAGTCAAGGACCACTTCTTCAGAATGATCATCATCATCATTACAAATAGTACATTCCTGTATGAAGAGAGATGGTGATGATTCAAACTGTAGCACTCCAGGCTCGTAATCTGCAGTTCCCAGGTTCAAGACTCTCCTGGGCCAGCATCGAGGTTAGTCTCCTCAAAACTTACCACTCTACCCTCGGTCAGTCGGGGACATCAATATTCTTGGAAAGGCTACCGTCCGTCGCATGGGGCGTTAAACCGTGTTTCCGTGTGCATAACATCCATATCTTTTGCACATTAAAGAACATGCTGGATGGCCTTGACGAGAGGCTACCATCTGTCTCCTAACAGCTGTCCAGTGGGTCCCTCCGCCAACTTTCTCTGAACCTTCGGGATCCTGTGGCTTGACAATTTAGCCCATTATGTGCAAGAAAGCGCCCATTGGAAGTAAAACAACCCAACCAATTAAGAAGTCAAATTCCAGTTCTTAAGAAAGAGCATCATTATTATCCCAAATGGTGCATTCCTGTAATGAGGGGAGTCGGTGATGATTCAATCAGTAGCGCTCCAGGCTTGTAATCTCTAGTTCCCATTCTTGAGTCCTAACTGTGCAAGGGTTTGGATTTTTCTCCGGCAACCCCCGACCTGCCCTTGGTGAGAAAGCAGTACTTGTGGTTTTGTAAAGTCTGCAATCTATCGGAAGTGATATTAAGACGTATTTCGTCCCCTTAAAGTTTCATAACTTATGCACGTTGAAGAACACATTGACTTGACGGGAGGTTTGAATCTGTAACGAAAGAGCTGTCCAGTGAGTCTTTCTCCAGCCTTCTGTGAGCTCTTGGGGTCTTTGTGACCTAATCATTTAGCCCACTGTGTGCAACATAGTACCACTCTGAGCTAGGAGCAGTCGAAGCTTGACTTAGGTGATTGCGGAAGTAAATAGCTTTTAATGGGAATACTTTTAGGAGGATAAAACATCAGTGGAACCAGTGATAAAATTTAAAGGTAAGACATAGTCAGTGTTCGAATTAAATGATCCACCCTCGTATATATATATATATACATAATTGAATAGGGAAATCCAAAAGCACACTATGAGTAAAAAACCACTATACATTTCTGGCCTAATTGGAAAAATCCAGTTCAATGATTCAATGATCATTTACGACACTCATTTCGAAAATTAGTTTCTAAAAGTAAATGCAGGTGGCGCCCATAAACAACATAAGTCAAGAGTTGGTGTCATCTACAGCAACTCTACACTTCACACTCTTGGCAAAGCTTACAGTCCAGACGGGGGGGGGGGGGGGTTTACGGTGCCTCTGAGAAGTTGGGCTCAGATCGCTGGCGCTCTGGTATTGAAGTCCGGTGGCCCCTCGGTGGAGGGGGCCTGTTGAAGGCTGGTGGACTGACTGTACTGCTGTATCCAGTGAGCTTGTTGACTTGTCCCCCAGCGAAGCTGGGGGGTCACAGCCTTGGTTGAGGAGCCGTTCAGACGGCCGGGACGGGTGTAGCTGACCTGTCCTTCTGTCTTTCAGGCCTATTAGGGGGTCCTGCGGACTGAGTCGTACACCTCTTCGTGCACTCATCTGTGTGCTCCCTGATGCGGTCCCTGTGATATTGAGGTGGACGGAGGTCCGGGGCGCCTCGGCCTGTGAGCAATGGAGAGGTAGAAGTTGGAGGCTCGCGGCCACCATGGCTAGCGGACTTATCGATGGAACAGCCAAACTAAGAGTCCCACATGAATGAGATTTGGACTCATGGCCTTTGCTGTGGAGGAACTTGGTTCCTTTGTGAAGTAGTGTCCGGGCGCTGCAGTCGGCTCCAGCAATGGGTAGGCTGCAAGACGCCGATAAGGCCAAGGGCTGTGGTGCTCAGCTCTATGGAGAGGACGAAGTTGGGGGTCGTGCCGAGAGGTTTGGAGTCCCTCGAGGTGTCGACTTCTGATGGAAGTACCTTGGGACTCTGCAGCGGAGGACCCTAAAAGTTAGGACTTCCTTTTTATTCTTCTGGCTCAAAATTCAAAAGACAAGATCTTTTTATTTATATATTGGCAAGTTTCTGGACTAAATTCAGTGAGTGTTGGGCATATATTAGGCAGCACTCAAAATTTAAAAGATCCCACTCTCACTGCACCTCAATGATTATATCTTCGAGCAGGCATATATAACAAGCAGTGCTACTCTCTTCACACACAGGTCTTCTCTCGCTGTAGGCAGGATAACGTAAGACAAGCTTAAATGATAGGAACTTTCTAGTTCATAGTGGTTTCAGTGACATCTCCCTTATGGTGATATACAGCCTTGTGTTGTGGTGCACCGGGAATGTCACGTATTCAATTCGTTGTGCCACTTGCAACACCCCTAAGACTTTATCGCACATTCTGCTCAACTGCTCCCGCTACAATGCCAAATGCGAAGCTTTGTTCCGGAAGCTTCATTCTATCGGAACCACTGTCTACACCATTACCACTCTTCTTGGCAACAACGACAATGCGAAGCTGCAGCGAGAGTGCTTCTGTATGGTCACTGACTTCTTTCAGAACATCGGCCTCCTCTGCAAGGTCTAAAGTTCTACTTTTTGCATAGTCATGAAAAGAGCCTTTTTTTTTTAGGGATAGCTGAGAGGCAGATTCTTCTGCATCCACTATCTCTATTCCGTTTGACTGGTGTACGGAGCCCCTTCTTTGGAGGCTAATATCACCATATTTACAACACCTTGAACCTTGAAGGGTATAGTTAGTATCACATCAATTGGTATTAACACGCGATTAGATACTCTTTGAGAAAACAAGCGAATTTACGAATAATGGCGACTCGTGTAATGATATCGTATCTTGAATTTTCATCTTTTCTTTTAAATTATTTATGTTGTTGTGCATTATAATATCATTGAAAAGAAAAAAATGAAGGTTATATTTATTTACAGCAAGTTGATGACGTTTTCGTTTCACTTAAAAAATTGGAATATATACAAATAAATGTAAAAACGACTCGTTTTCGAAGTGGGAAACTTGTGACTTCTTAAGGATTTTGAATCTAAAGTAATTTTCATGTCGTTTTTAATAACTAGCTATATTTTTTTTGCTTTTTCTGCATCTATATCTTTTCGACTGTTTTGTTTCTTTATATAAATGAAAATCAATTTTTACCTCGATAGGCTCTAAAGAAATATTAGGATCCGCATTTTTCGAATGTCCGAGTTTGTTTAATATTAATCGGACCTTTCAATGAGTTTCTCATAATGTGTTTTTTAGTTTACCAGAAGATGAACGTTTCGAAACGTATTGATAAGAGGATAATAGTTTTTCCTATCAGTGTTTTTAATCTGGGTTAAAATATATATCTTCTTTATGGATACATTAAAATCGTAATTGTTAACGAAAGAATAATTTCCAGCAGTACTTCATTTTCAATCGTTGATTCTAGATTCTAACGAAGTATCTTGCGCATTAGGTGGTTCAATTTTGTAAGTAATGATGAGGTTAGGCAAAGAAGTCGGCAACCTTCTTTGAGCAGCATGTTGCGCAGAGACTCCATTGGTTTGGTCTCGTTTCCCGTATGGATAATTATAGATTAATGAATACGGTTTTACACAATGTGACTAAAGACCTCATAAAGAGGATGATATCTAAGATGCGGTGGGCAGACAATATCAAACAGGACGTTGTTAGAATCGTAGTGAGTGGCCATATGCAGCAAGCAAATGCAGCTCAGGACAATATGCTTGGAGAAATAAATTGCATGATCTGGTTGGACCTCCGTAGCCCATGGCTGCTTCAGGAGAATGATGATGATGACACTTCTTGATTAGAAGTTAAGGTAAATCAAACATGGGGTAGATAATGCAATTAATGCGTTTTGTTACATCGGACTCCGTTCCTAGAATATAAAACGGGGTAATTTCTTTGAAATTTTCCCTCCTTCAATTGAGATCAGACGACATGACTTTCAACAATAAAATGTTGAGGTGTGCGCCTTATTCTCACTTGAAAGCGTAATGTTTTCATACTGGAATATTGAGATTTCTAAACATGGACAACTTACGTTTTCTTCGCATTATACTGATGGGCTTCAAAAAGGCACTGTGCTTCTGAATGGACGTTAAACCGTGGCTCCGTCTGTAGGAGAACCATATTCTGTGCGCGCTGGATGGCCTTGAAGGGAGACTACTATCTGTATCTTATAGCTGCTATCCAGTGGATAACCTTCTCCAAGCCTTGGGGTGCTTGTGACCATAGTGTGCAAAAAATTCCTATTCAAAGGAATAACCCAACCTATATATTTAAAATAATTCGTTACCACCACAAAGGTAAACGTTTCTAGATTGCTGTACAATTAGACTATGTGTGTCGTTAATCAACTATTATTTAAATGTATGTAAAAATTTAATTTGAAATATTGGCTGGTAGTTAAAGGGACGGAAGTATTTGTGAAACATTTTGAAGAAAACATCTGAATAATTTCGTAAATTATTAAAAGAACGATATTAAACAAATTAGTTTTGAAAAAGGTTTGAAAAATAACATTCAGAATTGTTCTGAGAGCTTATATTCAGTGTCATGATTAATTTCTACTATAATATCAGAGAAGTATTATGCGGAGTCCAAACTAGCAATTGGTGCTCACTCAAATGTCAGCCAGATGTGTAAAATGCATTTGTCAGTAAGTGAATTTCGGCGATTCGTATTAGATCGGAAAAAGCATGCATAAATATCAGAAAAGGTTTCCAGACATTTCCCAAATAGTAAATATATCTCAGTCATTGACGACTGAACAGAATTATGAAATATTTTCTCTGAAGCAATTGACGAAGTTGCGTTAAGAAAAATGGACAATTTAATATTCGATAAATGCTCAAATATCCAACGGAGGTTTCTCTTAATTTCGGTCATTATAAAATAAGTGACACAACTAGAAATGACAAATGGTAGAAAGATTTTTCTAATATGTAGCATAAATACATTTACGAGTTTAGTGCCCACAACCAGTGGGCCGCATGTGACCTGCCAATATTTTCCGTGAGGCCCACGACCGCTTATAATGGTATCGAAAATGCTAACGATATTTTACATTATTCGTTAATGTTTTTGTTGTGATCATTAGGAATTTTTAAAAATGTATTTATTTCTCTCATTTTTATAATGAAATACTGTGTCTACGTCTTAAAAGTTTTGTTACTGAGGCCCGCAGGCCAACACCTCTCGTAACAGAAGGCCGATGGACCAAGTAATGACGTCATCGTAGATAGTCCTTTGTCTAGAAATATTCTTAGAAATTTATTTCTCCACTAATGACCTTGCTGCCAATATCCGGGTCTCTCTATGCCCGGACTTCGTTTAATGGCCTTGCTGTCAGTATCCGGGTCTGTTTATGGCAGTGTTTTAGTTTCCCATAGATATACATTTCAAAAACTTCTTTTGTAAATTCCGACATTGAATAACAATACTTGAAATGATATGTCCTAGATAAGCATTTACATAAATGACATCCAACTAAGTACAGAATTATTTCAATTTTGTTCTGTTTAAATTTTAATTGTGAATTGGACTTAAAACCAATTGCTCTTTATGCCACAGTGTGAGAACAACACTCTTCGACATGTGTGAATAACTGAACAAGTGTAGAATTAACTAATCAAAATGGCAAGTCCCAGATGTACCGCAGCATATGGCTGCACACCAGCTTTGGGAATAATGCCACGCTCTCCACCACCTACGGACGGGGCAAGTCAGTGCCATAAAGACACAGCTCATCCATTACATCCTATGACGAACAGTCCTATAGAAGGAAAGCTCACCCATCGGTCAAAACCTAAATTTAATCTGTTCCCAGGTTAGCCACAAAAATGGATATATAAATCCAAGTTGACTCGGCTCCCGGGGAGGAGACTCTTAGTTTGACTTTTCCATCGATAAGCCCGTCGACCGGGGATCCCACTCGCAGTCGCAACTGCGACTTACAGCTCAACAACGTCCTATCCATCGTAGCCGGGTCCCACAACGCAGCTTGCCATTCAACTGGGATCTCTGACTTCTCAGAGGCGGCGTCGGAGCACGCTTAACCGGCGCCCCCAACATCAGTCAGCGGCCCTCCAACAACCTCTCCATCTGTCGTCAAACTACTGGGGCGCACCAGAAACTGCAGAGCCGGAACCCCACTTCACAGAGGCACCATAAGCCCCCCCCCCACACACAAACACACACACCACCACCACCACCAGCACCAACGCACACGACAGAAAAAATTAATATGCCATCCCGGGAATGAAACTGACCTGGCAGTTAAAATGTTATGGGAAGTGAACGCGATACCACTGCAGCTTCTCCATTTCAGAAGACTCTAATGAATTAAATATTTTGCACAGTGAAATCTAAAGTCTGAATTTTATGATTTATAACCTTTAAAAAATTGCTCTCTCTGCCGAAACATGATAAAAATTATCATGTGATTTACAATTCACTTTATAGAAAATATTTGTGTCGACACATATTTATTCCAAACTTTGTAGTAAAATCGATGCTATGGTATCAGAAGAATTCTTCTCTACATATTTTATTGTTACTAGTTTTAGAATGTGAAACCGAACCAATGTTACTGCTGAGATTATTTAAACTAGAATACTGGTTTACGTAACTTGCCCCATTGAGTTCACAGATATCTGTAGTAATTTTAGGACTGCCGGAATTTCCTCAAATTCTTTACTACGTTGAAAGAGTTTGGGATCGTATGGGAAATTAACTGCTGGTTTTATCTCTTTGAAAGACTCAGGGTTTGATGCGACATCTGTTGGTAGAGGTATGAAATAATTGGTAAAATTCTCTTATTCCATTTTTTGAAAGAAATACTTCTGTAAACGTGGTACATAAGTCCAGCAGGTCAGAAGAACTCCATGAACATAATACTGGGACACGTGGAACATCAAAAACCGAACAGTAAGATATTGTCATAGTTTTATTTGAAGCTGAAGAAAGGCAGTTTGAACGAGAAACCACCTGCTGTGAAGTGGCATGTCATTTCAGTATTTCAAAAACAAATATATTTTGAAAAAATGTTTTTAATTTTTGAAAGTCTATTGCTATGTTTGTAACCAAATAATTTTGTTTACAATTATTAATAATTTGTTATGGTAAATTTTGAAATGGACAACAAATTGACCCTGGGACGAAGATAGAGAAAAAAAAAACATGACACTCAGAAGGTTAAAAAATAATCACTCGCAAAGAATATGTAAACCATATTTTTGGATTACGTTTACGTCCAGATAGTACAAGCAACATTTTTTTTTTTTTTTTTTTTTTTAATAATAATAATCTTTATTCATATTCATGTTAGTTATGCAAAATTTTAAACAAATGACCCGCAAAGCATTTGCTTATCTGCAGGAGAGAAGAATAATAACGTTACATGAAAATACATAAGATATAGTTTAAAACAATGTCATCAAATTATATGAATTTCAGTGGAAGCTCCATTGTAGTGGTTGAAATTTTTATTTAAAATTTAGTGCCTAGAAGAAAATTTTTTGTCTTATTTTTGATTTGTCCCCTGCCCTGCCCACGGTCAGTAGGGGGACACCGATGGGTTTGGATAAGGCCGCCGTCCGTCGGATGGAACTTTAAGCCGTGGCACCGTGTGAGGGAGAGCCATACCCTGAGCAAGATAAAGAACACACTAGATGGCCTTGACTGGAGGCTACCATCTGTCTCCCAACAGCTATTCCAGTGGGTTCCCTCCCCCAACCTTCTCTGAGCCTTCGGGGACCATTTGACTTGGCCATTTAGCCCATGGTGTGGAAAAAAGTGTCGCTCGGAGGTAAAACAACCCAACCAAAAATCTATTTTTAATATGTATAATAATAGATTAATGAATTCTATTTCCATCCAAAAATTTGCCTATAAAGTATTCTCTACCGCCACTAAATATTTCGAAACAATTTAAAATGAAATTATATGCGCTATGTTATTATTTAATGAAATGAAATTATTTATTAAAATGAAATTATATGCGCCTTACTCGTAAAAAAAAAATCTAAATACAGAAAAGTTTCTATTGCTGAAATGTATTAAAATCTAATTAGTATTTAGCAAAGTTTAATTATCATGTTAATGGAACCTGCTAATATATTTCATATGCAATGTTCCTTTTTAACCCTCTTTGCTGTTACAGAACAGAGGATATATTGATAGACTTTGTTGTCTTCCGTGTTTTTGGTGTAAGCATATATATTATTTCTCTTTAAGAGAAGATTAAAATCATATTTAAAAACGGAGAAAGATTTTCATCAATGATTCGTTTCGATCGATCTTCCTTTGGTTAGAATTTCTGATAAAATGAATCAGCGGAGTAAAATTGTATTTGACGAATGCCTTTGTGTATCTATGACTTCGTTTCGTAAAAGGGTATTCGACGAATATATCCTGGAACCAGGATTGTCTTATATTTCTGAACTTTCATTGCTGAATTGCGAGAAGACTGTTAGACATTACCCAATAAAATGTTAAATTCGCGCTTTTTTTTACTTGAACAGCATAACGCTTTCATGCACGAAGCTAAAAAATTGCAAACATCGACTTCACATATATTTATTATACTAATTTGCTTTGCATGCATAAATAATTTAGTTCCTCCTTAAAGGCGCAACATTCTAGATATCTTAGTGCATCAACCGTCATCACCTATTTAATTAACTATAAATTATTTCATATATTATTTTAGTTAAACAATTTACCGGTAGTTTCCCTAGCAGGAAGTGTAAATATGCTGATGTAGAAAGTTTTCACAAAAAAATAACAATTTTAATCATTACAAACATCTCAAAACAAGTATCGTTACCACGGCGGGAATCGAACCCGCAACTCTGTAGATACATGCCAAAGCGCTTTACGGTTAAACCGTTAAACCAGTGTCTCGGAAACTTTTTTACTCTGCGGCACACTGAATCTAATTTTTTTTCCGCGGCACACCTAAAAAAGAATAAAAGCAAACTCTATATAATCGTAATTATATTTGCGATTTGTTGAAGTCATCAGCCTGGTTTTACTTGAAGATATGCTCTCGTTCTTTAATTCATAACTCGTTGTTTGTTTTAAATATTTGTCCATTCTATGGCTTGAAATAATCAAAAATTAATACCAAAATTTGGAAAAAGCTTGATAAATACTTACAAAATCCCAGTTGATAAAATCTGAAAGATTTTTATTAAAGCACGTCGATAACACAAGTCAAAATGAAATCTTTGGAATATCTAGTGTCAATTCGAAAATCTCTCGCGGCACACTAATGTCCGACGGCACACAGTTTGCGAGACACTGCGTTAAACCAAAGGAACAACGAAATTCTTCCAGAATAAGACCTATAAATCTATCACTGAGATGTTGTGGACCTTGCGTCATCTATACATCAGGAGAGGCAATTTTTTCCATTTGTTGCTAATGACTGCACGACCACACCTGGAGTCGGTTCTTATTTCTCTTCTCGACGAGCGGTATGCAAGCGACCGTAAGCAAGAGCCAAGTCAAATAGCCACTGACGAATGACGTAGTTAGAACAGCTGGGCGAAAGTGAGCCTTTCTTTGCATTTGATATTAGGTGCGTTGGCGAGATGGACGACTACAAACTTTTAAATTTAGGGCGTGATTGTCCTTGTCTTTATGACAAGACGCATCGAAATTAAACAAAATATGTAGGAATCGATGGCTTCACAGCTGATCAATGTTTCAGGTGAATTTCTAGGTTGTTTTGCAGTTTTAAAAATTTCCATTGTTAGAGAGCATTATTACAACATTTAGATTTGAAAAGTGTCAATAGTTCACCAATCATTTCAAACCCCAGATGAATATATCGAAAAACCAAACGATAAGTGCATGCATGCCGGATCTAGGAAACCTTCGAGGGGGGAGGCGGTTAAGAAACACAATTTATCCAGAAAAATGTATAAGGAGGGGGGAATAAAGAGACTTTATTTCCAATGCAGTATAACATTTGACACTCCGTTTTGCAATTTTTTAAATATGTATAAGCGTTACATTTTAATCTTTCGAAATTTTTTGCCTCTTCTACACTTACTAGCATTCTGAAAGGAGGCCAATGCCCTCCCTCCTAGATCCGGCACTGGTTGCATATATAAAGACAGACCACAAAGTAAAAACATTAGCTATTATTGAATAGGAATTAAAAACAATTCTAAATGCAACTTACCTTATAGTTAGCGCCAATCTTTCGGCTGCAGAAATGGACTTCTTGAAATTTGTGTCCTTCTTTGCTATAAGTGGTTCAACAAGAGCTGAAACCGGTTTTAACTGAACAGGTGACATACGCAAAAATTTTTGGTAATGTTCAGGGTCAGCCTCCTGAATAGTAGGGATTAAATTGTGGAAATCGCCTACTCTTTCTCTATCGTTAAAAGTCTCGCGAACCCATTTAGTGCGATTTTTTTACTACTACGTCTATGATTAGCCAAGGAAAGTGATATTAACCCTTTACGAAAGAACAAACTTCTTTTCCTGGACATGATGTTTAAAATAGAGTGAAAGCAATGTCAGAAAGCCCGTTAGATCTCGCAGAACATAATCTCCATAAACATAACTTTCTCTTCATAACTGGACCACTTTCCAGGTTGTTTGAAGCGAGAACCGATGAGCTTAGTTCTTTGTTGCAGACCGCGCGTTTAATTGCGGGAAATCACAGTGCGTTTGCGACGCGGCGAACGGCAAGTGTGAAGAAGCCTTTACCTTTCCTTAATTATTGTCCTTTCATGATTGTATGCTGGTGCTGTATGTGAGCGATATACCCCGTTCTTGTGTGAACAATATAAACCATTGTTGATACATTTATGGCGAAGTTATTTTCGATTCGCAGAGGCGTGAAATAACGCCTGTCATCAAAAAGGCATACCACCTTTACTTTGGGTGTAAGATTGGAGATCACAGAACAGCTGGACTCCGCATATAGTGTGCAATAGCTTGTGCCGAACTTATGACATCACTTTAAGAAGACCTACCATAGAGACAATTATTATAATTTTGATCCTAATATTACGCGTGAATTCTTGTGCTAATTCTTCTTCAACATAAACTATTATTCCGGAAATCACTCGGGGCCTTTCGCCTCTCGTTCGGAAATTCTTTTAAGAAAGGTCCGTGTACTACTTCGAAGAGTTCTCCCAACTGAATATGGAAAACCGAAATTTCAAAAGCAAAACCATAGAATTGACAGTAATTTTAAATTGGAGGTCAAATAAACATTCCATGAACATTCCAGAGTTTTCTGAAGGAAGGAGGTAGTTCAGTAGAAACTGAAAATTATTGATTAACATCATTAAAATTTTAAGAGCGTTCAATCTCCTAATGCAGAAACATCGTGATATTATTTGGGCACTAAATCAAATTCTGTCAATCAAATTAGTATCCTTCAAAAATTTTAAAATTAATTTAAATGTATATTTTCTTTTTTATTAAATTCTGGTGTCCCAGTAGATCTTTGAGTGTAAATTTCTTAATTCCAATTTCTTCCAGTGAGTGAAACATTTGATCTCTATAAGTATAAAATTTGCTGCAATTAAGTAACACATGAGAGACTGTTTTTTTTTTTTACATGTATCACAGGAAGATGAATCAGCTCTTTTCATCTTATGCATTTGATCATTCAGTTTTGTGGTCCCTGTTCTGAACCTGGTAATGGTCACTATGTCGTTTTTAGTCAGTCCGAAATCTTGAAATGGATCAATGGTTTGAGTAATCAAACTCCTATCATTCAGATTTGAGGAAGAATGAACTTTAAAAAAATGCAGAAAATTTCGTTTTGAAATTCGCTTATTTTTGCTTTTATAATAATTGAGACCTCTTAGAATATTGAGCCAGTTTTCACGTAATAACGCTTCCTTAGCAATTTTTTCAACAATTTCATTTCCTATAACGCCGACGTTGCTGGGAATCGACTGCACGTTTAACTCAATACCACTTTTCATCATTTTATTCGCCATCTTCAAAATGTTGCAAAAAAGTTCAATGTAGCTAGATCTTCCCGGATCTCCTTGTAAAAATTGAATAACTGATCGGCAATCAGACAGAATAACAACTTTGTCACAGGAGAGAGTAGTAGCCACTTAATTCTGTTGTGAAAACCTCTGTTTGGCCCGGTAGTCTAACTGCTAAATGAATATTCTGATCTGGGATCCAAACTGCAGCAGCCTATCTTCCCTCATCCTTGTTCACAGAGCCATCGGTAATTAGTTTTGCAAAGAAAGCATACTTTGCCTCAATTGAAGTTTCAGCTAAATTCTTGAATACATAGACATCTTGATTTTTCTTTGTAGTAATACCCTGTATCTTACGAAAACAAGGAATGTTTTCAAAAACCATGGGGGCAAATCATCCCATTAGTCCACTGGTCGCTGAAGTCCCCGAACGTCTTCGAATAGAAGAAACCCTCTGATTACTTCATAAATAGGACATATTTTCGTCAGAGAATGACTGAAAATCTTTTCAACCAGTGGGTTAGTCCTCTGCTTATAAATCATTCTTAAAAAGTGTTGGAAGAGGATATTGGGTCTCCTTAGAGAAAGAGTTGGGTCAGATAGATCCTTACGGCTCTATTTTGAATTTTTTCCATTTTTTTAACTAATGTGTAGCTAGCATTTTCCAAAAGAAATCCTCCATATATTCCAGTCTGGATGTTAGTAAGACTTTATAAATGTTTAACATTTGTTGAATGGAAGATCCTCGTTTCCTCGGAGCCACATATCGCAGGATATTTACGAAGTGTCTTGTAGTTTCTTTCATGAATTCGATGTATTTTGGCCATTTCAGTTTTGAATCTAGTAAAACTCCGAGAAATTTGTTAAGTAGTATTGTATTGTTCGTTAGTATTGTATTGTTCATCCTTAACAGTAAAGAACGAAATTTGCGGAGGGAGCAAAAGGGGAGCATAACAGTTTTTTCTGGTGACACCTGCAGTCCCCATTTATCGAAGTTAATTTCTAACTTCAAAAGAGTTTTCTGAAGCTGTTCCTCCAATGATTGTAAATTTCTTCCAGATATCCATATTGCGATATCATCAGAAAAAACAGAGAACTTTATTTAAAAAAAATTATTTGCATTTATTTTGAAATATATTAATGCTATTAATACAAGTAATGTTTCACCTAAATAAAGTATATTTATAGATAAACATTAGTATAAAGATTATCACAGAGTCCAACAGTAATAATATTAGAATCAAAACTGTAAGAAGTGTTATATGTTAGGATTACTTAAGCTGACGTCATAGTTTGGTCCTCTGACTTTCTGTTATAACAGGTGTTGGTTGGAACACTGCGTGTTCGCAGCTGGGTAAATAGTAAAGGCGGTCAATGCAATATACTTTTCCTATGATATTTCGGGAACCTTCAAACCACGTGAGGGACTGTTACTTTTGTATGACACCTTCACTGGGAAGTGGTATTACTAAAGAGAAAAAAAAAACAGACAAAATCGCACGAACCTTTTTTTGTTTACCTGATATTTATGTAGCTTTTCAAAATAGAGTTAGGTTACAATTGGTGACGTTTTTGGGACTAGATATTTTTTTTTCTTAATGCCATTCCATTACCCATTTTCTACCTGTTGTTCATTTCAAATTTCAGCTCTATGCGTCCAACTGACATTAGTCTATTCAAAATTTCTTAAATTTACTTATAGCTATCGCGTATTAAACATGTGGGAAAGATTTGGAAAATATTTCATATTTGCGCATCATCTCTGACTGAACATGAAATGATGAATGCAGATGTAATTTAACATTTGAGAAGTAGCAAGACGAATGCAGATGTATTTTAACATTTGAAAAGTATCAAGACGAATTATCCACGTCATGTCTAAAGTCTGATTAATGTTAACTGACACACAGATGAACTCACAATCTGTGAGTGGCTGTATGAATTTTGTATACTTGCATAATGATGGAGTGTTTCTATTGATCAGTAATTCTATGGTTATATTATACTTGAAATTAACATAAACTTGAATTTCAAAACAATGGAAAAACCCTGAACTTCAATTTAGCAAATGTATTTCAATTAAAATTTATTTCATACCTTTATTAAGTTACAACGGTCTTTTCTTAACAGAAAAAAATTGCTAAACTTACTTTCAAATTTTGTTTTCTTTCCATTAATAGAATTCAATTTTTGCCCCAAAAAAGCTCATCATTTTTCTACCTGTCAGCAATTTCTTTAATTTATTACAAATAAAAAATTATGAATAATATAGAGAACAAAGGTCAATGCTGTTTTGTCATTTCTAGGAACACCGTATGGGTGAAACTTCAAATGTAATATACATGAAATCTTCCAAATTTATGATTCATATTTAGTCGATATTATTACAAATCTCAACAATGCTGTATTATAATGCTTTCCTTATTCTCATTAAGTCAGATTAATGCCAAAATTCCACCTATTCGTGGGGCGGGGTTGGCTCAGTTTGTAGCGCGCCAGGTTCGTAATCTGTAGTTCCCAGGTTCGAGTCCCAGCTGGTTCAGCGTTGAGATTTATCTCCGCAAAAATTCCCCGCCCTGCTCACGGTCAGTAGTGGACACCGATGAGCTTGGAAAGGCCGCAGTCCGATGGATGGGACGTTAAGCCTTGGCATAGTGTGCGGGAGAGCCATACCCTGTGCACGATAAAAAACACGCTGAGTGGCCTAGACGGGAGGCTACCATCTGTCTCCCAACAGCTGTTCCAGTGGGTCCCCTGCCCCAACCTTCTCTGAGCCTTCGGGGTTCATGTGACCGGGCCATTTAGCCCATGGTGTGCAAAAAAGTGCCGCTCAGAGGTAAAACAACCCAACCCACCTATTCGTCTTGAAAGTCGAGAAATCAACTCTTGATTCAGTAATGTAATTTTTCAGAACTAATATTCGACCAAAAAAGCGCCAAATTTTTGTTTCTTCTGAAGGGAATGGAATAGCTACGAATTATTCATAACAATTACTATCATGATACGTCAAACTTTCAATCATTATTGCATAATCAATTACAGAATGACATTTAATTGTAATGTTTCGCATTTTAATTCATTTTAAGCTCGTGGTGAGAAGAAAATAAAATCTAATTATTGCTTAAATATATTTTGTCTGTCTGTTCTTGAACATTTAACATTCTGTTTTGAAGAGAAAACAATTTATGGTTGGGTAAATAGGAATGAAATTTGCTTTTATGTTTTCTTTAATCATCCATTAGTCAGAATTTCATCCTTTAAAAGGGTTAAATGGTTTATAGTAAGAAGAGAAATTTCCATCCATCTTTCCGCATGGTGGAGTGGGGGAATCCCAACACATACTCGTTGAGAAAAAAGGGAAAAATGCTTTTTGTGTTTGATAGATACCAATAAGCTAAATGTTTTCTAGAAAATTGGGTAATTAAAAGAAATATTTTTTCCATCTCCTGAATGATCCATTAGTCTAAATTCTACCGTTAAATTGACGATCTACCGCAATTGACGAAAGAATGAAAAAAATGCTTTGTTGGTTTGGCTACTTTCTGCAGTTCATTTTGATTTTGACACACGATGCTGCATCATTTTCTTTCTTAAAGTAGAGGTTTCCGTACTTTCGAGTTTCATGTTACAACGTTTTATCTGTTATCCATGGATGAAACCTTATTATTCCATTTGAGTTTGAGGATAGCCATCGCAGAAACCTCCTCTTCCTCTTTACTCTAACTCATTAATGAACTCAAGGAGGTTTTCGACAATTTCTTTGTTTGCGTGAGTTGTTCTTGTTTTTATAGGCTATGAATAAAAAAAAATACCCCCTCAAGCATCTGCTTGCCACAGAGCTCTGACAGGAGCCTGTCGGTTTATATGCCACAGTAGGAGATCTGAGAGGATCGCAGGACCTCAGCAGAAAAACGACACACACACATCCATGTGTAATACCGGGGCTCGAACCCAGGTCCCGTAAATCAGTAGCCAAGCGTGCTAACCACTCGGCTACCACAGTTAAAATCATTTCAGTTTATGACATAATTGCACCATACAGGGTATTTCAGAGTTCATTTGGAGCGGGGGTGGCTCAATCGGTAGGGCACCATGCTCGTAATCTGCAGTTTCCAGGTTCGAGTACCAGCTGCGACAGCTTTGCGATTTACCTCCGGAAAACTTCTAAACCCTGCCCATTGTGGCATGGAAATGCCTCCGTCCGTCGGGTGGGACGGCGTGAGTGGGAGCCCCGTGTGTGGGAGTGCTCTACCCTGTGCATGTTATAGAACATATTGGATGGCCTTGACGGCAGCTACCATCTGTCTCCCAACAGTTGTTCTAGTGGGTTCATTCCCCCGACCTTCTCTGAGCCTTCGGGCAAAGAATGTAGAAGGAGAAGTTAAGCTTCCATAGAGATTAATGTAAAATCGAGTATCGTGCATTTGGCGTAGAGGTGAAACAAACATTACAGGGGACGAACGCTTTTGTAATTACATGTTACTGTCAACTTCCATTCTCTTCGCTTTTCCTATGTAATAATTTCCCATTGATATCTTTGCAAAGTATATTAATATCAATTCTGTTTCCTGTTTCTATGCAACCAAGAAAGCTTCTAATTGGAATAATTTATTCAATAATTAACTTCAGGCAAATTTCAAATCTTCTCTATCCGTTCAGTTCATAATTGTTGGTTCAACGAAAAATAATTCCAATGGAGAAAATAAACTTTTATTAAAATCATGATATTATTTTTTTCAAATACAAAGTGCAGTTACTTTTTTTCCTTTTTTAAAATATAAATTTTTTGATGCATAATTCCTTTGCCCTTTATTGTTTGCTTCCGAGCTTAAACAAATACACGATGCGAATCGAAACACCACTTGAGGACTCCAGTTACGCTTTGTGAAAGCTGAACTTTTTTCCTTATACAATATTTGCTTTCGGGATAATTTTGACCTGGCCATTTAGCCAATGGTATTATAAAAAGTCAGAATTTTTTCGTGTAAAAATTTGAAATTCATATAACTACAAATCCGTTAATTTCTGGATAACTACATAACTCCTCTGCAATTCTTGACCGATAGATTTTTAACTCATTTTCTACAAAACCTCGAGCTATTGTCTTTACTTTTCCCTGCGTATATAAACATTCAAATATTTTCTTTTTAGAGAAAAAATATATAATACTTTTTCATCTGGGCAGGTACCAAAGAGATATTAGAATTGCCACATTCCGAATCTTCCAATAATTTCAATTTCAATTGATTACAATATCTAGTTATTTCTAATATTCTTTCAGTAATTTAAAACCCTCGGTGTCCTATTAACAAATTTTGACATTATTTTACCTCTGCGATATTGCTTTTCGATCCTATCTCCCAGGGATTTCTAAGAGTTACTACAAAAGACATTAATTATGCGCCAAGATTAGCTGATATCAGACTGCTAGTTAACTTTTTTTTATTGCGGAGCGTTCTCAATTCGGAGGATATATTTTTCCCTATTTTGTAACTTTAATACCCGTTGAAGGTGGAATTAATCCAATATCCTCTCAAGGCCATCCAGCGTGGTCTTTGACGTGCACAGGGTATGGCACTCCCGCACAAGTGACCAGGCCATAGTTTCCGAAATCAAGGACGTCGTCCTATCCAAGCCCATCGGTACCTCTTACTGATCTTAACAGGGCGGGGAGTTTGGCGAAGATAAATCTCAACGCTGACTCGAACCTGGGAATATCATAACGTTTAACGTCAGATTGAATATCATAACGGATTAGGACTGATCCTAGTAAGATAGAAGCTGTAAGAGATGGCCTCCACCACAAAATGTTCATCAACTTCCTAGTTTTATTGGACTTTGCACCTACTACAGAAGATTTGTCAAGAGTTTCTCCAACATCGCAAGGCCATTACATCGTCTGACAGAGTAGGGCCAGCGGTTCAGATGGACCATCCAATGTGAAGTACAGGCTCTTTCCACAGCATCAGTGTTAGCATATCCACAAACTGAAAAACAGTTCATAATAGATACTGACGCAAGTAACACAGAAGTTGGTGCTGTACTTTCACAACAACAAGACGGAGAAGAAAAAGTTATTGCATATTTTAGGAAAACTCTATCCAAACCAGAATGAAATGTTAGCAAACTGTTAGCAATAGCAAAAGCAGTAGAATATTTTCATGATTATCTCTATGGCCAGAAATTTCTTATACGTACTGATCATGCTGCTTTTTAAATATCGTCACACTGGGTCTGGACAGATATTAAAAAAGGGGGAAATTTGAATATATTTAGTTTAAAGTGATTTGATTTGTTTAACATTTAACTACAAACAATTTAAGAATAGATCATAATAAAGCAATTTAGTTACTAAGATTCTATTAATACATTATAAAATACTTTAGAACTAATTACTAAAATTTTGAAGAATAAATAGCTACCATAGGAATTTTAAATGATATAATTTCATCTGTTTTAGTGATATGATTCATATTTCTATTAGTCTAGAAATATTTAACCATCGTTTCTTCTGTTACTGGTACGAGCTAAACAGCTGTCTTTTGCTGAAAAGAGAGTAGAATCATTTAAGCCTAACATGGATACTTTAAATAATTTCCCTGCTAATAGTTATGAATTATTTTAATGTAATACTAGTTGTAATAATACATGTGAGGTGTCGCTGTATAACTCTCATTACTTCTACAAACTCTAAGCTATAAAATTACGTCTTCCAGATATTATGTGAAAGACGTTATGTGAAAGACTGTTCCTTCACCACACCCTTAAAGAAACATAAATTAAAAAAGAATTAAAAAAATACCTTTCTTCCTACATTTTGATTATTTTTTTGAAGTAGACCACGACATTGGAGACGTCACAAGCATTAATTTAAGATACGATGCATTAAAGTGAAACCCCCGAAAATCTGCCCTCCCCCCATCTTATCATGAGGAATAGTGGAGCAAAATTGGAAAAAATTTGCGACCGTCATTATATGAGCTTTCATTTCACACCTAATTCATAACTGTAGGCCCTCGCGTTCGGAACATACATATGGTAGAATGACTTTCATATTACCCATTTTTTAGTGGGGAAGGAATCATGGAGGTTAAATTTCTTATTGCTTAACACACTCTCCGCGTCACAAGCTCTCATTCGAAACATAGCTTGTTACTTTCCGCATTCGCGTTCAGGAGATATAAGGGAACAATCATTTGGAATTTTCCGCCTTTTCAGGAGAGACGAAAGCAAGGGGGTGGGGTAATGTTTCATAGCCTAGGACATTCCCTGTGTCAGAAGCTTTCATTTGACGTATAGATTGTTATTTTCGGATTTCATCTTCTGGAGATATAGTTTAAGAACAGTTTTCAACTTTCCCCCTTTTAAAGGGAGAAGAAAGCACTCATTTGAGACATAAAACGTAAAGTTTCTCCCTCGCTTTCGAAAGATATGTTGGAACAACATTTTGTCAAATCCTCAAGCCGAACAACCGAAAAATGTCGAAGCCAAAGCAATAGATAGATAAGTAAAAATTAAAAAATTATTATATTCCACACTTTATAACTCGAAAAATAAAAACAGACTTAAACTGCAAGCTCAAATTCTTCCACAAATGAAGGACATTGAAATCAATGTTTCAATCTCAAAAATAAATTTTATTTGCTGCTTTTAAAGCTCAAATATTTGAGTGTACCAAGATCTTTATTTAGTTACGAATAGTTGTAGGTGGCGTTAAGAATAGTTCCATTTAGATTAACCCTAAGGCAGAAATGTTGTTTAGAGTCACAAACTCTAGGTTAAGCAATGTGAAATGATATGTTTAATATATCTGATACTTCAGTAGTAAAGAATCAAAGAACGTGTCTTGTACACATGGAACTCATGAAATAACAGGCTAAAAAAAATTTTGTTTCGCCGTGAGTGGAATTCGAACCACGTCTCCTTGAATCATGCCAGTTGTGTTAACCACTACAACATCATCGGCTAATGTTTTCCGTAGTTCGTAGATCGTATAATCATATTCGATGTACCGGATAACGATTCGATGTACCGGATACACCAAAAAATTTGTTTCCTTATTTGTTGGTGATGTCACATATTTGTGAATTGTGTGAAAAAATTTGTTTTCTTATTTGCGGTGATGTCACATATTTGAATGGTGTTCACAAACTGAATATCTCATGCAATTAATGGACGTACAAGTAAAAAGAAATTCGTTATATGAATGTAAGGCCATTGATGAAACATGAGGTTTGATTTCGAAAATCCTGGAAATACAGCCTGGAGAAACAGGAAAAAAAGTTAAGTTGAATTCCAGTATAAAGTATTTAGGATTAAAGAGACACTATACCGTCAACCTATAAACCATAGTCTGAAGATGGACGTGAATAATACATATAAATATACACTCATGAGCCATAACATTATGACCACCTGGTTCGCCGGATAACCGCTTCCACCTAGTGTGACATCAATTCAACTGCACCAAGGAATTAACCTCAAGTATTCTGTACCAGGAGTCGTCCCTTAGCCGAGTGGTTAGCGCACTTGGCTACTGATCTAATGGATCTGGATTCGAGTCCCGAGTAAGGCATGTATGTATGTGTTGTTTCTCTGCTGAAGTTTTGACATCTTCTACTAACCTTCTACTATGGCACATAAACTGATAGGCTCCTGTCACACCTCTGCAGCAAGCAACTGCTTGTGGGGGTATTTACTTTATTTTTCTGTACCAGCTGGGCATAATGATATCCCAGAGATCAAGGATGGAGAGAGGCATTGACATGGACCTGCGATAATGCGTTCCCCTGCATATCACAGATGTTCGATGGCATTCACGTCTGGGGAATTCAGCAGCCATGGGACACACGAAATGCTTGAACATTTTCCTCGAGCCATTCCTGCATAATGTGGACTTCGTTACATGGGGCATTTCTTGGTGAAAGAATCCAATGCCATCCGGATACACGGTCCACATGTAAGGCACCATTTGGTCTGAAACGTTGCCTGGGTATCCTTTAGAGGTGAGAATGTGCTCAACGGGGATAAAGGGACCTTATAATGAGCAAGTGAACAATCGCCATACCACGATACTCCGTATTCTGGCCTGTTCCCATCTAACGGCGAAGTCTAATTGTAGCTGTTCACATGCGTGGGATCCAATACATAACTCCCAGTGCCATGATACAGCTCCCACCTGGATACATCAGATCAGGTGACTCTTTTTCAGTTATCCTCTGTGTAGTCAGAATACTCCTATCACGGTCAGTTGACATGAGTACATGAATGTGCCGACGATTCCGTAAGCCCACATGCAAGAGCCTCCACTGGATTGTGTGTATGGAAACCTTTCTCTCTTCACCCTTCCCCTCGGCTGCCATTAATTGAGTGGGTATAAACCATCTGTGTCTCAGACAGCACTGTCAACTGACGTTAACCTCGAATGTCAAAAAGTGATGATCTCCCTTTCTGGCAGGTTGAGTGGAGGTGTATCCCTCTTCAGATCATTCCCGCCGCACTTTCACCTTAGCGTCTCTCGATCAGCCAACAATGCCAGCGGTTTGCTGACCACCGTCTTCTCCCAATTTCGAGTCCCAGCTGGGTCAGCGTTGAGATTTATCTCCGCAAAACTCTTTGCTCTGCTTATGTTCATTAGGGGACAGTCCATCAGATGTGTCGTTAAATCTTGTCTCAGTGTACATCAGAGCGTTCCCTGTGCACATTAAAGAACAGCTGGATGGCCTTAATAGGAGGTTACCATATGTCTCCCAACAGCTGTCCAGTGTGTCCCCTCTCCCAACGTTTTCTGAGCCTTTGAGGTTCTTTTGACCTGTCCATTTACCCCATTTTGTGCAAAAAAGTTTCATCTCAAAAGTGAAACAACCCTACGTTTGCCTTCTTCGGTCCAATAATCATTCTTTATTCAAACTCCGGCAGGACCCTTCCTCTCCTCATTGCATGGGCTTCGTACTGATACGCTCTGTCATGCTGTCCATACTGGGTGTCCCTGAATTCATGGCCCAAACGTGAGGGGATGGTAGTACACACCGAACCCACTGATATTCGTCATAGAATATGCGGCCAGAAATGCAGTGAGAGGTCGGAAATGAAGGACAGACACAGAGGTTTGCAGAGTGACATTTATTGGACATCATTACAACAAATGCTCAAACGTCCGCCCACCAACGTTGATACAGGCAGCATGACGGCATAGTAGTCATCGGCGTACCTGCTCGTAAACACCGGGCTTGTCGCACAGATCGGTGGCTGCGACAGGCAGTCGGGCTACCCGATCCTCTGCGGACTGCACGGGCGTCTCGTACATAACTCTTCAAATGTCCCTACAGAAAGGAATCGATACAAGAAAGATTGGGCGATCTGGGGGGCCATGGGATGGGATTGAATCTCTTTGTTGCGATCTTATGCAACCACGGCAATTCCCGGTTCCGTCTGACAACACTACCTGGTTAAGAAAAGCCATGACTATCTAGAGCCGGGGGCAAGGAATACGCCCTGTAGGCGCACCTCAACCCCAGCCCCACATGGCATCAGTCCTATAGAAGGAAAGCTGACCACCGGAAGAAACCTTACTTTAATCTATTCCCCGGTTTGCAAATGTGCAAGGATATAAAGATCCAAGCTCGATCGGCACCCGGGGTGGAGACTCTTAGTAAGACCCAGACTTTTTGGACAGCTCGTGCCTACTAGGCGGGGACAGACCTTTCGGCAGAGCCGTCGAACAGACCACACAGGTCTCCTGAGAGGTGAGGTCTCTGACGCCGTCACCATCTGACTGGCAATCAAGCCGGCCAGCAGCATCTTCAACCTCAGTTGGCCTTAGCCATGTCCAACCGGTGAACCAATCCGGTCGGCACAGCCTTCAGTCGGGTTGCTGGGCCCTAGGCCCCCTCACCACGACAAGGTGGTCCCCTATCGGGGGGGCATGGGATGGGATTACCGTGCCCAATCCATTGGTTCCCAAATGTGGTATTCAGAAGCCTACGCACGTCCATGGTGAAATGGGCGGGTTTCCCACGTTCGCCCATCGAAGCGGTCCGGCAGTAGGTAGGGTCCAATTAAGTAGTCGTGCACGATCCCCGCTCAGACATTGATGGGGAACCGTTGCTGGTTCGAATTTGGACTTGAACCATGGGGGATCTGGGCCCCCACAAATGAGCATTATGGACATTCACTACGCCTTCACGTGAGAATGTTGATTCATCCCTAAAGAGCACGTGCGCGGGCAAATCGGGATGTGCGGCACTATGTTGAAGGAACCGCTGAGCGAAATCCATGCGCAGGGGATAATCAACAGCAGTCAATGCCTGCACTCTCTGCAAGTGATAGGGGTGTAGCCCTTCTTCATGCAGTACTCGCCAGACACTGTTCCGATGCACACCCAGGCTCCGGGCAGCAGATCGTGTGTTTGTACCTCGGTTATCTGTCACCATACGCAAGATGTCCTCGCTCATAGCTGGCGTTCTGAACGTTCGTGCTCATCATGCATCATGTCGGCATCATGTCGACTGATGTGGAAGGTGCCTCATCAGTCGACATGATGCCGACATGATGCATGATGAGCACGAACGGTCGACTACTATCTATCCCTGAACCTTCTCTGAGCCTTCGGGGTCCATGTGACATGGCCATTTAGCCCATGGTGTGCAAAAAAGTATCGCTCAGGGGTAAAACAACCCATCCCACAATCTATTTTGAATATGTATAAAAATAGATTAATGAATTCTATTTCCATCTAAAAATATGCCTAAAAAGCATTCTCTACCACCATTAAATATTTCGAAAGAATTTAAAATGAAAATATATGCGCTATGTTTTGCATTACTCGTAAATAAAAAACGGGAATACAGAAAAGTTTCTATTGCTGAAATGTATTAAAATTAATCATTATTTAGCAAAGTTAACTATCGTGTTAATGGAACCTGTGAATAGATTTCATATGTAATGCTCCTATTTAACCATTTTTGCTGTTACAGAACTGAAGATATATTGATTGGATAATAGACTTTGTTGTCTTCCGTGTTTTTGGTGTAAGCATATATATTTTTTCTGTTTAAGAGAAGATTAAAATCATATTTAATAACGGAGAAAGATTTTGATCAATTATTCGTTTCGATCGATCTACCTTTGGTTAGAATTTCTGATAAAATGAATCAGCCGAATAAAGGAGTATTCGACGAATGCCATTGTGTATCTCTGACTTAGTTTCCTGGAACCAGGTTGGTCCTATATTTCTGAACTTTCCTTGTTGAAATGCGAGAACCCTGTTCGACATTCACAATAAAATGTTAAAGTCTCGCTTTTCTGAGTTGAACAGCATAACGCTTTCATGCACGAAAGCTAAAATTTGAAAACACCGACTTCATAAATATTATACGAATGTAATTTGCTTTCCATGCACAAAAAATTTAGTTCCTCCTTAATGGTGAAACGTACTAGAACTTATAATAAAATTAAATTTAGAACTCGTATTAATTAACTATAAATAGTTTCATATATAATTTTAGTTAAACAATTTACCGGTAGTTCTGGAAGCAGGAAGCATAAATTTGCTGATGTGAAATTTTCCAAAAGAAATACCGATTTTCATCATTACAAACATCTCAAAACAATTATCGTTGCCACGGCGGGAATCGAACCCGCAACTCTCTAGATACAAGCCAGAGTGCTCTACGGTTAAACCGTTAAACCATAACCAACAACTAAATTCTTCCTGAATAAGACCTCTAAATATGTCACTGAGATATGGTGGACCTTGCGCCATCTATACGTCAGGAGAGGCATTTTTTTCCAATTGTTGCTAATAACTGCACGACCACATCTGGAGTCGGTTCTATTTCTATTCTCGCCGTGCGCTATGCAAGCTACCGCAAGAAAGAGCCAATCATGTAGCCGCTGACGAATGACATAGTTAGAACAGCTGGGTGAAAGTGAGCCTTACTTTGCATTTGCTATTAGGTGCGTTGGCGAGATGGACGACTACAAACTTTTAAATTTAGTGCGTGATTGCCCTTGTCTTTATGACAAGACACATCGAAATCATAGGGATCGAGGAATGAAACAAAATATGTGGGAACCAATAGCTTCACAACTGAGCAATGTTTCAGGTGAATTTCTATGTGTTTTGCAGTTTCAAAAATTTCCATTGTTAGAGAGCACTATTACAACTTTTAGATTTGAAAAGTGTTAGTAGTTCATCAATCATTTTAAACCCCAGATGAATATATCGAAAAACCAAACGATAAGTGCATGCATGCCCGGATCTAGAAAACCTTCGAGGGGGGAGGGGGTGAAGAAACACAATCAACCCAAAAAATGCAAAAGGAGGGGGGGGGGGATTAAAGAGACTTGATGTCCAATGCAGTATAACATTTGACACACCGTTTTGCAATTCTTTAATATATTTACATGCGTTATATTTTTAATGTTTCGTAATTTTTTGCCTCTTCTACACTTACTAGCATTCTGAAAGTAGGACAATGCCCTCCCTCCTAGAATCGGCACTGGATGCATATATAAACACAGACCACAAAGTGAAAACATTAGCAATTCTAAATGCAACTTACCTTATAGTTAGCGAAAATCTTTCGGCGGCAGAAATGGACTTCCTGAATTTTGTGTCCTTCTTTTCAATAAGTGATTCAACAAGAGGTAAAACCATTTTTTTCTGAACACGTTATTTTTGTTTAACTGAACATGTGACATTCGCAAAAAAATTTGGTGATGTTCAGAGTCAGCCTCCTGAATAGTAGGGATTAAATGGTAGAAATCGCCTAATCTTTCTCTATCGTTAAAAATCTCGCCAATCCATTTAGTGCGATTTTTTTTATTACTACGTCTATGATTAGCCAAGGCAAGTGATATTAACTGTTTACGAATGAACAAACTTCTTTTCCTGGACATGACGTATAAAAGCACTTTTTTCCACACAATGGGCTAAATGACCAGTTCACAAGGATCCCGTAGACTCAGAGAAGACTGGGAGAGGTGACTCATTGGACAGCTGTTGGGAGACAGATGACAGCCTCCCGTCAAGATCATCCAGTGTGATCTTTAACGTGCACAGGAAATGGATTTCCCACACGCAGGTCATGAATTAACGTCCCATCCGACAGCCGGCGGCCTTTCCAAGACCATCGGTATCACCTACTGAACATGAGCAGGGCTGGGAGTAAATAGAATAAAGTCATTTAAAATTTAGTAATCATCTCCCAGTGCGTTTCAGAAATTCTGATGATCTGGTGAATGTGATGGTCAGTGAAGCGGACTATCTATTTCAAGTAATGGTGTTATCGTCCTGTAAGTGAAACGAATCGACAGTTACATCTGCGTACAACTAGATGCAGAGTTACAAGATGCCGTTCTTTGCCAAGGACAGTCAAGGACCACTTCTTCAGAATGATCATCATCATCATTACTAATGGTACATTCCTGTATGAAGAGAGACGGTGATGATTCAATCTGTAGCACTCCAGGCTCGAAATCTGCAGTTCCCAGGTTTGAGTCCCTCCTGCGCCAGCATCGAAGTTAGTCTCCTCAAAACTTCCCGCTCTGTCCTCGGTCAGTCGGGGACACCAATGGTGTTGGAAAGGCCGCCGTTTTTTGTATGGGGCGTTAAACCGTGTTTCCGTGTCCATAAGAGCCTTATCCTGTACATGTTAAAGAACACGCTTGATGGCTTAAGGAGAGGCTACCATCTGTCTGCTAACAGCTGTCCAGTGGGTCCCTCCCCCAACTTTCTCTGAACCTTTGGGATCCTGTGGCTTGGTAATTTAGCCCATTGTGTGTAAGAAAGCGCCCCTTGGAAGCAAAACAACCCAACCAATTAAGAAGTCAAGGACCAGTTCTTAAGAAAGAGCATCGTTATCATCACAAATGGTGCATTCCTGTAATGAGGGGAGTCGTTAATGATTCAATCAGTAGCGTTCCAGGCTTGTAATCTCCTGTTCCCATTCTTGAGTCCTAACTGTGCAAGGGTTTGGATTTTTCTCCGGTAACCCCCGACCTGCCCTTGATAAGGAAGCAGATACTTGTGGTTTTGTAAAGTCTGCCACCTATCGGACGTGATATTAAGACGTATTTCCGTCCCCTTAAAGTTTTGTAACTTATGCACGTTGAAGAACACATTGACTTGACGGGAGGTTTAAATCTGTAACGAAAGAGCTGTCCAGTGAGTCTTTCTCTAGCCTTCTGTGAGCTCTTGGGGTCTTTGTGACCTAATCATTTAGCCCAATGTGTTCAACATAGTGCCACTCTGAGGTAGGAGCAATCGAAGCTTGACTTAGGTGATTGCGGAAGTAAATAGCTTTTAATGGGAATACTTTTAGGAGGATAAAACATCAGTGGAACCAGTGATAAAATTTAAAGGTAAGACATAGTCAGTCTTCTAATTAAATGATCCACCCTCGTATACAGGGTGATTCAAAACGTATCGTTCAAATTTCGTGGGGAGGTAGGGAATACGTCAGGAAACCGATTTCACATAGGAAAGTATGTCCGCAAACGTCATCTACATGAACAAAATGGACAAGTAAAGTGAACACAAGGAAACAGTACAGTTAAGCGGTAACTAATGTGACTTTTATTCCAACTAGGTAAAGTACAGGTTCACAGTAGATGCTCAAAATTGCGACCATTTACACGGACACAGGATTCACAGCGCCGTTGCATTGACCGCCGAACATTTTCAAAAACGCCTGGCATATCACGGACAATGCCTGTGGCGGCCACTATTCGTGCAGCAAGGTCCATTTCACTGTCGACGGGGGTCTCATACACAATGTATTTCATGGGCCCCCACAAAAAGAAATCCATGGGCGATAAATCAGGTGACCTGGGTGGCCAAGCGATCGCTGATGACAGCGGGAGTGGTCGGGCGAGTTATACACTGGTTGGGTACACACAGCGCCCTCTACATACGCATGCGTACATTTGCGGACATACTTTCCTATGTGAAATCGGTTTCCTGACGTATTCCCTACCTCCCCACGAAATTTGAACGATTAGTTTTGAATCACCCTGTATATATATATACATAATTGAATAGGGAAATCCAAAAACAAACTCAAACAACGAAAAACAAAACTCCTCGAAAAATCCAGTTCAATAATCATTTACGACACTCGTTTTGAAAATTTTTTTCTATAATTGAATGCAGATGGCGCCCATAAACTAAAATAAGTCAAGAGTTGGTGTCATCTATAGCAACTCTACACTTTACACTCTTGGCAGAGCATACAGTCCAGACTGTGCCACTTGCAGCACCTGAGACTAAATCGCACATTCTGCTCAACTGCTCCTGCTACAATGCCAAATGAGAAGCTTTGTTCCGAAAGCTTCATGCTATCAAAACCACTGTCTACACCATTACCACTCTTCTTGGCAACAACGACAATGCGAAGCTGCAGCGAGAGTGCTTCTGTATGGTCACTGACTTCTTTCAGAACATCGGCCTCCACTGCAAAGTCTAATGTTCTACTTTTTGCATAGTCCTGAAAAAAGCCTTTTTTTTTAAGGATAGCTGAGAAGCAGATTCTTCTGCATCCACTATCTCCATTCCGTTTGAGTGGTGTACAGAGCCCCTTCTTTGGAGGCTAATATCACCATAATTACAACACCTTGAACCTTGAAGAGTTCAAGGTTCGTTGAAGAGTACAGTTAGTATCACATCAATTGGTATTAACATGCGTTAAATATTGTTTGAGAAAACAAGGGGATTTACGAATAATAGCTACTCGTGTACTGATATCGTATCTTGAATTTTTATCTTTTCTTTTAAGGTTTTATGTTGTTGTTCATTATAATATCATTGAAAAGAAAAAATGAAAGCTATATTTATTTACAGCAAGTCGATGACTTTCTCGTTTCACTGAAAAAAATGGAATATATACAAATAACTGCAAAATCGACTGGTTTTCGAAGTGGGAAGCTTATGACTTCTTAAGGATTTTGTATCTAAAGTAATTTTCATGTCGTTTTTAATAACTAGCTATATTTTTTTACTTTTTCTGCATCTACATGTTTTCGACTGTTTTGTTTCTATATATAAATGAAAATCGATTTTTACCTCGATAGACTCTAAAGAAATATCAGGATCCGCATTTTTCGAATCTCCAAGTTTGTTTAATATTAATCGGATCTTTCAATGAGTTTCTCATAATGTGTTTTTTAGTTTACCAGAAGATGAACGTTTCAAAACGTATTGATAAGAGGATAATAGTTTTTCCTATGAATGTTTTTGATTTGGGTTAAAATATATATCTTTTTGTTTATGGACACATTAAAATCGTAATTGTTAAGAAAGGAATAATTTCCATCAGTTCTTCATTTGCAATCATTGATTTCGATTCTAGATGCTAACACAGTATCTTGGGCATTAGGTGGTTCAACTTTGCAAATAATGATGAGGTTAGGCAAAGGAGTCGACAACCACCTTTGAGCAGCATATTGTGCAGAGAGAGACTCCGTTGCTTTGGCCATGTTGCCCTTATGGAATATTATAGATTAATGAATAGGGTTTTACACAGTGTGCCTGAAGGCCTCATAAAGAGGATGATATCCAAGATGCGGTGGGCAGACAATGTCAAACAGGACGTTGTTAGAATTGGAGTGAGTGGCCATATGCAGCAAACAGGTGTAGCTCAGGACAATATGCTTGGAGAAATAAATTGCATGGTCTGGTTTGACCTCCGTAGCCCATGGCTGCTTCAGGAGAATGATGATGATGACTCTCCTTTATTAGAAGTTAAGGTAAATCAAACATGGGGTAGATAATGCGATTAATGCGTTTTGTTACATCGGACTTTGTTCCTAGAATATACAATGATGCAATTTCTTTGAAATTTTCCCTCCTGCAATTGAGATCAGACCACATGACTTTCAACAATAAAATGTTGAGGTGTGCGCCTTATTCTCACTTCAAAGCGTAATGTTTTCATACTGGAATATTGAGATTTGTAAACATGGATATCTTACATTTTCTTCGCCTTATACTGATGGGCTTAAAAAAGGCACTGTGCTTCGGAATGGACGTTAAACCGTGGCTCCGTCTGTAGGAGAACCATATTCTGTGCGCGCTGGATGGCCTTGAAGGGAGACTACTATCTGTCTCCTATAGCTGCTATCCAGTGGATAACCATCTTCAAGCCATCGGGTGCTTGTGACCATAGTGTGCAAAAAATTCCTACTCAAAGGAATAACGCAACCTTTATATTTGAAATAATTCGTTACTTCGACAAAGGTAAACGTTTCTTGACTAATGAAATATTAAGTTCTTAACCTTGGTAATCAAATAGTAATAAAATGTATGTAAAATTTTGTTTGAATTGTTGGCTGGTAGTTAAAGGGCCGGAAGTATTTGTGAAACATTTTGAAGAAAACATCTCAATAATTTCGTAAATTATTAAAAGAGCGATATTAAACAAATTAGTTTTGAAAAAGGTTTGAAAAATAACATAGAACTGTTCTGAGAGCTTATATTCAGTGTCATGATTAATTTCTACTATAATATCAGAGAATTATTATGCGGAGTCCAAACTAGCAATTGGTGATCACTCAGATGTCAGCCAGATGTGTAAAATGCATTTGTCAGTAGGTGAATTTCGGCGATTCGTATTAGATCGGAAAAAGCATGCCTAAATATCAAAAAAGGTTTCCAGACATTTCCCAAATAGTAAATATATCTCAGTCGTTGACGACTGAACAGAATTATGAAATATTTTCTCTGAAGCAATTGACGAATTTGCGTTAAGAAAAATGGACAATTTAATATTCGATAAGTGCTCAAATATCCAACGGAGGTTTCTCTTAATTTCGGTTATTATAAAATAAGTCACACAACTAGAAAATGACAAATGATAGAAAGATTTTTCTAATATGTAACATATATACATTTACGAGTTTAGTGCGCACAACCGGTGGGCCGCATGTGACATGCCAATATTTTCCGTGAGGCCCACGACCGCTTATAATGGTATCGAAAATGCTAACGATATTTTACATTATTCGTTAATGTTTTTGTTGTGATCATTACGAATTTTTAAAAATGTATTTATTTCTGTCATTTTTATAATGAAATATTGTGTCTACGTCTTAAAAGTTTTGTTACTGAGGCCCGCAGGCCAACACCTCTTATAATAGAAGGCCGATGGACCAAGTAATGACGTCATCGTAGATAGTCCTTTGTCTAGAAATATTCTTAGAAATTTACTTCTCCACTAATGACCTTGCTGCCAATATGCGGGTCTCTCTATGCCCGGACTTCGTTTAATGGCCTTGCTGTCAGTATCCGGGTCTGTTTATGGCAGTGTTTTAGTTTCCCATAGATATACATTTCAAAAACTTCTTTTGTAAATTCCGACATTGAATAACAATACTTGAAATGATATGTCCTAGGTAAGCATTTACATAAATAACATCCAACTAAGTACAGAATTATTTCAATTTTGTTCTGTTTAAATTTTAATTGTGAATTGGACTTAAAACCAATTGCTCTTTATGCAACAGTGTGAGAACAACACTCTTCGACATGTGTGAATAACTGAACAAGTGTAGAATTAACTAATCAAAATAGCAAGTCCTAGATGTACCGCAGCATATGGCTGCACACCATCTTTGGGAATAATGCCACGCTCTCCACCACCTACGAACGGGGCAAGTCAGTGCCATAAAGACACAGCTCATCCATGACATCCTATGGCGAACAGCCTATAGAAAGAAAGCTCACCAATCGGTCAAAACCTAAATTTAATCTGTTCCCAGGTTAGCCAGAAATTGCAGAGCCCGAACCCCACTTCACAGAGGCACCATAAGGCCCCCCCCCACCACCACCACCACCAACGCACACGACAGAAAAAATTAATATGCCATCCCGGGAATGAAACTGACCTGGCAGTTAAAATGTTATGGGAAGTGAACGCGATACCACTGCAGCTTCTCCATTTCAGAATAAACTAATGAATTAAATATTTTGCACAGTGAAATCTAAAGTCTGAATTTTATGATTTATAACCTTTAAAAAATTGCTCTCTCTGCCGAAACATGATAAAAATTATCATGTGATTTACAATTCACCTTATAGAAAATATTTGTGTCGACAAATATTTATTCCAAACTTTGTAGTAAAATCGATGCTATGGTATCAGAAGAATTCTTCTCTACATCTTTTATTGTTATTAGTTTTAGAATGTGAAACCGAACCAATGTTACTGCTGAGAGTATTTAAACTAGAATACTGGTTAAGTAACTTGCCCCATTGAGTTCACAGATATCTGTAGTAATTTTAGGACTGTCGGAATTTCCTTAAAATTTTTACTACGTTGAAAGTGTTTGGGATCGAGTGGAAAATGAACTGCTGGTTTTATCTCTTTGAAAGACTCAGGGATTGATGCGACATCTGTTGGTAGAGGTATGAAATAATTGGCAAAATTCTCTTATTCCATTTTTTGAGAGAAATACTTCTGTAAACGTGGTACATATGTCCAGCAGGTCAGAACTCCATGAACATAATGCTGGGACACGTGGAACATCAAAAACCGAACAGTAAGAGATTGTCATAATTTTATTTGAAGCTGAAGAAAGGCAGTTTGAACGAAAAACCACCTGCTGTGAAGTGGCATGTCATTTCAGTATTTCAAAAACAAATATATTTTGAAAAAATATTTTTAATTTTTGATCGTCTATTGCTATTTTTGTAACCAAATAATTTTGCTTACAATTATTAATAATTCGTTATGGTAAATTTTGAAATGGACAACAAAAAGACCCTGGGACGAAGATAGAGAAAAAAAAAACATGACAGTCAGAAGGTTAAAAAAAATCACTCGCAAAGAATATGTAAACAATATTTTTGGATTAAGTTTACGTCCAGATAGTACAAGCAACATTTCCAACTGCAGAAGGCCGGTGTACCAACGATGACTATGAATTTGACAACAATCGAAAATTTCTTTATTTCAGTTTCATTTATGCTTAAAAAAATGCAATGTTTTACTACTTAATGCCAAACTTTTAATATGTAATAATCTATTTTGAATAGCGGCGGGGGTGGCTAGGTAGGTAGCGCGCCAGGCTTGCAATCTGTGGTTCCCAAGTTCGAGTCCCACCTGGGTGAGGGTTGAGATTTATCTCCGCAAAATCCCCCGCCCTGCCCACGGTCAGTAGGGGACACCGATGGGCTTGGAGAAGGCCGCCGTCCGTCGGATGGAACTTTCAGCCGTGGCACCGTGTGAGGGAGAGCCATACCCTGAGCACGGTAAAGAACACACTAGATGGCTTTGACGGGAGGCTACCATCTGTCTCCCAACAGCTATTCCAGTGGGTTCCCTCCCCAAACCTTCTCTGAGCCTTCGGGGACCATTTGATTTAGCCCATGGTGTGGAAAAAAGTGTCGCTCGGAGGTAAAACAACCCAACCAAAAATCTATTTTTAATATGTATAATAATAGATTAATGAATTCTATTTCCATCCAAAAATTTGCCTATAAAGTATTCTCTACCGCCATTAAATATTTCGAAACAATTTAAAATGAAATTATATGCGCTATGTTTTGCCTTACTCGTAAATAAAAAATGGAAATACAGAAAAGTTTCTATTGCTGAAATGTATTAAAATCTAATTAGTATTTAGCAAAGTTTAATTATCATGTTAATGGAACCTGCTAATATATTTCATATGCAATGCTCCTTTTTAACCGTCTTTGCTGTTACAGAACTGAGGATATATTGATAGACTTTGTTGTCTTCCGTGTTTTTGGTGTAAGCATATATATTTTTTCTCTTTAAGAGAAGATTAAAATCATATTTAAAAACGGAGAAAGATTTTCATCAATGATTCATTTCGATCGATCTTCCTTTGCTTAGAATTTCTGATAAAATGATTCAGCGGAGTAAAAGTGTATTTGACGAATGCCTTTGTGTATCTCTGACTTCGTTTCGTAAAAGGGTATTGGACGAATATATCCTGGAACCAGGATTGTCTTATATTTCTGAACTTTCATTGCTGAATTGCGAGAAGACTGTTCGACATTCCCCAATAAAATGTTAAATTCGCGCTTTTTTTTACTTGAACAGCATAACGCTTTCATGCACGAAGCTAGAAAATTGCAAACATCGACTTCACATATTTTTTGCATGCATAAATAGTTTAGTTCCTCTTTAACGGCGACCCATTCTAGATATCTTAGCGCCTAAATCGTCATTACCTACTTAATTAACTATAAATTATTTCATATATTATTTTCGTTAAACAATTTACCGGTAGTTTCACTAGCAGGAAGTGTAAATGTGCTGATGTAGAAAGTTTTCACAAAAAAATAACAATTTTCATCATACAAACATCTCAAAACAAGTATCGTTACCACGGCGGGAATCGAACCCGCAACTCTGTAGATACATGCCAAAGCGCTCTACGGTTAAACCGTTAAACCAGTGTCTCGGAAACTTTTTTACTCTGCGGCACACTGAATCTAATTTTTTTTCCGCGGCACACCTAAAAAAGAATAACAGCAAACTCTATATAATCGTCATTATATTTGCGATTTGTTGAAGTCATCAGCCTGGTTTTACTTGAAGATTTGTTCTCGTTCTTTAATTCATAACTCGGTGTTTGTTTTAAATATTTGTCCATTCTATGGCTTGAAATAATCAAAAATTAATACCAAAATTTGGAAAAAGCTTGATAAATACTTACAAAATCCCAGTTGACAAAATCTGAAAGATTTTTATTACAGCACGTCGATAACACAAGTCAAAATGAAATCTTTGGAATATCTAGTGTCAATTCGAAAATCTCTCGCGGCACACTAATACCCGGCGGCACACAGTTTGCGAGACACTGCGTTAAACCATAAGGAACAACGAAATTCTTCCAGAAAAAGACCTATAAATCTTTCACTGAGATGTTGTGGACCTTGCGCCATCTATACATCAGGAGAGGCAATTTTTTCCAATTGTTGCTAATGACTGCACGACCACACCTGGAGTCGGTTCTTATTTCTCTTCTCGCCGAGCGGTATGCAAGCGACCGCAAGCAAGAGCCAAGTCAAATAGCCACTGACGAATGACGTAGTTAGAACAGCTGGGCGAAAGTGAGCCTTTCTTTGCATTTGATATTAGGTGCGTTGGCGAGATGGACGACTACAACCTTTTAAATTTAGGGCGTGATTGTCCTTGTCTTTATGACAAGACGCATCGAAATTAAACAAAATATGTAGGAATCGATGGCTTCACAGCTGATCAATGTTTCAGGTGAATTTTTATGTGTTTTGCATTTTCAATATTTCCCATTGATAGAGAGCATTATTACAACATTTAGATTTGAAAGTGTCAATAATTCATCAATCATTTCAAACCCCAGAAGAATATATCGAAAAACCAAACGATAAGTGCATGCATGCCTGATCTAGGAAACCTTCGAGGGGGGAGGGGGTTAAGAAACACAATTTATCCAGAAAAATGTAAAAGGAGGGAGGAATAAAGAGACTTTATTTCCAATGCAGTATAACATTTGACACTCCGTTTTGCAATTTTTAAAATATGTATAAGCGTTACATTTTAATCTTTCGAAATTTTTTGCCTCTTCTACACTTACTAGCATTCTGAAAGGAGGCCAATGCCCTCCCTCCTAGATCCGGCACTGGTTGCATATATAAAGACAGACCACAAAGAAAAAACATTAGCTATTATTGAATAGGAATTAAAAACAATTCTAAATGCAACTTACCTTATAGTTAGTGCCAATCTTTCGACTGCAGAAATGGACTTTTTGAAATTTGTGTCCTTCTTTGCTATAAGTGGTTCAACAAGAGCTGAAACCGGTTTTAACTGAACAGGTGACATACGCAAAAATTTTTGGTAATGTTCAGGGTCAGCCTCCTGAATAGTAGGGATTAAATTGTGGAAATCGCCTACTCCTTCTCTATCGTTAAAAATCTCGCGAACCCATTTAGTGCGATTTTTTTTACTACTACGTCTATGATTAGCCAAGGAAAGTGATATTTACCGTTTACGAAAGAACAAACTTCTTTTCCCGGACATGATGTTTAAAATAGAGTGAAAGCAATGTCAGAAAGCCCGTTAGATCTCGCAGAACGTAATCTCCATAAACATAACTTTCCTTTGATAACTGGACCACTTTCCAGGTTGTTTGAAGCGAGAACCGATGAGCTTAGTTCTTTGTTGCAGACCGCGCGTTTAGTTGCGGGAAATCACAGTGCGTTTGCGACGCGGCGAACGGCAAGTGTGAAGAAGCCTTTACCTTTCCTTAATTATTGTCCCTTCATGATTGTATGCTGGTGCTGTATGTGAGCGATATACCCCGTTCTTGTGTGAACAATATAGACCATTGTTGTTACATTTATGGCGAAGTTATTTTCGATTCGCAGAGGCGTGAAATAACGCCTGTCATCAAAAAGGCATACCACCTTTACTTTGGGTGTAAGATTGGAGATCACAGAACAGCTGGACTCCGCATATAGTGTGCAATAGCTTATGCCAAACTTATGACGTCACTTTAAGAAGACCTACCATAGAGATAATTATTATAATTTTGATCCTAATATTACGGGTGAATTCTTGTGCTAATTCTTCTTCAACATAAACTATTATTCCGGAAATCACTCGGGGTCTTTCGCCTCTCGTTCGGAAATTCTTTTAAGAAAGGTCCGTGTACTACTTCGAAGAGTTCTCCCAACTGAATATGGAAAAACGAAATTTCAAAAGCAAAACAATAGAATTGACAGTAATCTTAAATTGGAGGTCAAATAAACATTCCATAAACATTCTAGAGTTTTCTGAAGGAAGGAGGTAGTTCAGTAGAAACTGAAAGTTCTTGATTAACATGATTAAAATTTTAAGAGCGTTCAATCTCCTAATGCAGAAACATCGTGATATTATTTGGGCACTAAATCAAATTCTGTCAATCAAAATAGTATCCTTTAAAATTTTAAAATTAATTTAAATATATATTTTCTTTTTTATCAAATTCTGGTGTCCCAGTAGATCTTTGAGTGTAAATTTCTTAATTCCAATTTCTTCCAGTGAGTGAAACATTTGATCTCTATGAGTATAAAATTTGCTGCAATTAAGTAACACATGAGAGACTGTTTCTTTTTTTTTACATGTATCACAGGAAGATGACTCAGCTCTGTTCATCTTATGCATTTGATCATTCAGTTTTGTGATCCCTGTTCTGATCCTGGTAATGGTCACTATGTCGTATTTAGTCACTCCGAAATCTTGAAATGGATCAATGGTTTGAGTAATCAAACTCCTATCATTCAGATGTGAGGAAGAATGAACTTTAAAATAATGCAGAAAATTTCATTTTGAAATTCGCTTATTTTTGCTTTTATAATAATTGAGACCTCTTAGAATATTGAGCCAGTTTTCACGTAATAACGCTTCCTTAGCAATTTTTTCAACAATTTCATTTCCTATAACGCCGACGTTGCTGGGAATCGACTGCACGTTTAACTCAATACCACTTTTCATCATTTTATTCGCCATCTTCAAAATGTTGCAAAAAAGTTCAATGTAGCTAGATCTTCCCGGATCTCCTTGTAAAAATTGAATAACTGATCGGCAATCAGACAGAATAACAACTTTGTCACAGGACAGAGTAGTAGCCACTTAATTCTGTTGTGAAAACCTCTGTTTGGCCCGGTAGTCTAACTGCTAAATGAATATTTTGATCTGGGATCCAAACTGCAGCAGCCTATCTTCCCTCATCCTTGTTCACAGAGCCATCCGTAATTACTTTTGTAAAGAAAGCATACTTTGCCTCAATTGAAGTTTCAGCTAAATTCTTGAATACATAGACATCTTGATTTTTGTTTGTAGTAATACCCTGTATCTTACGAAAACAAGGAATGTTTTCCAAAACCATGGGGGCAAATCATCCCATTAGTCCACTGGTCGCTGAAAGCCCCGAACGTCTTCGAATAGAAGAAACCCTCTGATTACTTCATAAATAGGGCATATTTTCGTCAGAGAATGACTGAAAATCTTCTCAACCTGTGGGTTAGTCCTCTGCTTATAAATCATTCTTAAAAAGTGTTGGAAGAGGATATTGGATCTCCTTAGAGAAAGAGTTTGGTCAGATAGATCCTTACGGCTCTATTTTGAATTTTTTCCATTTATTTAACTAATGTGTAGCTAGCATTTTCCAAAAGAAATCCTCCATATATTCCAGAAATGAAAATCCATATATTCCAGAAAAATAAATATATTCCAGTCTGGATGTTATTAAGACTTTATAAATGTTTAACATTTGTTGAATGGAAGATTCTCGTTTCCTCGGAGCCACATATCGTAGGATATTTACGAAGGGTTTTGTAGTTTCTTCCATGAATTCGATGTATTTTGGCCATTTCAGTTTTGAATCTAGTAAAACCCCGAGAAATTTGTGAAATTTAACAAAATTTAGTATTTTATTGTTCATCCTTAACTGTAAAGAACGAAATTTGAGGAGGGAGCAAAAGGGGAGCACAACAGTTTTTTCTGGTGACACCTGCAGTCCCCATTTATCGAAGTAAATTTCTAACTTCAAAAGAGTTTTCTGAAGCTGTTCCTCCAATGATTGTAAATTTCTTCCAGATATCCATATTGCGATATCATCAGCAAAAACAGAGAACTTTATTTAAAAAAAATTATTTGCATTTATTTTCAAATATATTAATGCTATTAATACAAGTAATGTTTCACCTAAATAAAGTATATTTATAGATAAACATTAGTATAAAGAATATCACAGAGTCCAACAGTAATAATATTAGAATCAAAACTGTAAGAAGTGTTATATGTTAGGATTACTTAAGCTGACGTCATAATTTGGTCCTCTGACTTTCTGTTATAACAGGGGTTGGTTGGAACACTGCGTGTTCGCAGCTGGGTAAATAGTAAAGGCGGTCAATGCAATATACTTTTCCTATGATATGGCGGGAACCTTCAAACCACGTGAGGGACTGTTACTTTTGTATGACACCTTCACTGGGAAGTGGTATTACTAAAGAGAAAAAAAAAAACAGACAAAATCGCACGAACCTTTTTTTGTTTACCTGATATTTGTGTAGCTTTTCAAAATAGAGTTAGGTTACAATTGGTGAAGTTTTTGGGACTATATATTTTTTTTTCTTAATGCCATTCCATTACCCATTTTCTGCCTGTTGTTCATTTCAAATTTCAGCTCTATGCGTCCAACTGACATTAGTCTATTCAAAATTTCTTAAATTTACTTATAGCTATCGCGTATTAACCATGTGGGAAAGATTTGGAAAATATTTCATATTTGCGCATCATCTCTGACTGAACATGAAATGATGAATGCAGATGTAATTTAACATTTGAGAAGTAGCAAGACGAATGCAGATGTATTTTAATATTTGAGAAGTAGCAAGACGAATGCAGATGTATTTTAACATTTGAAAAGTATCAAGACGAATTATCCACGTCATGTCTAAAGTCTGATTAACGTTAACTGACACACAGATGAACTCATAATCTGTGAGTGGCTGTATGAATTTTGTATACTTGCATAATGATGGAGTGTTTCTATTGATCAGTAATTCTATGGTTATATTATACTTGAAATTAACATGAACTTGAATTTCAAAACAATGGAAAAACCCTGAACTTCAATTTAGCAAATGTATTTCAATTAAAATTTATTTCATACCTTTATTAAGTTACAACGGCCTTTTCTTAACAGAAAAAAAAATGCTAAATTTACTTTCAAATTTTGTTTTCTTTCCATTAATAGAATTCAATTTTTGCCCCAGAAAAGCTCATCATTTTTCTACCTGTCAGCAATTTCTTTAATTTATTACAAATAAAAATTTATGAATAATATGGGGAACAAAAGTCAATGCTGTTTTGTCATTTCTAGGAACACCGTATGGGTGAAACTTCAAATGTAATATACATGAAATCTTCCTAATTTATGATTCATATTTAGTCGATATTATTACAAATCTCAACAATGCCGTATTATAATGCTTTCCTTATTCTCATTAAGTCAGATTAATGCCAAAACTCCACCTATTCGAGGGGCGGGTGTGGCTCAGTTGGTAGCGCGCCAGGTTCGTAATCTGTAGTTCCCAGGTTCGAGTCCCAGCTGGTTCAGCGTTGAGATTTATCTCCGCAAAAATTCCCCGCCCTGCTCACGGTCAGTAGTGGACACCGATGAGCTTGGAAAGGCCGCAGTCCGATGGATGGGACGTTAAGCCTTGGCATAGTGTGCGGGAGAGCCATACCCTGTGCACGATAAAAAACACGCTGAATGGCCTAGACGGGAGGATACCATCTGTCTCCCAACAGCTGTTCCAGTGGGTCCCCTGCCCCAACCTTCTCTGAGCCTTCGGGGTCCATGTGACCTGGCCATTTAGCCCATGGTGTGCAAAAAAGTGCCGCTCAGAGGTAAAACAACCCAACCCACCTATTCGTCTTGAAAGTCGAGAAATCAACTCTTGATTCAGTAATGTAATTTTTCAGAACTAATATTCGACCAAAAAAAGCGCCAAATTTTTGTTTCTTCTGAAGGGAATGGAATAGCTACAAATTATTCAGAACAATTACTATCATGATACGTCAAACTTTCAATCATTATTTGCATAATCAATTACAGAATGACATTTAATTGTAATGTTTCGCATTTTAATTCATTTTAAGCTCGTGGTGAGAAGAAAATAAAATCTAATTATTGCTTAAATATATTTTGTCTGTCTGTTCTTGAACATTTAACATTCTGTTTTGAAGAGAAAACAATTTATGGTTGGGTAAATAGGAATGAAATTTGCTTTTATGTTTTCTTTAATCATCCATTAGTCAGAATTTCATCCTTTAAAAGGGTTAAATGGTTTATAGTAAGAAGAGAAATTTCCATCCATCTTTCCGCATGGTGGAGTGGGGGAATCCCAACACATACTCGTTGAGAAAAAAGGGAAAAATGCTTTCTGTGTTTGATAGATACCAATAAGCTAAATGTTTTCTAGAAAATTGTGCAAATAAAAGAAATATTTTTTCCATTTCCTGAACGATCCATTAGTTTAAATTCTACCGTTAAATTGACGATCTACCGCAATTGACGAAAGAATGAAAAAAGGCTTTGTTGGTTTGGCTACTTTCTGCAGTTGATTTTGACACACGATGCTGCATCATTTTTTTTCTTAAGGTAGAGGTTTCCGTACTTTCGAGTTTCATGTTACAACGTTTTATCTGTCATCCATGGATGAAACCTTATTATTCCATTTGAGTTTGAGGATAGCCACGCAGAAACCTCCTCTTCCTCTTTACTCTAACTCATTAATGAACTCAAGGAGGTTTTCGACAATTTCTTTGTTTGCGTGAGTTTTTCTTGTTTTTATAGGCTATGAATACCACAGTTAAAATTATTTCAGTTTATGACATAATTGCACCATACAGGGTATTTCATAGTTGATTTGGAGCGAGGGTGGCTCAGTCGGTAGGGCGCCATGCTCGTAACCTGCAGTTTCCAGGTTCGAGTACCAGCTGCGACAGCTTTGCGATTTACCTCCGCAAAACTTCTAAACTCTGCCCACTGTGGCATGGAAATGCCTCCATCCGTCGGGTGGGACGGCGTGAGTGGGAGCACCGTGTGTGGGAGAGCTCTGCCCTGTGCATGTTATAGAACATATTGGATGGCCTTGAAGGCAGCTACCATCTGTCTCCCAACAGTTGTTCTAGTGGGTTCTTTCCCCCGACCTTCTCTGAGCCTTCGAGCAAAGAATGTAGAAGGAGAAGTTAAGCTTCCATAGAGATTAATGTAAAATCGAGTATCGTGCATTTGGCGTAGAGGTGAAACGAACATTACAAGGGACGAACGCTTTTGTAATTACATGTTACTGTCAACTTCCATTCTCTTCGCTTTTCCTATGTAATAATTTCCCATTGATATCTTTGCAGAGTATATTAATATCAATTCTGTTTCTTGTTTCTATGCAACCAACAAAGCTTCTAATTGGAATAATTTATTCTATAAATTAACTTCAGGCAAATTTCAAATCTTCTCTATCCGTTCAGTTCATAATTGTTGCTTCAACGAAAAATAATTCGAATGGAGAAAATAAACTTTTATTAAAATCACGATATTATTTTTTTCAAATACAAAGTGCAGTTACTTTTTTTCCTTTTTTTAAAATATAAATTTTTTGATGCATAATTCCTTTGCCCCTTATTGTTTGCTTCCCAGCTTAAAAAATGCACGATACGAATCGAAACACCACTTGAGGTCTCCACTTACGCTTTGTGAAAGCTGAACTTCTTTTCCTTATACGTTCTTTGCCTTCGGGGTAATTTTGACCTGGCCATTTAGCCAATGGTATTATAAAAAGTCAGAATTTTTTCGTGTAAAAATTTGAAATTCATATAACTACAAATCCGTTAATTTCTGGATAACTATATAACTTCTCTGCAATTCTTGACCGGTAGATTTTTAACTCATTTTCTAGAAAACATCGAGCTATTGTTTTTACTTTTCCCTGCGTATATAAACATTCAAATATTTTCTTTTTAGAGAAAAATATATAATACTTTTTCATCTGGGCAGGTACCAAAGAGATATTAGAATTGCCACATCCGAATCTTCCAATAGTTTCAATTTCAAATAATTTCAATTGATTACAATATATAGTTATTTCTAATATTCTTTCAGTAATTTAAAACCCTCGGTGTCCTATTAACAAATTTTGACATTATTTTATCTCTGCGATATCGCTTTTAGATCCTATCTCCCAGGGATTTCTAAGAGTTACTACAAAAGACATTAATTATGCGCCAAGATTAGCTGATATGAGACTGCTAGTTAACTTTTTTTTTATTGCGGAGCGTTCTCAATTCGGAGGAAATATTTTTCCCTATTTTGTAACTTTAATACCCGTTGAAGGTGGAATTAATCCATTATTCCGTCAAGGACATCCAGCGTGTACTTTAACGTGCACAGGGTATGGCACTCCCGCACAGGTGCCCACGCCATAGTTTCCGAAATCAAGGACGTCGTCCTATCCAAGCCCATCGGTAGCTCTTACTGATCTTAAGCAGGGCGGGGAGTTTGGCGGAGATAAATCTCAACGCTGACTCGAACCTGGGAATATCATAGCGTTTAACGTCGGATTGAATATCATAATGGATTAAGACTGATCCTAGTAAGATAGAAGCTGTAAGAGACTGGCCTCCACCACAAGATGTTCATCAACTTCGTAGTTTTATTGGACTTTGCACCTACTACAGAAGATTTGTCAAGGGTTTCTCCAACATCGCAAGGCCATTACATCGTCTGACAGAGTAGGGCCAGCGGTTCATATGGACCATCCAATGTGAAGTAGCCTTCCAACAATTGAAGCAGGCTCTTTCCACAGCATCAGTGTTAGCATGTCCACAAACTGAAAAACAGTTCATAATAGATACTGACGCAAGTAACAGAGAAGTTGGTGCTGTACTTTCACAACAACAAGACGGACAAGAAAACGTTATTGCATATTTTAGGAAAACTCTATCCAAACCAGAAAGAAATGTTAGCAAACTGTTAGCAATAGTAAAAGCAATAGAATATTTTCATCATTATCTCTATGGCCAGAAATTTCTTATACGTACTGATCATGCTGTTTTTTAAATATCGTCACACTGGGTCTGGACAGATATTAAAAAAGGGGGAAATTTAAATATATTTCGTTTAAAGTGATTTGATTTGATTAACATTTAACTACAAACAATTTAAGTATAGATCATAATAAAGCAATTTGGTTACTAAGATTCTATTAATACATTATAAATACTTTAGAACTAATTACTAAAATTTTGAAGAATAAATAGCTACCATAGGAATTTTAAATGATATAATTTCATCTGTTTTAGTGATATGATTCATATTTCTATTAGTCTAGAAATATTTAACCATCGTTTCTTCTGTTAGTGGTACGAGCTAAACAGCTGCCTTTTGCTGAAAAGAGAGTAGAATCATTTAAGCCTAACATGGATACTTTAAATAATTTCCATGCTGATATTTATGAATTATTTTAATGTAATACTAGTTGTAATAATACATGTGAGGTGTCGCTGTATAACTCTCATTGCTTCTACAAACTCTAAGCTATAAAATTACGTCTTCCAGATATCAGTTTTGTTATGGTTATGTGAAAGACTGTTTCTTCACCACACCCTTAAAGAAACATAAATTAAAAAAGAATTAAAAAAATACCTCTCTTCCTACATTTTGATTATTTATTTGAAGCAGACCACGACATTGGAGACGTCACAAGCATTAATTTAAGATACGACGCATTAAAGTGAACCCCCCCGAAAATCTGCCCTCCCCCCATCTTATCATGGGGAATAGTGGAGCAAAATTGGAAAAAATTTGCGACCGTCATTGTCAGGCTAGAGGCCTTTTTAGATATTTTTTTTGTTCATGATTTGTTTATTATTTTGGATTTCACCAAAATAGTCATATGCTACGTGAGAGGCCCTCTGTCCCGGCATCTGGAAAGTTAATTGAAGTAGCAGTGCCCCGAGGGGACGGAGGTCACCCAACTGCTAGCGGACTTCCCAGATGAACAGGTGGAGAGAGAAAGAGAAAGGGTTGGCAACAACGAGGAGGAAGACAGAGCCAGTCGAAGAACGAAAGCGGGCAGACATAAAATTGTAAAGCTGGTAAATGCCGACTGGTAATAACGGCATTGGGCTCTGTGAATACATCTGAACAGGCATAGTAAGCTTGTGTTGTTGTGATCTATGTAATTGAGCATATGTCCTCGTCTATCAAGCATGTTTGGAAGGTTAAATAAATATTTGTTATTTTAAAGTAAAGGTTGAAATTTGAACCAATTTATTGGGGAGGAGCCTCAGTATTGAGTCCCTGCAATTGTGATAAAATCTTTGATTTTTGTTCCGAAAGACTCTTTCACCCATCGCGTATTGCGATCAAACCGAGGGGACGTTCCTAAGTGGTCCCAATAGACCGACAAACGAAGAAGTAACATCACAAAGGCGCAGCCGACAGTACGCAACAGAGGTGAAAGTAGCGGTGAAGGTGACGGAAGAGTTCCGACATCCATTGTGAGCTGACCAGAACAAGGCTGATACTGCCAAGAGTGTCCTGCGGTGTGCTTCTGGCGATAGAATAGCTGTGAAGGTACCTGAAGAATCGTGCATCACGTTCTAACTGTGGAAAAAGCTGTGAAGGTGATGGAAAAGTTCAACATCCACTGGGAGCTGACCAACGCAAGGCTGATACTGCCAAGAGTGGTCCGACTGTGTGCTTCAGGTGGCAGACTGACGAGGCGATTCGTTCCTGTCGTCACATCGGAGGTAAGTATCCTCTTACTCTAAGGGTGAGTAGTTAGATACGGCAGAGGCCTGTACGAGCTAAAATGGAGCTTAGGAGCGGTCGTGATAGGGAAAGGGATGAGTTAAGGCGAGGCTACAAAGACAGGGATAGCGCGCAGGGTGGTGCTTCGGGGAGTGACCGGGGAAGCGAAGAGGTGACAATAGACAGAGAATCTGATGCTGCGGAAGACATGAGAGGGTTGAGGGATTATGGCAATGACAACGTTACGGATAGGCTGCGGAGGTAAAAGAGCTGCCTTTACGTTTGACTGATGGCTCAGACAATAGCACTGGGAGTGGCGGAGAAATTAAAGTGCTATGCGCAGTAGTAACAAATCTGCGGAAGGAGGTACTTCTGAGTGTGGAAGCATATGGTAAGTTAATTAGAAAGAAGGAGAGAAGGCCTGTAACTGGTAACCCCAGGAGGAAAATCCACGAGCCGTGGGCCAATAGAGGAAGCTACTATGAAAGAGGTAGAGAAATTCCAGTTAGAAAAAGAGAAATGTATGCTCCATGGAGACCATCCAATCAAAGCCGTCCTATCTCCCGGCCCAAACATGTGCAGCAATCTGTCAGACTCGATGTCTACGATGATCAAAATTATGCAGTGGAGGGGGCGAACATGGCAAATGGAGGTAACAATGGGTCAGGCCGACGCCAATGTCGACGACTTTCAGCCTGTAGAGTCAGAGGGTACGTACGGGAAGGTGATATCTAGGTAGTCACGAAAGGTGTGCCTAGCCTTTCACATGGGATGTCACCTGTGAACGAATGAACACCGCCAGTACGGCATACCTTCGTCAAAGACAGTTATTACTGAGAGAATTAATTTATAAACTGTGTACTCTCGGACAACTACTTCAGTCACAAGGTTTTTTTTTGTTTGAAGAAAAAGGACAATATTTAGACTCAGTGCACCAAGATATACCTAGAAGTTATTTTATATTTAAGTGTAGTGTACATAGATGTGCAAAAGATGTGCCAATTCGCAGAGAATTTATAGAATTCCTAAAGCGATTTCGAACTCTGAAGTTGTGGCATTGAACTCTCAGATTTACGCGAAAATGAACTCTAATTTTCAGCGTTCAACTTGACTGGCAGGGAGGTGTCTGGCAGGGAAGTTTGAACCAATTTATTGGGGAGGAGCCTCAGTATTGAGTCCCTGCAATTGTGATAAAATCTTTGATTTTTGCTCCGAAAGACTCTTTCACACGTCGCGTATTGCGATCGAACCGAGGGGACGTTCCTAAGTGGTCCCAATAGACCGACAAACGAAGAGGTAACATCACAGTCATTATATGAGCTTTCATTTCACACCTAATTCATAACAGTAGGCCCTCGAGTTCGGAACATACATATGGTAGAATGACTTCCATATTACCCGTTTTTTACTGGGGAAGGAAGCATGGAGGTTAAATTCCTTATTGTTTAACACACTCTCCGTGTCACAAGTTCTCATTCGAAACATAGCTTGTTACTTTCCGCATTCGCGTTCAGGAGATATAGGGGAACACTCATTTCAAATTTTCCGCCTTTTCAGAAGAGACGAAAGCAAGGGGGGGGGGGGGTAATGTTTCATAGCCTAGGACATTCCCTGTGTCAGAAGCTTTCATTTGACGTATAGCTGTTGTTTTCGGCTTTCATTTGACGTATAGCTTGTTTTCTTTCGGCTTTCATTTGACGTATAGCTTGTTATTTTCGGCTTTCATTTGACGTATAGCTTGTTATTTTCGGCTTTCATTTGACGTATAGCTTGTTATTTTCGGCTTTCATCTTCTGGAGATATAGTTTAAGAACTGTTTTCACCTTTCCCCTTTTTAAGGGGAGAAGAAAGTACTCATTTTAGACATAAAACGTAAAGTTTCTCCCTCGCTTTCGAAAGATATGTTGAACAACATTTTGTCAAATCCTCAAGCCGAACAACCGAAAAATGTCGAAGCCAAAAGCAACAGGAAGATAAGTAAAAATTCAAAAATTATTATATTCCACACTTTATAACTCGAAAAATAAAACCAGACTTAAACTGCAAGCTCAAATTCTTCCACAAATGAAGGACATTGAAATCAATGTTTCAATCTCAAAAATAGATTTTATTTGCTGCTTTTAAAGCTCAAATCGTTGAGTGTACCAAGATCTTTATTTAGTTACGAATAGTTGTAGGTGGCGTTAAGAATAGTTCCATTTAGATTAACCCTAAGGCAGAAATGGTGTTTAGCCTCAAAAACTCTAGGTTAAGCAATGTGAAATGATATGTTTAATATATCTGATTCTTCAGTAGTAAAGAATCAAAGGACGTGTCTTGTACACATGGAACTCATGAAATAACAAGCTAAAAAAAATTGTTTCGCTGTGAGTGGAATTCGAACCACGTCTCCTTGAAACATGCCAGTTGTGTTAACCACTACAGCATCATCGTCTAATGTTTTCCGTAGTTCGTAGATCGTATAATCATATTCGATGCACCGGATAATAATTTTACCCCTAACCATCTCCATCAGAAAGATATGCCTATTTGGCATGATTAAAAATTAAATATATAAGTAAACCACCATAGGTGGTCCCCTAAGGGCAAACACAAGAAAAGCTAAAAGTAGCAGTAAAATTGTATAAGAAACCTAAAACCGCTAGGTCTCCTCAGAGAACGCTACCGTTTTAGACCTCTTGTACTTGTTCAAAACAGTATGATCGTAAAGAATCAGAGAAGAAATAATCTCATTGGGATTATTGCTTACAGGCCTCAAAAAAGTATTTTGAGCTGCGTTTTATATGTGTATATACATGGTCGATGCCCAGGTCTTTATGGAGTTAGTGACAAACCAGGGGGCATCGACCGCAATTCTCAAAATCTTGTTCTGTAAGACCTGAATCTTACGAATATTGGTGGTGTAGTATTCGCCCATATAGGTGAAGCATAGAGAATCACCGGTCTGATGATAACGTTTTTTTTCAGCTGATGAGATATATAAACTTTCTGGATTTTTTATTTGATTCGCACGGTGGCGCTATCTATATCCGGGAAGTGGACAACTGTGTTTCCTCATAGAGATGGAATATAATATTTGTCATTCACGCTCATGGCGTTAAATTCGAAGTTGTACTTACCAATCAAAGATCAGCCGACTAAAAGACAAATCGACGAATACGTTCGTTTTCATACATCAAATAGTAAGCACTTAAGATTTAAAACAATTCGTTCTCTGAATAGAAGAAAACGTTTCTAGAACCTAAAACAATTTAATCAACACGGTTTTTTAACGGAACAAGATATTTACCTTTATAAGTGATAGTCTAATCTTCGTGCCGGTAGTTCAAATGGTCAAAGGGAAAAAGAAAAAAAATCGCGAGGAAGTTCGAAGTTGATATGAATTTACTTCAATTTTTAGGTAACTGTTAGAAATTTTTCTAATTAAAAAAAGGATATGAAACTAATTGCGTATTAAAATTTTCTTTCATAAGATTCATATTAAGGAACTTTTGACTCTAGTGAAATTCAACGTCGGGTACGCGGTAAACTTTTTTGCGGTACGCCGTGAGAGCTCAAAAGTCGCTAAATCTAGTAACAAAGTTTTATTCCCATTGTCATACTATAACTATAGTTTTATATATTTATACAGGGAGTACGCCAGTTACATACACATTTCCAGGGGGTACGTGAAGCATAAAAGGTTGAGCACTACTGATTTACATCATAGAGTTGCTGACTACTAAAAGAGTAGAAACTCTCAATTAAGTCAAGTCTGAATTGGGATTACAACTCCCACCCCCCCAAATTGCCAAAAATATGCACTTTAGTTTACTACACGTGCATAATTACTTTAATGAAAATATAGTCCATGCAGTAACAGCCAGTTCATGAGAATAATTCATAGGAAAAGTTTTAAGAAACCAGCAAAAAAACATTTATGTACAAGGGGCGGGTAAGGCTCAGTCGGTAGCGCGCCAAGAAATGCGCCGGGCATCATTTCACAACTTCTTGTTCCCGAAGCAAGACTGATGCCCCCCCCCCACTTGCGTTAATTGTGGGCTGGCACATACAGCTAATTATAAGGGATGTGTTTTCTATGCCAAACTAGGTTCTACCAACACTATGCCTCCATCTCATAGACAATCAAAGTCTGTACATCTGGGAAAGGGAAAGGTGACTCCCCCGTTTGTTGCCAAAACATCTACTTCTCTTTCGTATGCTGCTACAGTTGCTTCTTCATCTACACTAGGATTGGACAGTCTACTTCTGTTCCTTCACCAGCTTCATATGAACGTACTTCTACTCCTGTTCTGCAGAAACCTAAGATCCTCTAAGAGAGATAAAAAAGGGTTGGACTTAATTCTGATTAATGATATCAAAGATGTTTTTTTCCCTTTGTCAAAGAGTTAAATCTTGCTGCTATTCTGACCACCATTAAATCTTTATTTACAGGGTATCAAAGTGCTAAAGGCATGATGGCCAAAATTACTGTCGGGGTCCGAGCTTTTGATCTTGTGCTCAACGCTCTGAACCCCGATGGGTGATTCACCTTATTACCATGACCAGCTTCAGATTATTGCGTGGAATTGCAACGGCCTTAAAAGAGACCTTTTCGAGTTTCTGAACTTTCTTCTGCAGTTTAATGTGGATGTGGCTTTACTGAGCGAGACACACTTAAGGACTAGTGATACGCTCAATGTCGCAAATTACAAAGTTTATCGAACCGACCGAATACATAATGGAGGTGGTGGGACAGCCATTTTTGTTAAGAGCTGTATTCCACACTTCCATTATCAGCTTCGTGAAGTGGCTTCCATTGAAGTAACTGCCATATCTATTCCCCGGACTAGTATAATGGATAGTATTGGAAAACTAAACATCATTTCTGGTTATAAGCCTCCAAATATTATTTTGCGTTCTGTGGATCTGGATTGGATCTTTAAAACCGACTGTCCCACAATTCTTGGGGGTGACCTCAACTCCAAACATACTGCTTGGAATTCTCGAAGGTGTAACTTAAATGGTCGCACCCTGCTTGAATATTCTACTAGTAAGGGGATCATGTGGATGCGCCTTCCAGTCCCACTTATTTTCCGTACAACCCGAAATACATGCCAGATGTGCTTGATATAGTCCTGCTCTGACACTTTTTTCTGGCCTACAGTCTTGATACTATACAATCGATAAACTCGGATCACATACCAATCTCTTCAGCTCTCCATATCAAATGTGGCAGCTCCTCCTGTTTCCGTTTCAACAAATTGGGATGTTTGCAAAGAACTTGTTCACGCTTCTCTCAAAGGTAAACGCAGTTCTCCGCATTTCCACAACATTGAGGCTGACATTGAAAATTTTACTGCTATTCTTCATGCATCTAAGAGGGAGCCTGGTTATACGTGGAAAAAGATTCCTGTTTATTTTAAGTTACCTTCCCACTTACTTGAACTTGTCAAGGCCAAAAACCAAGCTAGACATCGGTGGCAAAAGTTTCGTTATCCTGCAGATAAAAATATGTACTATGCCCTCAAGAACAGAGTTCGAGCAGATACCGCAGAATTCAGAGCAACCTCTTGGAAAAATAAGATCGAAAACCTCCCTGTTTATGATAATTCTATTTGGCTAAAAATCCTAAAAATAACCTCCCGCCTATACAAGGTGAAAAGGGGGTGGTATATAGTGATGCTGAGAAAGCTGAAGCTTTTGCCTCAACATTGGTCACCCAGTTCCAGGATAATTCTAACTTGTCAGATGAAATTACACAGCGAGAGGTAAAAGTTGAAATACGTCATTTCTATCTGCGTCCGACAAGTCTGACACCTTTCATTACCCCTAAGGAGATTAGGCAGCGATCGGGAAGCTAAGGCGAAATAAGTCTCCTAGTTTGGATCTGGTTACAAATGCCATGATCAGGATCAGGAATTTACCCATCGATGCAATTGTATTTTTGCATTCTATATTTAATGTCCTTATACGACATGGAGTTTTTCCTGAGGTATAGAAACGAGCAAAGATCAAGATGAGCCCCAAGAAAGGGAAAAATCACAAGTTTCCAAGTAGCTACCGTCAGATTAGCTTGTTGTCTTGTCTCAGTAATCTTTTGGATCGAATAATGTTGAATCGAATGCACACATTCGTCTCTCAACATCAGGTGATTCCGGATATAGAAATTGCTTTCCGGAAAAAAATGTCAACGGATCACCAGCTTTTACGAGTCGTTGGTAAATTAAAGGAATCCTTAAACAAGAAGGAATTCGTAGCTGCTGCCTTCCTCGATGTAGCCAAGGCCTTCGACAAGGTTTGGGTTGATGGGCTGATTTCTAAGCTTGTCAGGGCAAAGGCCCCATCATGGATGATTCTTTTTATCGAATCCTATTTACATCACCGTACTTTTCAAGTATGTGTCAATGAGAGTCTATCTGAATCCAGAGTATACAGGCAGGGGTCCCACAGGGTTCCCTTCTTGGCCCTGTTCTGTTTTCTGTCTAAATGCATGATTTCCCCTTGCATGAACGTTTGTTTTATGCTATGTATGCGGACGACATAGCTATACTTACTCCATCTCTGAGGTCTTCGATAGCTACAGACGGCCTGCAGAAAGGTCTAGACCTGGCTGAAAAATGGTACAATAAATGGAAGATCAAAATAAACGTGGACAAAAGTTCAGCGCTACTACTTTCATTGAAGAAAGTTTCTTATGACAGCAGTTAATATATATTTAATAACCCTATTCCTTGGTAAAAGACTACAAAGTATTTAGGGCTGATTTTACATCAAAAATTGAAGTGGCAGGACCACATTAAATACATCATTCATAAAGCTAACATCATCCGATGCCAACTTAGAACCTTGTTGGGTCGAAATTTGATCCTTTCTATTGATCACAAATTACTTCTGTACTTTTCTGTGCTACGTCCAGTATTGACTTATGCTGCCCCTGTCTGGGCGAATAAGGATATTTGTCGGATATTTGTCCGTTGTTTACAACGATACCAAAACAAAGTGCTACGACAGGTTTCGAATTCTCCCTGGTTCGTCACCAACAGAAGAATTCATCACGATCTTGGAGTTGAACACATATATAACTTTATTAAGAACACCTCGAAGGTTTTCTTTGATGGTGTTGACTCAAACCCACATGATTTGATTTCTTTCCTATTGCATTATTTGTTCGATCCTCAGAGCAGGATCAAAAGAGCAAGACCCCTGATCTTCGATATGGGTACCTTTTTGGTTTAGTTCTTGCTTTCTGCTCCTGTTCCTATGTATTGTTTTCACAGCCCTTCAGGGTTTCACCATAGCTTGGTGTACTACATTTTGTACTGTCTTTGACTCATGGCCTTATCGGCGATCATCAGATGAAAATGGTTATGGGGTCATTTGATCCTGGCACATTGAATGTTATGTTTCAGCTATCAGCTATCATTTCGAAGTGGGAAGCTTGTGACTTCTTAAGGATTTTGAATCCAAAGTAATTTTCATGTCATTTTTAATAATTAGCTATATTTTTTACTTTTTTCTGCATCTACATATTTTTGACTGTTTTGTTTTTAGATATAAATGAAAATCGATTTTTATCTTGATGGGTTCTGAAGAAATATTAGGATCCGCGATTAACCAATCTCCGTGTTTGTTTAATATTAATCGGACCTTTCAAATAGTTTTCATAATATGATTTAAAGTTTACCAGAAGATGAACATTTCAAAACGTATTCATAAGAGGGTAATAGTTGTTCCTATCAATGTTTTTGATCTGGGTTAAAATATATATTTTCTGCTTTATGGATACATTGAAATCATAATTGTTAACGAAGGAATGATTTCCAGCAGTTCTTCATTTTCAAACGTTGATTCTAGATGCTAACGAAGTATCTTGAGCATTAGGTGGGTCAATTTTGTAAGTAATGATGAGGTTAGGCAAAGAAGTCGGCAATCTGCTTTGAGCAGCATGTTGCGAAGAGAATCCATTGGTTTGACCACGTTGCCCGTATGGATAATTATAGATTAGTGAATAGGGTTATGAACATTGTGCCTAAAGGCCTCAGGGATAGAGGGGGAGACCTAGGATGCTGTGGGCAGGTCAAACAGGACCTTGTTAGAATTGGAGTGAGTGGCCATATGTAGCAGATGTAGCTCAGGACAATATACTTGGAGAACTAAATTGCATGGTCTGGTTGAATCTCCGTAGCCAAGGGCTGTTTGAGCAGGATGATGATGCTCCTTTACTAGAAATTAAGGTAAATCAGACGAGTGGAAGATAATACGATTAATGCGTTTTGGTGTCTCGGACTTCGTTCCAAGAATATACGATGGGGTAATATTTTTGAAAATTTCCCCCGTTCAATTGAGATCAAACGACATGACTTTCAATAATAAAATACTGAGCTGTGCGCTTTATTCTCAGTTGAAATCGTAATATATTTATACTGGAATGTTGAGATGTGGAAACATGGAGAACTTACATTTCCTGCACCTTATGCTGATGGGCTTAGAAAGGCCACCGTGCTTCGGATAGGACGTTAAGGCGTGGTACCCTGTGAGGGAGAATCATATCCTGTGCACGCTGGATGGCCTTCAAGGGAGAATATCATCTGTCTCGTAACAGCTGTCTAGTGGATGTCTATAGTCTCCAAGCCTTCGGAGTGCTTGAGATCATGGTGTGCAAAAAAGTGCTACTTAGAGGTAAAGCTAACGTTAACCTTTATATTTGAAGTATACATTACCCCCTCCTTTGTAATTAGGAAAACTCTCGAAAGCAAATTATATCTAAAATCAGTTTCACATGAGTTTTTCTTAATCCCTTGTGCCGTCGAACTAAGATTCAGACACTCAGCTGTCCGGCATAAGGTTAAACTAATTTAATGTGATCAGCGAGGCAGCCTCAGCAAAACATAATGTTCTCTGCCAGCTGTCCCTCAAAAACACACATCTTTCAAACAACTTTCACTCTTTCACACAGCATTCACTGCCCCACACGCGTTTGGGATGGGATCTGCTTGCTAGGAAATATTCCCAAGTCTTATTAGACGGCGTCCTTCCCCCTTCCTAGCATGCACAATTGAGATGTGTGTGGGGCTTCAAGAGAAAGACAAATACAAACCTTTCGCCATAACCAAAGAAAAAACATAAAACATTTAACACCCTTGAGGGGAGAGGGGTCCAAATCCGGGTTCCTGCCATTGCGCAGGTAATTAAGTTTCGGCCTCATAAAATAAATAAAAAAGGCTCCGCCCCCCCCCCCTTTCCCTTCCCGAAAACCCGGACAAGGACCCCGTTCAGTTCAAGTCACACTGGGTCTTGTGACCACAGATATTCTTGAAAAATAATTGTAGGGTGATTTCGGAGATCCATAAAAAAAGATGCGCATGAGATATCGGATGATAATTAAATTGAAGGAAAGGGATTTATTTCCTGTGTGAGGAAGGAATCAGAGTCAAAGAAAGTGGAAGAAAGAAAGGAGGAAGGATAAAAAAGAAAAGGGAAAAGACAAGGTGAGAAGGGGGAGTCAGTAGCAGCAAGAGCGCTCGTCTCGGCTCTTCGTGCCAAAGGTGATATCCTAAGGTCAGTTGGCACCCTGCCTCGCCCAGGAATGCTGAGCCTAAGGGTGGGTCCGGCTGAAGGTTACGGTAACGTGGCTTTCTATGGCGAGATTTGACCTTCTGCTTGTAAGTGCTGACCATAGCTTAAAAGACTAGGAATTGGGAGTGTGTGTGTGTGTGTGTGGGGGGGGGGGGGGTTGAAGAGAAAGGGAGAAGGGAGAGAAGAACTGAAGACTTGAAATGAAACACTGCATACATTCAAATACAAAGTACAATTGCAACTAGGCTAATATATTCTAACATTAAATATTTACACATTTATATCTGATTTTAGTTTTATATAACATTGTATTGAAATAATTAGTATCTGAATAGTTAAATTTTAGCAATAGTTCGGAAGAATACATTTAAGGATTATTTATTCGGTTTTACTTTAGTATTTACCTTAATGGTAGTATTGATTAAAAAACATTCTTTCATTAAATGTTAAAAATAAGTTTCAATAATTTTAAAATAACCTGTGAAGAATTAAACTTTTGATTTGAACAATGAATTGAATCTAATGATGATTAGGGAATTGCCACATAATTACTAAAATTTTATAAATAAGATTCCTTCCTTAGTCACTCCAACAAATTTAGCCCATGGTCGCCACAAGTACATGGCATGCTTTGCTGTTAATCTCTTCTTATCTAGCTGCAACCGATCGCGAATTTTACATTTTGTTTTCCATAGCAATTTTTCTGTGGTCTCTGTTTTGCTTTTCCAAAATTTTCTTTGCCTGGCCCTCCAGAGTTGGTGTTTAATCTCGGTCAGGCAGATATCCATAACATATTTTTTGTTTGCTGATTGCTAGCGGATGATGGAATAATACAGTGTCCGCTGACATTGCTGGCAATCCTGACCACGTTTGAAATTTTAGCCATAATTCTTGCGCGAATTTGCAGTCATAGAATAAATGTTTCGTGGTTTCGATACACGCGCAAAAGGCACATCTGTCAGATCTTGACGTTCCCTTTGCCCACGCCTTATCTCGTGTGAAAAGGATGTCGTGAGCGAATTTCCAAAGGAAGTCTTGTTTATGGACCTCCACGTGTTTGATTTGCAAGTTCGACCAAGCAATTTTCCATTCAATATCCGGTCTTTTGTTCACAATTTGCGGTATTTCCACCGGAAGCAAAGCAGAGTACACTAATTTCTTGTCACATTTTTTATCATGATTTCACACATTTTTAGTTTCTAATGTGGTATTGACGTCCGACAAAAATACATAATTTCAATTTACAATATTACATTTCGGGCCCTTATAAGTACATTTCTCAGCATATTTCCGTGCGGCTGGGCCGAGAAAATATGAGAGAAATGCACTCGCAGGGTGGGATGGGATATTCAGCGTTTGAATAACGTCAACATAATGTAGGGTGCGAATCCAAGTTTTAACATGCTTTAGATCGAGCCCGCCGGCCCCAACCGGCTGATAGAGGATTCCTCTACTAAGAGGCTCGTGTTGGAATCCCCAGATAAACCCAGCAGCGGTTCTTGTGATTTTCGTGTATACCGTAGAAGGGGGGGTATACACAGTTCCAAGAAAAGTGAAAATTGGGATTATGAACGCGTTAAAAATTTCCGCCCTTTTAGAGATCGAAAGGTCTCTATCCCCCCAAAGTTCGCATGTTTTCTCTGCTTTGGCTATGGCCAATTTCCATGTGCTTGGATCGCATCCCTCCCAATTGATATGCACACCTAGGAGTCTTAAGGGCTCTGAGGCGGATTTGACGTGATTCCACACCGAAGGACCCCACTTGCCCCAAGCCATAATTTTGGTTTTGTCTCTATTAATTAGAGCCCCACTGCAATCTGAGTATTTTTTAAAAAGATCGTAAAAATTAGCTATTGAAGCTTCATCCAAAAAGGTAAACGTGACATCATCGGCGTACGCAACGTATTTTAGCTGCGTACGATGTCCAGGTACTATGACACCTTTAAATTTTGGGTCCGCTTGGATTTTCCTAAGCAATGTCTCCAGAGAGAGTACAAATAGCAGAGGGGAAAACGGACAGCCTTGTCGAACACCCCTTGCAACGGAGAAGCGTTGTGTAAGGTGCCCGTTAACCAAAACTTGGCTTGTTACTTTTTTATACATATTATTAAATAAATTACAAATTCTAGGGCCAAAGTTGTGAGCTTTCAATAGTTTTCGCATGAAGTCATGCGAAACCCGATCAAAAGCTTTGTTTTGGTCAATTGCCAGAAAACTGAATTTCGTTTTTTTAGAAAAATTAAATTCGAAGCAATCTCGAATAAGCCGAATGTTGTGTTGAATCTGCCTGCCAGGGACACTGCAAGCTTGGCATTCGCTAATGATTTCACACAGAATTTTTCCAAAACGGTTGGTTACAATTTTGGCCAAGATTTTGTAATCACAGTTTAGCAGAGAAATCGGACGCCAATTCGTTAGGTTGTGACCATTTGGCGACTTTTTTAACAAAGTTACAATAGCATTTTCCATTCCTGTAATTTCTACTTCGTTTGTCAACAAGTTGTTGTAGAAATTGCTTAGTGGCTTCCATAGCAGGTCCACGAATTTTTTGTAGAACTCTGCTACAAAGCCGTCTTCGCCCGGACTCTTGTTGCTGTTTTGCTGTTTTACAGCAGTCCGTATCTCCTTTTCTGTGATGTCATCCTCTGACCGAGACGTCACTTCGTTGGCGATCCGTGGCGTATCTTCTAGCCATTTATCGATTTCTTTGAGTGAAAGGCTGTCAGGTGAGAAAAGATCTTGGTAGTAATTATAGACTTCTTGTCTAATGCCAATTTGGTCCGAAATAATAATTCCTCCCACTTCCAATTGCGTCATTGTACGCTTTTCGCGAGAATTTCGTTTAAATTTCGCCAGTAGGCTGCTGAGGTTGTTAGCCTCGGCTAGTCTACCTCTTGCAAGATTTAATCTCGTCTCAGAGCCTTTCACTGTACATTGCTCGTTGAGTTCTCTTTTAATGTCAGCGATGATGAATCGGTTATAGTTGTCATCGGCTTCTCCAGCTGTGTAGGCTGCTAAAGCCTGTCTTAAGTAAGTTTGACGCTTCCGCTTTTTCCCTGCCAAACGCCTTCCAGCTAATTTAAGTATATCCCTCACCCCTCCTTTGAGTTCGTCCCACCAGGCTGCTTCGATAGCCTTCGCACTGCTTATCCTAGTGTTTAAAAATAATTCAATTTCCTGTGAAACTTGAATGTCATCCAGCAGGCTGGCATTCATTTTCCACAAGCCTCCCCCTCTTTCAATCGATTCACAGAGCGTCAATTTTCCTAAGACAACCAAATGGTCACTAATTTGATTATCTGCGTTATTGATTTCGACGTGTTCGCACATTGTGCAGCGGGTCTCGTGCTGTTTGCTGATGTAGATGCGGTCTATTCGTGAGTGGGCTGGCGGATTTATTTTCTCCCTCGTATAGCCGTATTCTGCCGGATGCCACTTACGCCAACAATCGGTGATGTCAAAGTCTTGCAGGATAGTTGCAAATGCCTTAGCACTGCCGTCCCCTCGATGTGTGAGGGGGAATCTATCAAGCTCTGTGTCGACAACGGAGTTGAAATCACCGGCGACGATTGTCAGGTCCTGTCCACTGTTTATGAAGTATGGCAGCGTACGGTAAAAGGATTTTCTGTCGGTGGCCTTATTTGATCAATAAACGTTTACTAATCGTAAGTTGCAATTGTGTATAGTGCACGAGACTGCGATGATTCTTCCTTCTGTGTCACAGTCGTATTTAACGTTTGCAGGCTTACATTGTTGCGAAAAAATAATCGCAACTCCGGCGCTTTGCCGCGAACCGTTGGAGAAATAGCTCTGCATATCGTAATTACGTCGATATGCAGTGATATCGCCCCAGCAGGCGAAGTGGGTTTCTTGAAGCAAACACACATCAATTTTATTTAAAATCATAAAACCCTGCAACCAATCTTGCTTCTTGCGTTTGCGGAAACTCCGCACGTTGAGGGTCATTATGTTTAGGGTCGCCATTTTGGGTTTGAATTTTGAAACAGACGGGTGGCATTTCAGAAAAATGCAAAAAGACGTAGTTACACAGTTCAAAAGTTATTTGCCAGTTTTCGGGTTCTTCACTCCCTTTGCAGTTCCAACAAAGCTTGTTCTAGACGTTGAAGGTTGGGGGGGGGGGGGTTATTCCCCGAAGTCGTGCCCGTTTTAAGTCTCGTGAGAGCGGGCGACGGAATTTGAGTCTTTTTAGTTTCTCTTTCTTCCTGGTCTCTAGGTCTATCGACGATTTTTTTTGTGCTGTTGGCATTGTGAACAATCGTGGGATTTATAATTCCCGGAGAGAGGGAGGGAGGTGGAGAAGCTGGTGAATCTCTTTCATCAGCGCTGAGGTCAATCACGAGTTCAGAATTAGATGAGTCGATAGAGCTGATTTCTTCGTCCATCTCGCGCCCGTGCTTCAGTGCTGTAAAGATTGTGTCACAGCTATCGGTTAATGTGAGGGAAGTCTCACTATTCTCTTTTGAAGAGTTGGGGGAGGTTGATTTTTTTTTCCTTCGCCTGTTTGCGTGGCGACGATGTTGGTGACCTATTTTCCTTTTCTGAAGCTTTTTTGGCTGCAAGAATGGCATTAGCTTCTTCTATGGTAGGGAATACCGATTGAAGTGTATTTGCGTCATCAGAGGGAGTCTCCACAACCTCTTTATTAGCGGGAGAGGGCTCCGAAGTTGAGGGGGCCACATTTGTGGTAGATGTGGTCTGATCAGTTGAAGGAGGTACTGAGGTGGTGGTCACTGCGCAAAGGTACGTGTGTTGCAGGGGCCTTCATGCTTCTTGGAATTGCAGTTTTCGCATTTCTCGGGGCATTTATGCGTAGCATGCCCTTTGTTCCTACAGATGCCACATGTGACCTCTGGGCAAAACTGTTGCATGTGGCCTTCTTTGCCACAAAAGTTGCTGCAGCGGATTTGTCCAGGGTGCCACACAACCCCCCACAAAGGTAAACATTACTAGACTGCTTAAATCACTTATAAAACCATTGATTTAAATTAATATAAACTATTCTAAAATTTAATTTAAACTATTGGCTGGTAGTTTAGGAGGCCTGAAGAATTTGTAAAATTTTTTGAAGATAACATTATAATACTTTCGTTAATTATTAAAAGTGCGATATTAAACAAATTATTTTTGAAATATTTTTGAAAAATAACATTCAGAAATGTTTCACAGAACTTAAATTCAGTGTCATGATTAATTTCTACTATAATACCACAGAATTACTACCAGGAGTCCAAACTTACAATTACTGTCTCAAACGTTACCCAGGTATGTAAAATACCTGTACCAGTAGGTGAATTTCGATATATCGTATTAGGTCAGAAAAAGCATGCATAAATATCAAAAAAGATCTCCAGAAATATCCCAAATAGTAAATATATCTCAGTCATTGACGGCTGAACAAAATTATGAAATATTTTCTCTGTAGCAATTGACGAAGTTGCGTTAAGAAAAATGGACAATTTAATATTCGATAGATGCCCAAATATCCAACGGAGGTTTCCTTAATTTATGTCATTATAAAATAAATGACACAACTAGGAAATGACAAATGATAGAAATATTTTTCTAAAATTTAACATATATATAAATACATTCGTCTAGTTTAGTGCGCACAAAACATGTGACCTGCCACTGATTTTTCGTGAGGCCCACGACCGTTTATATTGATATCGAAAATGATTAAGATATTTGACATTATTTGCTAGTCTTTTTCTTGTGATTATTACAAATTATTAAAATTGTATTATATGTAATTATTTCTTTAATAAGGAAATACTATGTCTGCTTCCTAAATGTTTTGTTACTGAGGCTTGCAGGCCCACACCTCTTATAACAGAAGGCCGATGGATCAAGTAATGACGTCATCGAAGATAGTCCTTTGTCTAGAAATATTATTTGAAATTTATTTCTCCACTAATGACCTTGCTGCCAATATCCGGGTCTCTCTATGCCAGGAATTCATTTAATGGCCTTGCTGTCAATATCCTTGTTTGTTTATGGCAGTGTTTTAGTTTCCCATAGATATACATTTCAAAAACTTCTTTTGTAAATTCCGACATTGAATAACAATACTTGAAATAGTATGCCCTATGTAAGCACTTACATAAATGACATCCAACTAAGAACAGACTTATTTCAATTCTCTTTCGTTTAAATTTTAATTGTGAATTGGTACTTAAAACCAATTGCTTTTTATATCGCAGTGTGAGAACAACACTCTTCCACATGTGTGAGTAACTATATGCGCTATGTTTTGCATTACTCGTAAATAAAAAATGGGAATAGAGAAAAGTTTCTATTGCTGAAATGTATTAAAATCTAATTAGTATTTAGCAAAGTTTAATTATCATGTTAATGGAACCTGCTAATAGATTTCAAATGCAATGCTCCTTTTTAACCATCTTTGCTGTTACAGAACTGAAGATATATTGATAGACTTTGTTGTCTTTCTATTTTTGGTGTAAGCATATATATTATTTTTGTTTAAGAGAAGATTAAAATCATATTAAATAACGGAGAAAGATTTTTTATCAATTATTCGTTTCGATTGATCTTTCTTTGGTTAGAATTTCAGATAAAATGAATCAGCCGAGTAAAAGAGTATTCGACGCATGTCTTTGTTTATCTCCGCCTTCGTTTCATAAAAGAATTTTCGACGAATACATTTGTGTATCTCTAACTTCGTTTCCTGGAACCAGGAAAAATATTAAAGTCGCACTTTTCTGAGTTGAACAGAATAACGCTCTCATGCCCGAAAGCTGAAATTTGAAAACACAGACTTCATATATTTTATACGAATGTAAATGTGGTTTGCATTCATAAATAATTTAGTTTCTCCATAAAGGAGAAACATTCTAGATATTTCCAAAGAAGATTGATGTCGATTTTCTAATAATCTATAAATAAAATATATATATTATTTTAGTGAAATAACAGACCGGTAGTTTCACTAGCATGAAGTATAAATCTGCTGAGGTGAAAAGTTTCCAAAAAAAATGCCGATTTTCATCATTACATACATCTCAAAACAATTATCATTGCCACGGCAGGAATCGAACCCGCAACTCTCTAGATACATGTCAGAGTGCTGTACGTCAAACCATAACAAACAACTAAATTCTTCCAGAATAAGACCTATAAACCTTTCACTTAGATGTGGTGGACCTTGTTAAAAACAATAAAAACGAAGTATTATGCCCTAAATACAAATCTAAATATCTAAAATGTTGTTGTCAGGAATTTTAGCAACTGCTTCCAAAAGTTCCATAGCCAAGCGTGGAACCACTCGGCTGTCCCGTAGGCGAGTCCGCTAGGCTACTGATTACGGGACCTGGGTTCGATCCCCAGATAAGGAAAGGATGTTTTTTTTTTCCTTAGGTCCCGATATTTTTACGGACCTTCTACTATAGCGTAAAAACTGGCAGGCTACTATCAGACATCTGTGGTAAACAGCTGCTTGAGAAGATATTTATTTATGTTTATTCATTGAAAGCCACCATAGAGTTGTAATATTGATCGCCAGATGGCGCTGATTACGTAAATGTCGAATTTTTCCCTAATAACGAGATGTGAGGGCGAATTTTTAAAATAGTCAGTGGTATCCGGGACATGAGAAAAACAATTAAACTAACCTAAACTTCAATTTCAGAAAGTTTATTATTTCAATTTCGGATTTATTCCGGTTGCATGAGAATTCTGGATAAACATCCAGAAAATTACTGGTTAACTAGAAATTTGCTTTATATATATATTAAGGAGTGTGTAAGGGAGAAGAGAGCTAGGTTCTATAGACGTAAAGCAAATTTTTCGATTGCAGTGCCCTCTAAACATGGCAAATTCGTGCATTGCAATGCAGCCACCTAGCCAAGGAGGGGCGAGTTCCCTGCATTATATTTCCACCGCCGAGCAAAGTTTTCAATTGTCTAAACCACGTGACTAATTTTACACACACTTTGACTTTGAAAAATGTTCATTTTGTTCATCAGGTACACTCATAATTTTATTTTCGTTTAGAAACGTAATATAAAGAAGTAATGGAACTATTTTTTCTTTTAATAAAATCCTCTTTTGTAAAACTGGTAGTAGCTATGCTAAAGAACAAAATTTTAATATTTTGAACAACCTACAGCATTTAGTATATTATAATAAATTGAGATTTATGTGTCAATGCACGATAACATGATCTGCGTAATTATATTTTATATAATTGCTGATATTTTCAATAAATATCATATCGGGATTTTTACTTCTATAAACGTTTATCAGATGGCAGCAGGCACTTCCCGTATCAACCATAAAAAAAGAATTACATTATTAGGTCAAAGTGAAGAAACCTATATATATCGATATGCTCCAGGGAACACAAACCTGCAACATACATTGACTTATATATATTCGCAAGATGATTAAATGTATTAATTTACATATCAATTTTAAAACTTCTGAAATATTACTCAAAATAAACATACAACGGCTTTTCCAGCTCTCGCAAAATGTACTCCTGAACGAGATAAAATATTAATTGAATAACTTTAGGGTCAGCTATCAGTGTGCCAAACAGCCGTGGGAGTTAGGTTGAAACACTGATTAAATCGCAATAAATATACCATGAGTAAGACAAACCTTAGCTGCAGTGGGTTAAAATGATTGCACTACGCATGCGCAGATCATCCCTTACAGTTGTTTTTGTGCCTGCACATCAATTTGCCACATTCAGCTTTGGTAAAATTCTGCAGAACTTACGCGCCACTTACGCTTGTGCAAAGCTAGCCCACTTCTCCTTAGACCTTCTTTGATATATATATATATTCTTTTTCCTACCGTTTCAATTATAGTAAAAAATGGCAAATAAAATTTTCTTCGTTTTAATTTCAAGTCGTTCACTTGCCATTAATATGTCTGGAATGTATCTTTTAACATACAATATTATATCTGAAGAAAATTACGAGTGTGGATATTTCGTGGACTGCTGTCCCAAACAATCAGCGACGTCTCTTAGGAGTCAAAACATGATAGAGTATGTGGCAACTTCGCGACTCTTCCAGGTAGAGAGCACTATGTTGGTTTCGGACGGCTTATGGCCGAGTGGTTAGCGCGCTTGGCTACTGATCTAAGGGACCTGGGTTCGAGCCCCGGGTAAGGCATGGATGTATGTGTCGTTTTTCTGCTGAGGTCCTGCCATCCTCTCAGATCTCCTACTGTGGCATATAAACTGACAGGCTAATGTCAGACCTCTGTGGCAAGCAGCTGCTTGAGGGGGTATTTATTTATTTTATTTTTATTATATACATAAGTCGTCCTAAGATCGAGTGTCAGGTGCTTTGCTACTCATCTAACGGACCTGGTTTCGAGCACCGTGTAAGGTGGATGTATGTGTCGTTTATCTGCTGAGGGCCTAACATCCTCACAGACCTATTATGCCGTATAAACTGACAGGCTACTATCAGACCATTGTGGTAAGCAGCTGCTTGGGGAGGTATTTATTCATATTTATTCACTGAAAGCTACCATCGATGCCTACGTAATGGGAATGCCTGCCAATTTCAAGACGTGAAGCGACAGCAGCGCTAGTTACATTTTCGTGCGCTTGGCGCTGGCGATTCGTTGTTTTGCTTCTTACTTGCTTCGTAGTAGTGTAGGCTATTACGCTGTTTACCGCTTGCTTCACAACTGGATTCTGATACGAATTTGTTCTTATGTGATTATTTACTATTCTGTCTACTTCCTACCGTCTTTAACTAGAAGTCATAACGATGATGCAGTATTGTGTGATGTTTTGCAGAAGCAAATCTCAGTTTCTGTCGAATCTATTCCAAACTCTGTCTGCATCAATACGTCGGCAACGTAACGATGACATGAGTAATTGAAAAAAAATTCTGAGATCACTTTTGAATAAATAATATTTGAAATCGCCGAAATCTTTACAATATGTGGAACTGAGTTACACTGCCCTAAATAATATCAGAGAATTTCCGTGTTATGTGAATGGGAATCATACTTCGAAGCTCTGTAACTTCTAACATATTCATTTAATGAAAAAAATGTTACTTAAAATAATTGAAAGATCATAATCTTATCTATTTAAATCTCGATTTTCAACAGCATTTGTCTAGTATTTAAGGAATTATGGAAGCTAGAATATTTCACAACAGTAATGGGTCATAATGATTGATTTCAGATATTAATTGAGACTTAAATAATAAGTATTTTTTAAATCATTCAATAAAATATAAATTTTAAAAGTTGAATAATGCTTATTTCGATGTTAGATAATTATGAATGGTTTTTATAAAACAAGGCAATTTATTATTAAAATTTCCAGTTTCCATAATTCTTTCAATACTGAATGAATATTGATGGTAAATCGAAATTTCAATAAAATCGATTATCTTTAACTTCAGTCACAGTTTTTCATTAAATGCATCAAATGTGTATATGTAAAATCTGAGTTTGTGTTTATCGGTCACCTAGATAGCAGTAGAATCCTGACAAAGTAGAGACAAATAACCTTCTGCACACACGAGCGACTCGAAAGAAATCAGGCCCCTGACTGGGCGAATACGACCAAGACAAATATCCGTTGTTTACAACGATATCAAAACAAAGTGCTACGACAGGTTACGAATTCTCCCTGCTTCGTCACCAACAGAAGAATTCATTACGATCTTGGAGTTAAACACATATGTAACTTTATTAAGAACACCTCGAAGGTTTTCTTTGATGGTATTGACTCAAATACACATGATTTGATTTGTTCTCTATTACATTATTTGTTCGATCCTCAGATCAGGATCAAAAGAGCAAGACCCCTGATCGACGATATGGATACCTTTTTGGTTCAGTTCTTGCTTTCTGCTCCTGTTCCTATGTGTTCTTTTCATAGCCCTTCGGGGTTTCACCATAGCTTGGTGTACTACATTTTGTACTGTCTTTGACTCATTTGCCTTATCGGCGATCATCAGATGAAACTGGTTATGGGGTCATTTGATTCTGGCACATTGAATGTTATGTTTCAGCTATCATCCTTCTCGCTGCAAACACCCTGGAATAGCTGCGGTAGATCTCGCAGAGACAACAAAGCAGAGACAAAAAACTAACAAATTAATAGCTTCAGATCTAGTTAGATCTATTGCTTTGTTGTCTCTGCGAGATGTACCGGGCTTTCTGACATTGCTTTCACTCTATTTTAAACGTCATGTCCAGGAAAAGAAGTTTGCTCATTCGTAAACCGTTAATATCATTTGCCTTGGCTAATCATAGACGTAGTAATCAAAAAAATCGCACTAAATGGGTTCGCGAGATTTTTAACGATAGAGAAAGAGTAGGCGATTTCTACAATTTAATCCCTACTATTCAGGACGCTGATCCTGCACATTACCAAAAAATTTTGCGTATGTCACATGTTCAGTTAAAAGCGGTTTCAGCTCTTGTTGAACCACTTATAGCAAAGAAGGACACAAATTTAAGAAAGTCCATTTCTGCAGCCGAAAAATTGGCGCTAACTATAAGGAAAGTTGCATTCAGAATTGTTTTCAGTTCCTATTCAATAATAGCTAAAGTTTTTACTTTGTGGTCTGTCTTTATATATGCAACCAGTGCCAGATCTAGGATGGAGGGCATTGGCCTCCATTCAGAACGCTAGTAAGTGTAGAAGAGGCAAAAAATTACGAAACATTAAAATGCAACGCGCATAAATATTTTAAAGAATTGGGAAACGGTGTGTCAAATGTTATACTGCATTGAAAATCAAATCTCTTCACTCCCCTTCCTTTTACATTTTCTGGATCGATTGTGTTTCCAACCCTCCAACCCACCCACCCCCTCGAAGGTTTTGTAGATCCGGGCCTGCATGCACTTATTTTTTGGTTTTTCGATATATTCTTCTGGGGTTTGAAATGATTGATTAACTATTGACACTTTTCAAATCTAAAAGTTGTAATAATGCTCTCTAACGATGGAAAATTTTGAAAATTCAAAAAACATAGAAATTCACCTGAAACATTGCTCAGTTGTGAAGCTATTGATTCCCACATATTTTGTTTCATTCCTCGATCCCGACAATTTCGATGCTTCTTGTCATAAAGACAAGGGCAATCACGCCCTAAATTTAAAAGTTTCTAGTCGTCCATCTCGCCAACGCATCTAATAACAAATGCAAAGTAAGGCTCACTTTCGCCCAGCTGTTCTAACTACGTTATTCGTCAGCGGCTATTCGACTTGGCTCTTGCTTGCGGTCGCTTGCATACCGCTCGGCGAGAATAGAAATAGAACCGACTCCAGGTGTGGTCGTGCAGTCATTAGCAACAATTGGAAAAAGTTGCCTCTCCTGACGTATAGATGTAGTGGACCTTGCGCCATCCCAGTGAAAGATTTATAGGTCTTATTCTGGAAGAATTTAGTTGTTGGTTATGGTTTGATGGTTTAACCGTAGAGCACTCTGACATGTATCTAGAGAGTTGCGAGTTCGATTCCTGCGTGGCAACGATAATTGTTTTGAGTTTTTTGTAATGATGAAAATCGGTATTTTTTTGTGGGGGAAACTTTTGACATCAGCATATTTATACTTCCTGCTAGTGAAATTACCGGTAAATTGTTTAACTAAAATATTATATGAGGTTCTTTTTAGTTACTTAACTAAAACTCTCTTACAGTGTTTCGAAATATCTAATATGTTTCGCCTTTAAGGAGGAACTAAATTATTTATGCATGCAAAACAAATTAAATTTGTATAATATATATGAAGTCGGTGTTTGCAAATTTCATATTCGTGCGTGAAAGCGTTAGGCTGTTCAAGTCAGAAAAAGCGCGACTTGAACATTTTATTGCGGAATGTCGAACAGCCTTCTCGCAAATCAGCAATGAAAGTTAAGAAATATAGGACAATCCCGGTTCCAGGATGTATTCGTCGAATACCCTTTTACGAAACGAAGTCGGAGATACACAAAGGCATTCGTCAAATACCCTTTTAAATGGCTGATTCATTTTATCTGAAATTCTAACCAAAGGAGATCAATTGAAACGAATCATTGATGAAAATCTTTCTCCGTTTTTAAATATGATTTCAATCTTCTCTTAAACAGAAATAATATACATGCTTACACCAAAAACACGGAAGACAACAAAGCCTATCAATATATCTTCAGTTCTGTAACAGCAAAGATGGTTAAAAAGGAAGTAGTGTCAACCCAGAATAGCCCCTTTGCACAGTGCTTTCCCCCCTATGACGTCACCAGCCGCACCCACTTCCGGTCCGTGAAATGTCGCAATCGTCCACGTTGCCTTTTCAGATTGAACTTTGACCCCTATGTCGCAATCGACCGGAAATTGACCTCTATGACACAACTGTCCACGTTGCCTTCTCAGATTGAACTTTGACCCCATATGTCGCAATCGATCGGAAATTAACCCCCTGTGTCGCAACCGCCCCAGGACTTTGATCCCTATGTTGCAATCGTCCACGTTGCCTTTGATTTTTTTGATTGTACTTTGACCCTTATGTCGCAACCGATAATGGACCGACCTATATTTTAAGCCCCCTTCTCGAATAGTCTCGATTATTCTTTATATCCCCTGATTAACACATATTTTAAGCTCACTTCTCTTCATAGACCCCCTGTTTGACCCAGCTATATTCTGAGCCCTCCCCCCTCTTTAAAGCAAATCAGTTTTCCCTATACATGTTTAATCGGTGTCATCCAACGTCCGTACTATTTTTAGTACGTCTCCTGTATTTAAAAAAAATTCCTTCTGGCAGCGTGATTTGATCTCGCTAACTTAGTGTGAATAGCTGGAGCGTTATCGCACTCGGCTATGCCTTGTTACTTGATGACGCGGCTTAGATGTGTCTCAAACGGGTTATAACCGTATAAATCACGTATCTCTTTATTACAGCTTGAGTTTTATATTTCAGATATTAACCTAGCTTTTTTCAGCGTATTTCTGATAATGAACTCCATGACTAGAAGAAGGACAAATCTACAGTTTTAAAAGACTGTCCCACAGAAAATACCAATGGACAAAAAAATTAACAAAAGCGAAAAAATTTTAAAAACTTATTCGTCATTATGTAAAAAGGGATAATATGATGACCTATAACTTTTTTACGTCTCCTGTATTTAAAAAAAAAACTTGATTCCAACACTGTGATTTATACCTGCTACCTCGGTGTCGATAGCCGGACGTTATCGTACTCGACAAGGCCTTATTGCTTGATGAGACGGCTTAGATGTGTCTAAAATGGGGTATAGCCCATCGTTATAAATTATGTATCTCTTTATTACACCTTGAATTTTATATTTCATGTATTAACATAGTCCGTTTTATACAAACTTCGTATTCTTTTTAACTAGCTTTTTACAGCGTATACGTATTTCTTATAATGAACCCTAAGAGTCCTTTCACATTAATATACATATTTTTATAACTGTCGTATTTTAAGTCCGTTTCAGTAACACTTATTTCTTTTCACTCCGTGACTGTTGGTTGCGACATTTTTACTAGAAGAAGCACTAGCCTGCAGTAACTGTTTTAATAGAATGTCCCACAGAAAACGCCATTGGATAAAAAATTTAATAAAAGGAAAATTTAAAAACTTATTCTTCATTATGTGTGATATGGTGAGCTGTTCGGGTGTCATAAAAGTCCTGTTTTAGAACAAATGTTCAGCACCAGACCATGTTTTATTGACGGATGTTTAAGTCCTGCGAAATTAAAAATTTTTTAACTTCTACCCTTATCTGAAATTTTTCCACTAAAGCTTTTTTTGAATGGCGACGAGGATGTTGCAATTCTTTTACCCGTATTTTGCGAGTTCGACCTTTCATCGTGCATTTCGCAACAAGCAGGATGCGTTCGTGACAAGGTCACTTTCTTAACGGGTGATTGCAGACAGATCTGTTGCTATCCACTCAACAATATTTGCATTTGCTACTGATAAAACGATTTCCTTCATTAAAAATAGAAACTAAGTAAATAATTCCACTGGGAAGAACACAAACTGATTTCATGCTAAAACATCTCCAGATTTCAGCTTACTTGAAAAACTATTGTTAAAAATGAACCAGTGACGAGAATCACTCAGCTTCCACAAGAATATACAATTATGGTACAGTGTCGGGAAGATATATGTTTCAACGAAATTCAATTGCATGTATTACGATCAGAAAAATAATTTAGTGGACAAAGTTTAAAATAATTATTAAATGGTACCTTACCGTGCAAGTGCGCTTCAGGCGAAGAGCCTCCCCTTCGAACACTACACCCCGTTTTTCCGAAGTAACTGTGTCACAAGTCTTCCTACATCATCCCTAAACAGAGAATTGGATTCAGTGTGCAAGAAGATCAAGACCTCATTTGAAAGAGCACATAGCGGATACTGTACTCCATAGTGAAATGAACATTGGAAAATAAATTCCTCTTGTGGGACCTAGTTATATCCCTACTCCAAGAGAATTACTATTAAAAGCGTTCTATTGTTAATGTATCTAATTCCGACAAAAAATGTTTTGTCTGTTTTAGCCACTTTGTATCCTGCAATAGGAAACACTGAACACCTTAACAACTATATACATTTAGAAGAAAACACATCTAGCCTAATTTTCCCTTTAGTAATAAACCAAATATCTAAATTCGAAAAAATTAACCTTTCTGTCTGGATACGAGAAAGAGCTGTTCCCACTCTACATCATACCATTCAGAAACTTTCCTTTTATTAAATTTTTTATCCAATGGCATTTTCTGTAAGACATTTTATATCTTACAGATATAAAATGTCTTACAGAAATTTACAGTTATTTTTATTATTATTTATTTACAGTTATAATATTACTATTATTTATTTAGTTTATTATTATTTATTTACAGTTATTTTTACTAGGAGAAGCTAGTGCTTCTCCTAGTAAAAATGTGACAACCAACAGTCACGAAGATAAAAGAAATAAGTGTTACTGAAACGGACTTAAAATACGACGGTTATAAAAATACGTATATTAATGTGAAAGGACTTTTAGGGTTCATTATAAGAAATACGTATACGCTGTAAAAAGCTAGTTAAAAAGAATAGGAAGGTTGTAAAAAATGTACTAGTTAATACCTGAAATATAAAACTCAAGGTGTAATAAAAGAGATACGTAATTTATAACGATGGGCTATTCCCCGTTTGAAACACATCTAAGCCGTATCATCATGTAACAAGGGCTTGTCGAGTGCGATAACGTCGACGATCGACACCGAGAGAGCAGATTCAAATCACAGCGTTGGAATAATTTTTTTTTTTTAAATACAGGAGACGTACTAAAGTTATAGGTCACCATACTATCCCTTTTTACATAATGAAGAATAAGTTTTTAAGATTTTTTCGATTTTATTAATTTTTTTGCCCATTGGTATTTTCTGTGGGACAGTCTTTTAAAACTGTAGATTTGTCCTTTTTCTAGTCATGGAGTTCATTATAAGAAATACGCTGAAAAAAGCTAGTTATAAAGAATACGAAGGTTGTAAAAAAAACGTAGGATAATAAAAAACCTAGGTTAATATCTGAAATATAAAACTGAAGCTGTAATAAAGAGATACGTGATTTATACAGTTATAACCCGTTTGAGACACATCTAAGCCGCATCGTCAAGTAACAAGGCATAGCCGAGTGCGATAACGCTTCAGCTGTTGACACTAAGTTAACGAGATCAAATCACGCTGCCAGAAGGAATTTGTTTTTAAATACAGGAGACGTGCTAAAAATAGTACGGATGTTGGATGACACCAATTAAACATGTATAGGGAAAACTGATTTGCTTTAAAGAGGGGGGAGGGCTCAGAATATAGCTGGGTCAAACAGGGGGTCTATGAAGAGGAGTGAGCTTAAAATATGAGTTAATCAGGGGATATAAAGAATAATCGAGACTATTCGAGAAGAGGGCTTAAAATATAGGTCGGTCTATTATCGGTTGCGACATAAGGGTCAAAGTACAATCAAAAAAATCAAAGGCAACGTGGACGATTGCATCATAGGGATCAAAGTCCTGAGGCGGTTGCAACACAGGGGGTCAATTTCCGGTAGATTGCGACATATGGGGTGAAAGTTCAATCTGAGAAGGCAACGTGGACACTTGCGACATAGGGGTCAATTTCCGGTTGATTGCGTCATAGGGGTCAAAGTTCAATCTGAAAAAGCAACGTGGACGTTTGCGACATATCACGGACTGGAAGTTGGCGTGGCTGGTGATGTCATAGGGGGGAAAGCTCTGTGCAAAGGGGGGGGGCTATTCTGGGTTGACACTACTTCCTTTTTAACCATCTTTGCTGTTACAGAACTGAAGATATATTGATAGACTTTGTTGTCTTCCGTGTTTTTGGTGTAAGCATATATATTATTTCTGTTTAAGAGATGATTAAAATCATATTTAAAAAGGGAGAAATATTTTCATCAATGATTCGTTTTGATCGATCTTCCTTTGGTTAGAATTTCAGATAAAATGAATCAGCCGTATAAAAGAGTATTTGACGAACGTCTTTGTGTACCTCCGACTTCGTTTGGTAAAAGGGTATTCGACGAATACATCCTGGAACCGGGATTGTCCTATGTTTCTGAACTTTCATTGCTAAATTGCGAGAAGACTGTTCGACATTCCGCAATAAATGTTAAAGTCGCGCTTTTCTGACTTGAACAGCATAACGCTTTCATGCTCGAATCTGAAATTTGCAAACACCGACTTCATATGCATTATACAAATTTAATTTGCATGCAAAAACAATTTAGTTCGTCCTAAAAGGCGAAACATACCAGATAGTTCGAAAGTGTACGAGAGTGTTTGTTAAGTAACTAAAAATAAACTCATATAATGTTTTAGTTAAACAATATACAGATAGTTTCACTAGCAGCAAATATAATTATGGCGATGTGAAAATTTTCCTCCCACAAAAAAATACCGATTTTCATCATTACATACATCTCAAAACAATTATCGTTGCCACGCAGGAATCGAACCGGCAACTCTCTAGATACGTGTCAGAGTGCTGTACGTCAAACCATAACCAACAACTAAATTCTTCCAGAATAAGACCTATAAATCTTTCACTCAGATGTGGTGGACCTTGCACCATCTATACGTCAGGAGAGGCAACTTTTTCCAATTGTTGCTAATGACTGCACGACCACACCTGGAGTCGGATGTATTTCTATTGCAAGCGACCGCAAGCAAGAGCCAAGTCAAATAGCCGCTGACGAATAACGTAGTTAGAACAACCGGGCGAATGTGAGCCTTTCTTTGCATTTGTTATTAGGTGCGTTGGCGAGATGGACTACTATAAACTTTTAAATTTAGTGCGTCATTGCCCCTGTCTTTATGACAAGACGCATGGAAATTAAACAAAATATATAGGAATCAATGGCTTCACAGCTGATCAACGTTTCAGGTGAATTTAGGGAAATGTGTTTTGCATTTTTTGTTGTGTTTTTGCATTTTTTGTGTTTGCATTTTCAATTTCAAATTATGTGTTTTGCATTTTCAAAATTTCCCATCGTTAGAGAGCACTATTACAACTTTTAGATTTGAAAAGTGTCAATAGTTCATCAATCATTTCAAACCCCAGAAGAATATACCGAAAAACCAAAAAATAAATGCGTGCAGGCCCGGATCTAGAAAATCTTCGATGGGGGGAGGGGGTAAGAAACACAAACTATCCAGAAAAATGTAAAAGGAAGGGGGAGTGAAGAGATTTGATTTTCAATGCAGTATAACATTTGACATTCCGTTTCCCAATTCTTTAAAATATTTATGTGTGTCGCATTTTAACGCTTCGTAATTTTTGCCTTCTCTACACTTACTAGCATTCTGAGAGGAGGCCAATGCCCTCCTAGATCCGGCACTGGTTGCATATATAAAGATAGACCACAAAGTAAAAACGATAGCTATTATTGAATAGCAACTGAAAACAATTCTAAATGCAACTTACCTTATAGGTAGCGCCAATTGTTCGGCTGCAGAAATGGACTTTCTTAAATTTGTGTCCTTCTTTGCTATAAGTGGTTCAACAAGAGCTGAAACCGCTTTTAACTGAACATGTGACATACGCAAAATATTTTGGTAATGTTCAGGTCAGCGTCCTGAATAATAGGGATTAAATTGTAGAAATCGCCTACTCTTTCTCTATCGTTAAAAATCTCGCGAACCCATTTAGTGCGATTTTTTTGATTACTACGTCTATGATTAGCCAAGGCAAGTGATATTAACCGTTTACGAATGAGCAAACTTCTTTCCCTGGATATGACGTTTAAAATAGAGTGAAATCAATGTCAGAAACCCTGTACATCTCGCAGAGACAACAGAGCAATAGATCTAACTAGATCTGAAGCTATTAATTTGTTACATTTTTGTCTCTGCTTTGTTGTCTCTGCGAGATCTACCGCAGCCATTCCAGGTTGTTTGCAGCGAGAAGGATGATAGCTGAAACATAACATTCAATGTGCCAGGATCAAATGACCCCATAACCATTTTCACCTGATGATCTCCGATAAGGCCATGAGTCAAAGACAGTACAAAATGTAGTACACCAAGCTATGGTAAAACCCCGAAGGGCTATGAAAAGAACACATAGGAACAGGAGCAGAAAGCAAGAACTAAACCAAAAAGGTACCCATATCGTAGATCAGGGGCCTTGCTCTTTTGATCCTGCTCTAAGGATTGAACAAATAATGCAATAGGAAAGAAATCAAATCATGTGGGTTTGAGTCAACACCATCAAAGAAAACCTTCGAGGTGTTCTTAATAAAGTTATATATGTGATCAACTCCAAGATCGTGATGAATTCTTCTGTTGGTGACGAACCAGGGAGAATTCGTAACCTGTCTTAGCACTTTGTTTTGGTATCGTTGTAAATAACGGACAAATATCCGACAAATATCCTTATTTGTCCAGACAGGGGCAGCATAAGTCAATACTGGACGTAGCACAGAAAAGTACAGAAGTAATTTGTGATCAATAGAAAGGATCGAATTTCGACCCTAGAAGGTCCCAAGTCGGCATCGGATGATGTTAGCTTTATGAATGATGTACTTAATGTGGTCGTTCCACTTCAATTTTTAATGCAAAAATCAGCCCTAAATACTTTGTAGTCTTTTGCCAAGGAATAGGGTTATTAAATATATATAAACTGCTGTCACAAGAAACTTTCTTCAATGAAAATAGTAGCGCTGAACTTTTGTCAACGTTTATTTTGATCTTCCATTTATGGTACCATTTTTCAACCAGGTCTAGACCTTTCTGCAGCCTGTCTATAGCTATCGAAAACCTCAGAGATCGAGAAAGTATAGCTATGTCGTCCGCGTACATAGCATAAAACAAACGTTCATGCAAGGGGAAATCATGCATGTAGATAGAGAACAGGACAGGGCCAAGAAGGGAACCCTGTGGGACCACTGCCTGTATACTCTGGACTGCAGATAGACTCTCATTTACACATATTTCAAAAGTTCTGTGATGTAAATAGGATTCGATTAAAAGAATCATCCCTGATGGGGCCTTTGCCCTGATGAACTTAGAAATCAGCCCATCAACCCAAACCTTGTCGAAGGCCTTGGCCACATCGAGGAAGGCAACAGCTACGAATTCTTTAAGGATTCCTTTAGTTTACCAACGACTCGTAAAAGCTGGTGATCCGTTGACATCTTTTTCCGGAAATCAAATTGCATATCCGGAATCACCTGATGTTGAGAGACGAATGTTTGCATTCGATTCATTATTCGTTCCAACAGCTTACTGAGACAAGACAACAGGCTAATTGGACGGTAGCTACTTGGAAACTTGTGATTTTTCCCTGGCTTAGGAATCATCTTGATCTTTGCTCGTTTCCATACCTCAGGAAAAACTCCATGTCGTATAAGGACATTAAATATAGAACACAAAAATACAATTGCATTCACGGGTAAATTCCTGATCATGGTATTTGTAACCAGATCCAAACCACGAGCCTTATTTCTGCTTAGCTTCCCGATTGCTGCCTTACTCTCTTTAGGGGTAGTGAAAAGTGTCTGACTTGTCGGACGCAGAAGAAATGATGTATTTCATCTTTTACCTCTCGTTGAGTAATTTCATTTGAAAAGTCAGAATTATCCTGAAACTGGGTGACCAATGTTGAGGCAAAAGCTTCAGCTTTCTCAGCATCACTATATACCACCTCCTTTTCACCTTGTATAGGTGGGATGATATTTTTAGGATTTTTTAGCCTCTTTGTAAAGTTCCAAATAGAATTATCATAAACAGATACGTTTTCGATCTTATTTTTCCAAAAGGTTGCTCCGAATTCTGCGATATCTGCTCGAACTCTGTTCTTGAGGGCTTAGTACATATTTTTATCTGCAGGATACCGATGTTTGGCTTGGTTTTTGGCCTTGACAAGTTCAAGTAACTGGGAAGGTAACTTAAAATAAACAGGAACCTTTTTTCCTCGTATAATTAGCCTTCCTCTTACATGTATGAAGAATAGCAGTAAAATTTTCAATTTCAATATTGTGGAAATGCGGAGAACTGCATTTACCTTTGAGAGAAACGTGAACAAGTTCTTTGTAAACATCCCAATTTGTTGAAACGGAAACAGCAGAGTTGCCACATTTGATATGGAGAGCTGAAGAGAGATTGGTATGTGATCCGAGTTTAGCGATTGTATAGTATCAAGACTGTATGCCGGAAAAAAGTGTCCCAGCAGGACTATATCAAGCACATCTGGCATGTATTTCGGGTTGTACGGAAAATAAGTGGGACTGGAAGGCGAATCCACAATGATCCCCTTACTAGTAGAATATTCAAGCAGGGTGCGACCATTTACGTTACACCTTCGAGAATTCCAAGCAGTATGTTTTAGGTTTAGATCACCAGCAAGAATTGTGGGACAGTTGGTTTTAAAGATTCAATCCAGCTCCACAGAAAGCAAAATAATATTTGGAGGCTTATAACCAGAAATGATGTTTAGTTTTCCAATACTAGTCTGGGGAATAGAGATGACACTTACTTCAATGGAAGCCACTTCAGGAAGCAGATAATGGAAGTGTGGAATACAGCTCTTAACAAAAATGGCTGTCCCACCACCTCCATTATGTATTTTGTCAGTTCGATAAACGTTGTAATTTGCTACATTGAGCGTATCACTAGCCCTTAAGTGTGTCTCGCTCAGTAAAGCCACATCCACATTAAACTGCAGAAGAAAGTTCAGAAACTCGAAAAAGGTCTCTTTTAAGGCCGTTGCAATTCCACGCAAAAATCTGAAGCTGGTCATGATAATAAGGTAAAATACCCATCGGGGTTCAGAGCGTTGAGTACAAGATCAAAACCTCGGACCCCGACAGCAATTTTGTCCATCAGGCCTTTAGCACTTTGATACTCTGTAAATAAATTTTTAATGGTGGTCAGAATAGCAGCAAGATTTAACTCTTTGACAAAGGAAAAATCATCTTTGATATCATTAATCAGAATTGAGTCCAACTCTTTTTTATCCCTCGTAGAGGATGTTTGTACTTTAGGTTTCTGCTGAACAGGAGTAGAAGTACGTTCATATGGAGCTGGTGAAGGAACAGCAGTAGACTGTCCAATCCTAGATGTAGATGAAGAAGCAACAGTAGCAGCATACGAAAGAGAAGTAGATGTTTTGGCAACAAACGGGGCAGTCACCTTTCCCTTTCCCAGAGGTACAGACTTTGATTGTCTATGAGATGGAGGCATAGTGTTGGTAGAACCAAGTTTAGGATAGAAAGCACATCCCTTATAATTAGCTGTATGTGCCAGCCCACAATTAGCGCAAGTGATGCCAAAGTGATGGCGCAATAAGATGGCCATCAGTCTTGCTTCTGGAACAAGTAGTTGTGAAATGATCCCCGGCGTATTTCACGCCACAAAATTTCAACAATATTGTGGCATCCACTCTGCGTATGACCAAATGATTGGCAGCGGTGACATTGAGTGGGTGCAGGTCCTTTTCTATAATTTTCAACCTTGATTCGTAGGTGAAAAAGACTAGTAACGTTGAAAATGTTCTTATTTGCAGCATTCTTCGAAAGTTCTACAAGAAAAACGGGAATTGGTTTCCTATCTGCACCGGGTTTGAGTTGTGAAATTTTAAGAGGGTTCAAACCCATTCCAAGTAGTTCAGTCCTAAGCTCGTCGCAGGTAACATCCAGAGATAAATTTTTAAGAACTACTTTTAAATTTTTTTCAGCATTAAGCTGATATGTTTGAAATTCAAGGTGAGACCCTTCAAACAATCTGACGAAGGCGCGAAAATCCTGAGTGCACTTCGTTTGTACACGAATGGCGTCTCCATTCGATTTGGCAGTGAAAGCCTCTACTGCCAAAACAGTAAGCTCTCGTTGTAATGGGGTCCAGTTTTTTGGACTCTTCAAAATAATTGGGGGAATCTGTTCCCGTTTAGCCACAATCACTGAGGACGTATCCAACCGGGAAGACCTATCAGAGGTAGAGGGAGCCATAACATCCGTTGATCCATCAACTTGGTCAGAGTTCAGGGCTAAAACCGAGAATTTATTTTTAAGTGGGATAGTATCATTGGTAGGAGAAAGGGGACGTTTATGTCCTTTCTTAACGGGTTTAAACTTTGTTGTGTCCATACTATCCACTGTATCAGCAGTTGTAACAACAGAAACAAATTTTCCAGTTTTCTTAGAAGTGGTAGCAACTTGCTGGTTTGACGTTGTGAATTTGAATTCACAATTATGTTCTATAATTTCCTTTTCAATATAATATTTTAGTAAGATGGCCGTCTTAAAGGTGGCATAAGTTTCAGGGTTAAGACCATGAATCTGAGTCATATTTGGCATACGATGTAAAAATGGAGTTTACCTCCTCCAATTTATCAAGGTTGTGGGTCAAACATTTACGTGTAGAAGCAGCATCCGTTTTGGCAGCTCGTTGAGGCGGATGAGAGTTATCTCCAGTTTCGACACAATGATCAAGTTTTCCCCTGGGGCAGGGGGATATTCCATCCAACAACTGCGGAGGTGATACCTCTTTGCAGGGTAAATGCCCTTCAATAACAGAAGGACTACAGATTTGCCAGACATCGCCGTCCGTATCCAATGCAGTGCCGGCTCAGCCGAGTCTGCCATCAAAATCTCCCGAGAGTCCGCTACTGCATCCATATTTGAATTTTCAATATATCATCGAATTCTGAGACGAAAGAAATAATAAATAAGCACTGACCTGAAGTGCAGAAGAAACGAAGCCCGAGTTTTGGGCGAGAAGAAATTAAATACTGCCTACCGCCGCGACAAATATCACAGCACACACTCCGTAGGGAATTCGGCGAAACAGTCCTTCGCGAAATCCGCTCCTATCCTAGATAAAATCAAGAAACGTGTGCACAAGCCACTCAGAGCAGAAAGAGGAAGTCCTTCCTAACGAAAGATTCACACCAATCTCCACAGAATTACTATGAGGACTCCAAACTTACAATTGGTGCTCTCTCAAACGTTACCCAGGTATGTAAAATACCTGTACTAGTAGGTGAATTTCGGCAATTCATATTAGGTCAGAAAAAGCATGTCTAAATATCAAAAAAGATCTCCAGAAATATCGCAATAGTCAATATATCTCAGTCATTGATGGATGAACAAAATTATGAAATATTTTCTCTGTAGCAATTGACGAAGTTGCGTTAAGAAAAATGGACAATTTAATATTCCATAGATCCTCAAATATCCAACGGAGGTTTCTCTTAATTTCGGTCATTATAAAATAACTGACACAACTAGGAAATGACAAATGATAGAAAGACTATTCTAATATGTCACATATATACATTCGTCTAGTTTAGTGCGCACAACCGGTGGGCCGCATGTGACCTGCGACTGTTTTTACGTGAGGCCCACGACCGCTTATATTGATATCGAAAATGCTTACGATATTTGACATTATTTGTTAGTCTTTTTCTTGTGATTATTACAAATTTTTAAAAATGTATTATATATAATTATTTCTTTCATAAGGAAACACTGTGTCTACGTCATAAAAGTTTTGTTACTGAGGCCTGCAGGCCAACACCTCTTATAACAGAAGACCGATGGACTAAGTAATGACGTCATCGTAGATAGTCCTTTGTTTAGAAATATTCTTAGAAATTTATTTCTCCACTAATGACCTTGCTGCCAATATCGGGTTCTCTCTATGCCCGGACTTGGTTTAATGGTCTTGCTGTCAATATCCGGGTCTCTTTATGGCAGTGTTTTAGTTTCCTACAGATATACATTTCAAAACTTCTTTCGTAAATTCCGACATTGAATAATAGCTGTTAACAACACTTGAAATGGTATGTCCTAGGTAAACATTTACATAAATGACACCCAACTAAGAACAGTTTTATTTCAATTTTGTTCGGTTTAAATTTTGATTGTGAATTGGACTTAAAACCAATTGCTCTTTATGTCGCAGTGTGAGAACAACACTCTTCGACATGTGTGAATAACAGAACAAGTGTAGAATTAATTAATCAAAATGGCAAGTCCCAGATGTACCGCAGCATATGGCTGCACACCATCCTTGGGGATAATGCCACGCTCTCCACTACCTGAGGTCGGGGTAAGTCAGTGCCATAAATACATAGCTCATCCATGACATCCTATGGCGAACAGTCCTATAGAAGGAAAGCTCACCCATCGGTTAAAACCTAAATTTAATCTGTGCCAGTTTAGCCACAAAAATGTATATATAAATCTAAGTTGACTCGGCCCCAGGGTGGAGACTCTTAGTTTGACTTTTACATCGATAAGCCCGTGACCGGGGTTCCCACTCCCAGTCGCAAGTCCTCAACTTCGTCCTCTCCATCGGAGTCGGGTCACCACAGTCCAGTTTGCCATTCAGCTGGGTCCTTTGACTTCTCAGAGGCTGCGTCGGAGCACGCTTGACCGGCACCCCCCAACACCAGTCAGCGGCCCTCCAATAACCTCTCCATCGGTCGTCAACCTACTGCGGCGCACCAGAAACTGCAGAGCCCGAACCCCACTTCACCGATGCACTTTAAGACCCCCAACCACGTCAAGGTGGTCCACAAGGGAAACCTACAACGCACACGACAGAAAAAATGAATATGCCATCCGGGACTGAAAAAAAATCCAGGTCTTTTTGACCTGGCAGTTAAAATGTTACGCCAATTGAACGCGATACCACTGCAGCTTCTCCATTTCAGAATAAGCTAATGAATTAAATATTTGGTACAGCGAAATCTAAAGTCTGAAATTTGTGATTTTATAACCTATAACAAATTGCTCTCTCTGCCGAAACATAATAAAAATTCTCTTGTGATATACATACATTCACTGTATGGAAAATATTTGTATCGAAAAATATTTATTCCAAACTTTGTAGGAAAATCGCTGCTATGGTATCAGAAGAATTCTTCTCTACATTTGTTTTTGTTACTAGTTCTAGAATGCGCCACTAAACTAATGTTACTGCTGAGATATTTTAAACTAGAATACTGATTTACGAAACTAGCCTCATTGAGTTCACCGATATCTTTAACAATTTTGGGACTGTCGGAATTTTCTCAAAGTCTTTACCAGGTTGAAAGTGTTTGGGATCGTGTGGAAAATTAACTGCTGGTTTTATCTGTTTGAAAGACTCAGGGTTTGATGCGACATCTGTTGGTAGAGGTATGAAATAATTGGTAAAATTCTCTTATTCCATTTTTTGAAAGAAATATTTCTGTAAACGTGGTACATAAGTCCAGCAGGTCAGAAGAACTCCATGACCATAAAACAGGGAGACGTGGAACATCAAAAACCGAAACGTGAGGGACTGTCACAGTTGTCTTTGAAGCTGAAGAAAGGCAGTTTGAACGAGAAACCACCTGCTGTGAAGTGGCATTTAATTTCAGTATTTCAGAAACAAATATGTTTTGAAAAAAAGTTTTTAATTTTTGGCAGTCTTTTGATATGTTTGTAACCAAATAATTTTGCTTACAATTATTCATAATTTGTTATGGTAAATTTTGAAATGGACCCTGGAACAAAGATAAAGAAAAAAAAAACATGACGCTCAGAAGTTAAAAAAAGAAAAACACTCGCAAAGAATATGTAAACCATATTTTTGGATTACGTTTACGTCCATATAGTACAAGCAACACTTCCTACTGCAGAAGGCCGGTCTACCAACCATGACTGTTTATTGAAATTGTATGCGCTATGTTTCGCATTACTCGTAAATAAAAAATGGGAATACAGAAAAGATTCTACTGCTGAAATATATTAAAATCTAGTTAGTATTTAGCAAAGTTTAATTATCATGTTAATGAAACCTGCTAATAGATTTCAAATGCAATGCTCCTTTTTAACCATCTTTGATCTTAGAGAACTTAAGATATATTGATAGACTTTGTTGTCTTTCGTGTTTTTGGTGTAAGCATATATATTATTTTTCTTTAAGACAAGATTAAAATCATATTAAATAACGAAGAAAGGTTTTTATTAATTATTCGTTTCGATTGAACTTTCTTTGGTTAGAATTTGAGATAAAATGAATCAGCCGAGTAAAAGAGTATTCAACGCATGCCTTTGTGTATCTCCGCCTTCGTTTCGTAAAAGAGTTTTCGGCGCATGCCTTTGTGTATCTCCGATTTCGTTTCGTAAAAGGGTATTCGATGAATATCTATGTGTATCTCTGACTTCGTTTCCTGTAACCAGGATAAAATGTTAAATTCGAGCTTTTCTGACTTGAACAGCATAACGTTTTCATGCGCGAAAGCTGAAATTCGAAAACACCGACTTGATATATATTTTACGAATGTAATTTGCTTTGCATGCATAAAAAATTTAGTTCCTGCGTAAAGGCGAAACATACTAGATATTTCTAAAAATAATCTCCAACATTTGGTTAGTTAACTATAAATACTTTCATATATTATTTTAATAAAATAATTTACCTGTAGTTTCACTAGAACGAAATATATTTATGATTATGTGAAAACTTTCCAAAAAAATAATACCGATTTTCATCATTGCAAACATCTCAAAACAATTATCGTTGCCACGGCAGGAATCGAACCCGCAACTCTCTAGATACATGCCAGAGTGCTCTACGGTTAAACCATCACACCATAACCAACAACTAAATTCTTCCTGAATAAGACTTATAAATATGTCACTGAGATATGGTGGACCTTGCGCCATTTATACGTCAATAGAGGCAACTTTTTCCAATTTTTGCTAATGACTGCACGACAACACCTGGAGTCGGTTCTATTTCTATATTCGCCGTTCGGTATGCAAGCGACTGCAACAAGAGCCAATCATGTAGCCGCTGACCAATGACGTAGTTAGAACAGCTGGGCGAAAATGAGCCTTTCTTTGCATTTGATATTAAGTGCGTTGGCGAGATGGGCGACTACAAACTTTTAAATTTAGTGCGTGATTGCCCTTGTCTTTATGACACGACGCATCGAAATCATAGGGATCGAGGAATGAAACAAAATATGTGGGAATCAATAGCTTCACAACTGAGCAATATTTCAGGTGAATTTCTATGTGTTTTGCAGTTTCAGAATTTTCCATTGTTAAAGAGCATTATTACAACTTTTAGATTTGAAAGGTGTCAATAGTTCATCAATCATTTCAAACCCCAGAAGAATATATCGAAAAACCAAACGATAAGTGCATGCATGCCCGGATCTAGAAAACCTTCGAGGGAGGAGGGGCTCTCTCCTGCTCAGCTCCCCCCCCCCCTCCTTTTTCTACACACAGAAATAGTCCCTTCTCTCTCCTGCTCAGCCCCCCCCCCCCTCCTTTCTCTACACACAGAAGTAGTTCCTTCTCTCTCCTGCTCAGCCCCCGCGCTGCTTTCTCTACACACAGAAATAGTTCCTTCCCTCTCATGCTCAGCTCCCCCTCTTTTCTCTACACACAAATATAGTTCCTTCTCTCTCCTGCTCAGCCCCCTCTCCTTCCCCTACACACAGAAATAGTTCCTTTTCTCTCCTGCTCAGCCCCCACTCCTTTCTCTACACACAGAAATAGTTCCTTCTCTCTCTTGCTCAGCTCACCTTCTCCTTTTTCTACACACAGAAATAGTTCCTTCTCTCTCCTGCTCAGATCCCCCATCCTTTCTCTATACACAGAAATAGTTCCTTCTCTCTCCTGCTCAGACCCCCTCCTTTCTCTACACACAGAAATAGTTCCTTCTCTCTCCTGCTCAGCCCCCCCCCCCTTCTCTACACACCGAAAACACCGAACTTGAACAGCCTAACGGTTTGACGCACGAATCTGAAATTTGCAAACACCGACTTCATATATATTAAACAAATTTGTTTTGCATGCATAAATAATTTAGTTCCTCCTTAAAGGCGAAACATACTAGATATTTCGAAACGGTGTAACAGAATTTTAGTTAAGTAACTAAAAAGAACCTCATATAATACTTTAGTTAAACAATTTACCGGTAGTTTCACTAGCAGGAAGTATAAATATGCTGATGTCATAAGTTTCCCCCACAAAAAAAATACCGATTTTCATCATTACAAACATCTCAAAACAATTATCGTTGCCACGCAGGAATCGAACTCGCAACTCTCTAGATACATGTCAGAGTGTTCTACGGTTAAACCATCAAACCATAACCAACAACTGAATTCTTCCAGAATAAGACCTATAAATCTTTCACTGAGATGTGGTGGACCTTGCGCCATCTATACGTCAGGAGAGGCAACTTTTTCCAATTGTTGCTAATGACTGCACGACCACACCTGGGGTCGGATCTATTTCTATTCTCGCAGAGCTGTATGCAAGCGACAGCAAGCAAGAGCCAAGTCAAATAGCCGCTGACGAATAACGTAGTTAGAACAGCTGGGCGAATGTGAGCCTTTCTTTGCATTTGTTATTAGGTGCGTTGGCGAGATGGACGACTACAAACTTTTAAATTTAGGGCGTGATTGCCCCTGTCTTTATGACAAGACGCATCGAAATTAAATAAAATATGTAGGAATCGATGGCTTCACAGCTGATCAATGTTTCAGGTGAATTTCTATGTGTTTCGCATTTTCAATATTTTCCATCGTTAGAGAGTACTATTACAACTTTTAGATTTGAAAAGTGTCAATAGTTCATCAATCATTTCAAACCCCAGAAGAATATATCGAAAAACCAAACGATAAGTGCATGCATGCCGGATCTAGGAAACCTTCGAGGGGGGAGGGGATTAAGAAACACAATCGATCCAGAAAAATGTAAAAGGAAGGGGAGTGAAGAGATTTGATTTTCAATGAATTATAACATTTGACACTCTGTTTTCCAATTTTTTAAAATATTTATGTGCGTTGCATTTTAATGTTTCGGAATTTTATTCCTCTTCTACACTTACTAGCATTCTGAAAGGAGGCTAAGGCCCTCCCTCCTAGATCCGGCACTGGTTGCATATATAAAAACAGACCACAGAGTAAAAACATTAGCTCTTATTGAATAGGAACTGAAAACAATTGTGAATGCAGCTTACCTTATAGTTAGCGCCAATTTTTCGGCTGGAGAAATGGACTTTCTGAAATTTGTGTCCTTCTTTGCTATAAGTGGTTCAAGAAGAGCTGAAACCGGTTTTAACTGAGCAGGTGACATACGCAAAAAATTTTGGTAATGTTCAGGCCCAGCCTCCTGAATAGCAGGGATTAAATTGTGCAAATCGCCTACTCTATCGTTAAAAATCTCGCGAACCCATTTCGTGCGACTGTTTTTTATTACTACGTCTATGAGTAGCCAAGAAAAGTAATAGTAACCGTTAAGGAAAAAACAAACTTCTTTTCCTGGACATGATGTTTAAAATAAAGTGAAAGTAATGTCAGAAAGCCCGGCACATCTCTCAGAGACAACAAAGCACGCGTTCCAGGTTGTTTGCAGCGAGAACCAATGAGCTTATTCCAATTGTTGCTAATGACAACTTTTTCCAATTGTTGCTAATGACTGCACGACCACACCTGGAGTCGGTTCTATTTCTATATTCGCCTTATAGAATATTATAGATAAATAGAAATAGAACCGACTATATATAGATTATATAGTCGGTTCTATTTCTATTTTAATATTATTATTAGTTCTTTGTTGCAGACCGCGCGTTTAAATGCCGGAAATCACAGTGCGTTTTCGACGCGACGAACGGCAAGTGTGAAGAAGCCTTTACCGCCATCCGTCGGATGGGACTTTAAGCCGTGGCACCGTGTGAGGGAGAGCCATACCCTGAGCACGGTAAAGAACACACTAGATGGCCTTGACGGGAGGCCACCATCTGTCTCCCAACAGCTATTCCAGTGGGTTCTATCCCCCAACCTTCTCTGAGCTTTCGGTGTCCATGTGACCTGGCCATTTAGCCCATGGTGTGCAAAAAATTGTATTTCAGAGGTAAAACAACCCAACCCAAAATGTATTTTGAATATGTATAATAATAGATTAATTAATTCTATTTCGATCCAAAAATTTGCCTATAAAGCATTCTCTACCGCCATTAAATATTTCGAAAGAATGTAAAATAAAATTATATGCGATATGTTTTGCATTACTCGTAAACAAAAAAATGGAAATGCAGAAAAGTTTCTATTGCTGAAATGTATTAAAACCTAATTAGAATTTAGCAAAGTTTAATTATCATGTAAATGGAACCTCGCTAATAGATTTTATATGCAATGCTTCTTTTTAACCATCTTTGCTGTTACAGAACTGAAGATATATTGATAGACTTTGTTGTCTTTCGTGTATTTTGTATAAGCATATATATTATTATTGTTTAAGAGAAGATTAAAATCATATTTAAAAACGGGGAAAGATTTTCATCAATTATTCCTTTCGATCGATCTGCCTTTGGTTAGAATTTCAGATCAAATGAATCAGCCGAGTAAAAGAGTAATCGACGAATGCCTTTGTGTATCTCCGACTTCGTTTCGTAAAAGGGTATTTGACGAATACATCCTGGAACCAGGATTGTCCTATATTTCTGAACTTTCATTGCTGATTTTCGAGAAAACTGTTCGATATTCCACAATAAAATGTTAAATTCGCGCTTTTATATACTTGAAGAGCATAGCGCTTAAATGCACGAAGCTGAAAATTGCAAACACCGACTTCACATATATTATACTAATTTGCTTTGCATGCTTAAATAATTTAGTTCCTCCTTAAAGGCGAAAAATTCTAGAAATTTCGAATGAAGGAAAGCGTAACAAATTTTTAATTGACTATAAATAGCTTTATATATTATTTTAGTTAAACAATTAACCGGTAATTTCAGTGGCGGGAAGTATAAATATGCTGATGTGAAAACTTTAAAAAAAATAATACCGAATTTCATCATTACAAACATCTCAAATCAATTATCATTGCCACGGCGGGAATCGAACCCGCAACTCTCTGGATACATGCCAGACCGCTCTACGGTTAAACCGTTAAACCAAGGAATGTCTAAGGGAGAATAGATCTAGCTTCCATAGACGTAATGAAAACTTTTCGATTGCAGCGCGCTCTAAATATGGCAAATCGCGCAATGCATTGAAGCCACCTAGCAAGGGAGAGGAGCGAGTTCCCTGCATTATTTTTCCACCGCCGAGAAAAGTTTTCAATTGTTACATCACGTGACTAATTTTACATACACTTTGACTCTGAAAAATTTTCATTTTCTTCATGAGGTACAATCATAATTATCTTTTCGTTTAGAGGGAAAATATCAAGAAAATAATAAAAATCATTCTCTTTAATAAAATCCAATTTTGTAAAATTGGTAGCAGCTATGCTAAAGAACAAAATTTTAATACTTTGAACAACCTACAGCATTTAGTATATTTATAATATATTGAGCTTTATGAGTCAATGCACAATAACATGATCTATATAATTATATTTTATACAATTGCTGATATTTTAAATAAATATCATATCGAGTTTTTTACTTGTATAAACGTTCAACAGATGGCAGCAGGCACTTCCCGTGTCAACCATAAAAAAGAATTACCCTGTTAGAGCACAGTGCAGAAGCCAATATAGATCGAAATGCTCCAGGAAACACAAACCTGCAACATGCATTGACTTATATATATTCGCAAGATGATTAAATGTATTAATTTACATATTAATTTTAAAAATTCTGCAAAATTACTCAAAATAAACATACAACGGCTTTTCCAGGTAACGACCAACATTCAGCTTCGGTAAAATTCCGCAAAACGGCGCCACGTACGCTTGTGCAAAGCTAGTCATCTTCACTTTTAGACCTCCTTTGGTTAAACCATGAGGAACAACTAAATTCTTCCAGAAAAAGACCTATAAATCTTTCACTGAGATGTGGTGGACTTTGCGCCATCTATACATCAGGAGAGGCAACTTTTTCCAATTGTTGCTAATGACTGCACGACCACACCTGGAGTCGGTTCTTATTTCTCTTCTCGCCGAGCGGTATGCAAGCGACTGCAAGCAAGAGCCAAGTCAAATAGCCGCTGACGAATAACGTAGTTAGAACAGCTGGGCGAAAGTCAGTCTTTCGTTGCATTTTTTATTAGGGGCGTTAGCGAGATGGACGACTACAAACTTTTAAATTTAGGATGTGATTACCCTTGTCTTTATGACAAGACGCATCGAAATTAAACAAAATATGTAGGAATCGATGGCTTCACATCTGATCAATGTTTGAGGTGAATTTCTATGTGTATTCCGCTGACGAATAACGTAGTTAGAACAGCTGGGCGAAAGTGAGCCTTACTTTGCATTTGTTATTAGGTGCGTTGGCGAGATGGACGACTAAAAACTTTTAAATTTAGGGCGCGATTGCCCTTGTCTTTATGACAAGGCGCATCGAAATTAAACAAAATATGTAGGAATCGATGGCTTCACATCTGATCAATGTTTCAGGTGAATTTCTATGTGTTTTGCATTTTCAAAATTTCACATCGTTAGAGAGCACTATTACATCTTTTAGATTTGAAAAGTGTCAGTAATTCATCAATCATTTCAAACCCCAGAAGAATATATCGAAAAACCAAACGATAAGTGCATGCAGGCCCGGATCTAGAAAACCTTCGAGGGCGGGAAAGGCTTAAGAAACACAATCAATCCAGAAAAATGTAAAAGGAGGGGGGAATAAAGAGACTTGATTGCCAATGCAGTATAACAACTCCGTTTTACAATTCTTTAAAATATGTATATGCGTTACATTTTAATGTTTCGTAATTTTTTGCCTCTTCTACACTTACTAGCGTTCTGAAAGGAGGCCAATGCCCTCCAACCTAGATCCGGCACTGGTTGCATATATAAAGACAGCCCACAAAGTAAAAACATTAACTCTTATTGAATAGGAACTGAAAACAATTGTGAATGCAACTTACCTTATAGTTAGCGCCAATCTTTCCACTGGAGAAATGGACTTTCCGAAATTTGTGTCCTTCTTTGCTATAAGTGGTTCAACAACAGCTGAAACCGGTTTTAACTGAACAGGTGACATACGCAAAAATTTTTGGTAATGTTCAGGGTTAGCCTCCTGAATAGTAGGGATTAAATTATGGATATCGCCTACTCTTTCTCTATCATTAAAAATCTCGCGAACCCATTTAGTGCGATTTTTTTTATTACTACGTCTGTGATTAGCCAATGCAAATGATATTAACCGTTTACGAATGAGCAAACTTCTTTTCCTGCACAAGACGTTTAAAATAGAGTGAAAGCAATGTCAGAAAGCCCGGTACATCTCGCAGGGACAACAAAGCAATAGATCTAACTAGATCTGAAGCTATTAATTTGTTACTTTTTTGTCTCTGCGAGATCTACCGCAGCTATTCCAGGTTGTTTGAAGCGAGAAGGCTTTCGCAGACCGCGCTTTGAAGGCTACACACGTCTCTTGCGGAGAGGCGTCACAGTGCGTTTGCGACATGGCGAACGGCAGTGTGAAGAAGCCTTTACCTTTCCTTAGTTATCGTCCGTTTATGATTGTATGTTGGTGCTGTATGTGAGTGTCATGCCCGTTCTTCTGTGAACAATATAGACCATTGTTGTTCCATTTATGGCAAAGTCATTTTTGATTCAGAAAAGCGTGAAATAACGCCTGTCATCAAAAAAGAAATACCACCTTTACTTTGCGTGTGAGATTGGAGATCAGAGAGGAACTGGACTCCGCATATAGTGTGTAATAGCTGTATAACCAACACCTCCTATAACATGCTAAATTTACGACGTCACCTTAGGTAGACTTACCATAGAAACAATTCTTATAATTTTGATCCTAATATTATTACAGGTGAATTTTTGTTGCTAATTTTTATACTAATGTTTATCTATAAATATATTTTATTAAAAATTAAATTATTCGCATTTATTATCAAATATATTAATGCTATTCATACAAGTAATTTTTCACCTAAATAAAATATATTTATACATAAACATTAGTATAAAGATTATCACAGAATCCACCAGTAATAGTATTAGAATCAAAACTATAAGAAGTGTAATACGTTAGGACTACTTAAGCTGACGTCATAATTTGGTCTTCTGGCTTTCTGTTATGAGAGGTGTTGGTGCAACACGTGTTCGCAGCTGGCTATAAATCGCAAAGGCGATCGACGCCATTCCTATGATATGGGTTGAACCTTCAAACTACGTGAGGGACTGTTATTTTTGTATGACACTTTCACTGGGAAGTAGTATTACTAAAGCGAAAAAAGACAAAATCGCACGGACTTCTTTTGGGCACATAATATTAGTGTAACTTTTCAAAATAGAGTAGGTTACAGTTTGTGCCGTTTTTGCAACTAGATTTTTTATCATCATACCATTCCATTATCCATTTTCTGCCTGTTGTTCATTTCAAATTTCAGCTCTATGCGTCTAACTGACATTAGTCTATATACTTTGAAAATTTCTGAACATTACTTATAGCCATCACGTATTAACCACGTGGGAAAGGTTTGGAAAATTTTTCGTATTTGCGCATCATCTCTGGCTGAACATAAAATGACGAATGCAGATGTTATTTAACATTGGAGAAGTAGAAAGACGAATTACCCACGTCGTGTCTAAAGTCTGATTAACGTTAACTAACACACACAGATGAACTTACTATCTGGGGGTGGCTGTATTAATTTTATATACTTGCATAATGATGGAGTGTGTCTATTGATCAGTAATTCTACGGTTACGTTACATTTGAAATTAAGATGAACCTGATTTTGAAAACAATGGAAAAATCCTAACTTCAATTTAGCAAATGTAATTCATTTGAAATTTATTTCATACTTTTATTAACTTACAACGATCTTTTTTTTCAAACAGAAAAAAAAAATGCAAAATTTACTTTCAAAATTCCTTATTTTTGCGTTAATGGAATTCAATTTTTGCCTCAGAAAAGCTAATCATTTTCTTACCGGTCACTAATTCTCTAATTTATTATAAAAATATAATTGCCTTCAGTACCAAATCCCGAACAGAAATCTGTATTTCTAGGAACACCGTATTGGTGAATCTTCAAATTTAAGGTACGGGAAATCTGTCATGTTTATGATTCATATTAAATAGATATTACACCTATCCCTCGATTTACACGGTACTCAGTTCACACAATTTTGGCTTTGCACGGTCAAAAAATGCAACCAGTTTCGATTTACACGGTACTGACTGAGACGTACATAGAAAGGAAATCTCAGTCAGTACCGTGTAAATCGAAACTGGTTGCATTTTTTGACCGTGCAAAGCCAAAATTGTGTGAACTGAGTACCGTGTAAATCGAGGGATAGGTGTATTACAAATATCAATATTACCGTCTTAAAATACTTTTCTTATTCTCATCAAGTCAGATTAATGCCAAAACTCGACCTATTCGTCTTGAAAGTGGCGAAATCAACTCTTGATTAAGTAATGTAAATTTTCAAAAGTATTGTAATATCCTGACGTACTGAAACCATGTGAAATTTGATTCTGCAAACCAAGTTCTAATTAATGGAGAATGGACACGCAATGAGCCATCTTTAGTTCTATTTATGGACCAAAAAAACGACAAATTTTATATCTTCTAAAGCGAATGGAATAGTTAAAAATTATTCATAACAATTACTATCATGATACTTCTACCTTTCAATCATTTTGCTTAATCTATTACAGAATGACTTTTAATTGTAATGTCTCGCAACAAAGAATTCATTTTAAGCTCGTGTTGAGAAGAAAAATAATAATTATTTTTTAATTTATTTTGTCTGTCTGTTCTTAAACATTTAACATTCTGTTTTGGAGAGGAAACAATTTTTGGTTGGGTAAATAGGAATGAAATTTGCTTATAAGTTTTCTTTAATAATCCATTAGTTAGAATTTCATCCTTTAAAAGGGTTAAATGGTTTATAGCAAGACGAAAAATTTCCATCCATCTTTCCGCATGGTGGAAAGAGTGAAACCCAACACATACTCGTTGAGAAAAAAGGGAAAATGCTCTCTGTGTTTGATAGATACTAATAAGGGTAAACGTTTTCTGGAATGTTATGTAATTAAAAGAAATATTTTTTTCATTTCCTGAATTATTCATTAGTTTGAATTCTACCGTTTAATTGACGATCTACCGCAATTGACGAAAGAATGAAAAAGGCTTTGTTGGTTTGGTTCTTTTCTGCAGGTCATTTTGATTTCGGCACACGATGCTGCTTCATTTTCTTTCCTAAAACAGAAGTTTCCCTACTTTAGATGTTCATGTTACAACGTTTTATCTGTCATCTATGGATGAAACTTTATTTTTCCATTTGAGTTTGAGTATTGCCATCGCCGAAACCTCCTCTTCCTCTTCATTGTAACTCAATAATAAGCTTAAGAAGGTCTTCATCAAATTCTTTGTTGGGTGACTTGATCTTGTTTTTATACTTTATGAATGTCACAGTTAAAATTATTCCAATTTATGCCACAGTTGCACCATACAGGGTATTTCAGAGTTGATTTGGGGCGGGGGTGGCTCAGTCGGTAGCGCACCAGGCCCCTAATCTGCAGTTGCTAGGTTCAAGTACCAGCAGGGCCACTGTTGCGATTTATCTCCGCAAAATTTCCTATCCTGCCCACGATCAGTAAGGGATACTGATGGGCTTGGAAAGGCCGCCATCCGTCGGATGGTTCGTTAAGCCATAGCCCTGTGTGTAGGCTGTGCACGTTAATTAACACACTGGATGATCTTGACGCCAGCCTACCATCTATCTCCCAACAGCTGTTATATTGGGTTCACTCCGCCGACCTTCTCTGAGCCTTCGGGGTCCTTGTCACCTGACCATTTAGCCCATGGTGTTAATAAAAAGTCAAAATTTTTCGTTAAAGAAATTAAAATGCATATCACTACAAATCCGTTGATTTTATGGGTAACTATACAACTTCTCAGTAACTCTTGACTTCAAGATTTTAAATTCATTTTCTACAAAAAATCGAGCTATTATTTTTATCCCTTCCGTCTATAAACATTCAAATGTTTTGTTTTTAGACAAAATATATGAAATATTTTTTCGTCTGAGCAGGTACCAAAGAGATAGAGATGTCACATTCTGAATCTTCCATTAGTTTCAATTTCAAATAATTTTGATTGATTACAATATCCAGTTATTTCTAATAATCTTTCAGTAATTTACAACCACATAGCTCTGCTTTTGTAATAATCCGGTTCCTCATACAGAAGGGGCAGGGGTGGCTCCGTCGGTAGCGCGCCAGGCTCGTAATCTGTAGTTCCCAGGTTCGAGTCCCATCTGGGTCAGCGTTGAGATTTATCTCAGCAAAATTCCCCGCTCTGCCCACGGTCAGTAGGGGACACCGCTGGGCTTGGAAAGGCCGCCGTCCGTCGGATGGGATGTTAAGCCGTGGCCCCTTGTGCGGGAGAGCCATACCTTGTGCACGTTAAAGAACACGCTGGATGGCCTTGACGGGAGGCTATCATCTGTCTCCCAACAGCTGTTCCAGTGGGTCCCCTCCCCCAACATTCTCTGAGCCTTCGGGGTCCATGTGACCTGGCCATTTAGCCCATGGTGTGCAAAAAAGTGCCGCTCAGAGGTAAAACAACCCAACCCAACCCTCATACAGAACCATACTAGAAGCTCGAAATTTAATAAAATTCTAACACTTAACTAGATATAAATTTATATGTAACTTTCACTAAACTGTTAGCCGGTGGTGTAACTAGCGTGAAGGGAAAATAAGGTGGTGATATGAAAATTTTCGAAGAAAATATTCACTCGTATTCGGAATATTTTCAACAGTATGGAAAATAATTTCATCAAATATAGCACGAAAATAATGATTTAGGGATTTTGAAAGGTTTTAAATTCAGGAAAATTATCAATTTCAGCTATGATAAAATTGCGTACTAAACTAGTAACAAAATCTCACAACTGAATTTCACTCAAACATTATGCAGGTTATGAAATTCTTCCAGCCATTTCCCAAATAGTATGCCTGGATGTAACAATTACGAACAGTGCATGACTTTCCTACGAACGGCGTCATTCATTTCAGAGTACTTAATTAAATACATTTCGAAGTAGGATGACCTAAGTAAGTATTTTCATAGTTGGCCTCTGACTACGACCAGGAGTACATGAGATAATATGTCCAGATCACAAATTCTATTAGGTTCTAGCAAATTAAATATTGTATACACTAAACTATGGTGTCTACAACTTAGAATTAGTACCCTGTATAAAATTCGCTTTTTCTGCTGAGGTCCTGCCATCCTCTCAGATCTCCTACTGTGTCATATAAACTGACAGGCTCCTGTCAGACCTCTGTGGGAAGCAGCTGCTTGAGGGGGTATTTATTTATTTTTTTTTATAAAATTCGCTCTTTCTACAAAAATAGCAAAAATTCTCCTGTGTTACAGAAATTTCCCCTTAGTTGCGCAGGGGATTTCGTTGGCTCGTAACAGGTGTTGGGGTCTAAGATCGAGTCCTTGGAAGCCGGGGCGGTCCAAGATACACATTTTGGGAAGACGATGAGCAGAGAACAACTGTAAAAAACTGGACTCATTGGAACACAGCAATGGTTCTGTCTGAATCCGTCTATTGGACTTTGGAGGCAGAAACGACCGTTCCTACCACTTTCCATTGAGATGCACCCTCCACTGCCGGGATGGCATTGGATGTGCGTTTATATGTTATATATACAGGGTGATTCAGAATTCATCATCAATATTTAGTGGGGAGGAAGGGAATAAGAAAAGAAAGAGATTTCACATAGGAAAGTATGGAGGCAGACGAACGCATGGTGGTGTAGAGGGCGCTGTGTGTACACACCTCTCATACAGAAGCACAGCTGTTTGACGCGTGCAGTCAGTTGTCATTCGACAAGGTGAATTTGCAGAAGTAACATGAACCGGTATACGTGGAATGAATGTGCAGATATGCATGTAACTTACGGTGCGGCAGGAGAAAGATGTCTTCGAGCCAGGCAATTGTATACAGCACGCTTCCCAAACCGCCGTGTGCCACAGCATCAAATGTTTTCACGTATTCATCGCCAACTGCGTGAAACAGGATCGTTTGCTGCTAGTAATGTTAATCAAGGGAGGCGCAGATCGGCACGGACAGTAGCAGTAGAGGAAGCTGTCCTACAGGAAATCGAGGAACAACCTGGTGCTAGCTCACGAGGTATGGCTAGGCAGTTTGGAATTTCGCAAGCAACAGCGTGGTGGATATTACACGATGAAGGGTTACATCCGTTTCATCTGCAAAGAGTGCAATTATTGGCAGCAGACGACCATCCCAAGCGTGTTATTTTTTGTCAGTGGTTCATGCAGAGAACAGCCGTTGATCCCAATTTCCCAACGTATGTTCTTTTCACCGATGAGGCGTTGTTCACTCGAGAGGGTGTCTTCAACACACACAATTGGCATGTGTGGGCTCATCAGAACCCACACGGTACAAGACCTGGAGCTGCGCAATAACGTTTTGCTGTCAATGTGTGGACTGGGATTGTCGGTGACTGTTTGTTGGGCCCGTATTTACTACCATCCCGTTTGGACGGTGCCAAGTACCTAACATTTCTTCAGACTGTGTTACCGGATCTTCTGAACAAGGTTCCTGATGGTAGTCTCCGGCGAATGTGGTTCCAGCATGACGGCGCTCCTGCACATTTCGCAAATGCTGTGCGTGCTTACCTACGCAGACAGTTTGGTAGTCAATGGATTGGCCGCGGTGGACCGGTTTCTTGGCCACCACGTTCACTGGATTTATCTCCAATCGATTTCTTTGTATGGGGTGCTATGAAAAACATGGTGTACGAGACCCCTGTTGATAGTGCTATGGATCTTGTAGCACGCATATCAGTTGCTGCCTCAACATCCGGGAAATGCCAGGCATCTTCCACAGGGTCCGGCTGTCCATGCTACGCCGTTGTGAGTCATGCATTCTAGCACATGGTCGGCAGTTCGAGCACCTCTTGTAAGTCTGTACAACCAATGCAAAGAAATGTTACATGTAAGATAATAAATGTTTTTCCTTACCACTTCCTTCTTATGTGTTCTTTCCATCATTGAACTGGGGTCATTTTTCCCTACTACATGGCATATGCGCCCATGCTTTCCTATGTGAAATCTCCTTCGTTTCTTATTACCTACCTCCCCACCAAATATTGATGATGAATTCTGAATCACCCTGTATATATGAAAGTAGGACAAGCCTCTAGGATATGTCCGCCTTTTGTGAAAAATTTGCTTTTTCTGTTATTTTATCTCTGAACAGCGCATTTTTGCACACAATATGCTAAATGACCAGGTCGCAAGACTCCAAAGGCTCAGAGAATGTTGGGGGGGGGGGAGGACCCACTGGAACATCTATTAGAAACTGATGGTAGCCTCCCGTCAAGGCCATCCAACGTGTTCTTTAACGTGCACAGGGTATGGCACTCCCGCACATGTGACCACGGCGTACTTTCCGAAATCAAGGACGGCGTCCTATCCAAGCCCATCGGTAGCTCCTACTGATCTTAAGCAGGGCGGGAAGTTTGGCGGAGATAAATCTCAACGCTGACTCAGCTGGGACTCGAACCTGGGAATACCATAACGTTTAACGTCAGATTAAATATCATAACGGATTAAGACTGATCCTAGAAAGATAGAACCTGTAAGAGACTGGCCTCCACCACAAGATGTTCATCAACTTCCTAGTTTTATTGGACTTTGCACCTACTACAGTAGATTTGTCAAGGGTTTCTCCAAGATCGCAAGGCCATTACATCGTCTGACAGAGTAGGGCCAACGGTTCATATGGACCATCCAATGTGAAGTAGCCTTCCAACAGTTGAAGCAGGCTCTTTCCACAGCATCAGTGTTAGCATATCCACAAATTGAAAAACACTTCATAATAGATACTGACGAAAGTAACACAGAAGTTGGTGCTCTACTTTCACAACAACAAGACGGACAAGAAAAAGTTATTGCATATTTTAGGAAAACTCTATCCAAACCAGAAAGAAATATTAGCAAACTGTTAACAATAGTAAAAGCAACAGAACATTTTCATCATTTTCTCTATGGCCAGAAATTTTTTATACGTATTGATCATGCTGCCCTCAAGTGGTTGCTAAACTTTAAAAACCTTGAAGGACAAATTGCTAGGTGGATACAGCGGTTACAAGAGTACAATTCCTCCATCGAGCATCGAAGTGGCAAAATGCATAAGAATACAGATGCTCTTTCCAGACGCCCATGTATTGACAATTGTAAACATTGCTCTAATGCAGAATTGAAATTTGGAACAAAAGATGTAATGCCCATAAGACAAATAGTATCGACACAAACAAACAGTGATACTCCTAACATCTGGTGTCCAATTGAAATTAGAAACGCCCACTAGACGATGAAGATATAAGGTCATTAACGGATTTAATTGAAAAATATAGCCCAACTTCCAAAAGTTACTGGACAGAGTGGGAATCCTTAGAATTGAAAGACGGTGTATTATGCAGAGGATGGGAGAATCCCACTGGACGGCTGATCCGTTGGCAGATAATCCTTCCTCGCTCCCGAGTGGAACTAGTGATGAAAGATGTGCATGATAGTGCCGCTGGAGGATCCTTTGGGGTTAATAAGACATTAGAGAAAGCCAGGGAACGATTTCATTAGCTGAAACGTAGGCAGACGTTAAAAGATGGTGTAGGCAATGTGAGGTCTGTGCAGCAAAGAAAGGCCTTAAGACTAAGAATCGGGATAAGCTGCAGACGTAAAACGTTGGTGCCCCTTTTGAGATAATAGCCATTGATGTAATGGGTCTGTTTCCTAGGACTGATGATGGAAATCGCTATTTATTAGTGGTAATGGATTATTTCACAAAGTGGCCTGAGGTATATTCCATCCAAGACCAGGAAGGAACAACAGTGGCAGAGATGATAGTTAATAATTTCATTAGTAGGTATGGAATACCTTTGCAACTCCACTCTGACCAAGGACGGAATTTTGAATCCAATGTGTTTAAAGGCATCTGCCAACTATTAGGCATTCAGAAAACCAGAACAACTCCCCTACACCCTCAGTCAGATGGTATGGTTGAGAGATTTAATATGACAGTTATGCAACATCTAATATTGTTTGTCGACGACCATCAACGTGACTGGGATCACCATATACAACTCCTTTTCTTGGCATACAGAACAGCAGTGCACGAGACAACTGGACAGACACCTTCCATGATGCTCTTTGGAAGAGAGTTACGTCTTCCCTGTGACCTTTTATATAATTGGTCCAAAGCAATGCCTGTATCCACTCCACAATATGTACAAGAATTACAACAACAACTAGAAGAAATCCATCACTCCGTTAGACATAACATCAACTTAGCAATCGAGAGAACCAAAACGAAACACGACATTAAAGCAAAAGAAACTCTTTTTCAATCAGGGAGATATTGTCTGGCTGTACAATCCAAATAAAAAGAAGAGACTCTCTCCAAAACTTCAGAAACCTTGGGAAGGTCCACATACCGTAGTTAACAGGATTAACGACGTGGTATATCGCATTCGTCGACGTCCAACTACAAAACGCAAAGTGCTTCATGTGCATCGTCTGGCCCAGTTTCAACGAACGAAGAACTGAAGAAGCTTCGGAACCCAGAATTGTTCGGGACGAACAAGACCTAAGGAAGGGTGAAGTGTTACGACAGATGAACTGGATACAATGAATTTATGATAAAGGCGTCATGAACGCTCGCCTATGCTACAGCGTGAGAATTACGTCACCATCTACATGGAACGACTTGATTAGAAAGAATAAGGAATAGAAGTTCTATAGTGAAGCATAGTTAGAGTACAAAAATGAATTGTAGATAGTCTTAGTTTTTACAAAATAAAATATTTCAAAGAAGAGATACTTTATGTGGTGTGTACGCGGGAGGTTAAAAAGAGTTGATTAGTGTAAAATTAGTAAAGAAAAGACGAAGGATTGTTTACGTTGAAGTAAACGTTATACAAGAGACATGGCTATAAAAATGAAGAGGTAGTATGTCAGTCGAGTATATAGAGCTGGTCTTAACTTTTCTGTAAGAAGGATTTATCAATTGTTATATAGTTGTATTTAGTTTGTTTGTAAGATTTGGTACGGTTATTCTCGATATATTGCAGGGTTATTTACATATATGATTTGCATTGGTTGAATTTCGTTTGTATAAATGACTTCATCCACACTTTTGTAATAAATTACATTGTTTTAGAATTATCATTGTGATATAATATTTACTTAAACTCACGCTCGTTGCTCATCCATTTAATTTGCAACAATATGTTTAGTTCGCGCAAGAGTAGATTGAACGCCACTGAGATAATCATTAAAGGTAAAGTTTTTAAATATCGTCACACTGGGTCTGGACAGATATTACAAAAAGGGGGAAATTTAAATATATTTAGTTTAAAGGGATTTGATTTGTTTAACATTTAACTACAAACAATTTAAGAATAGATCATAATGAAGCAATTTAGTTACTAAGATTCTATTAATACATTATAAAATACTTTAGAACTAATTACTAAAATTTTGAAGAATAAATAGCTACCATAGGAATTTTAAATGATATAATTTCATCTGTTTTAGTGATATGATTCATATTTGTATTAGTCTAGAAATATTTAACCATCGTTTCTTCTGTTACTGGTACGAGCTAAACAGCTGTCTTTTGCAGAAAAGAGAGTAGAATCATTTAAGCCTAACATGGATACTTTAAATAATTTCCCTGCTAATAGTTATGAATTATTTTAATGTAATACTAGTTGTAATAATGCATGTGAGGTGTCGCTGTATAACTCTCATTACTTCTACAAACTCTAAGCTACAAAATTACGTCATCCAGATATCAGTTTTGAAGACTGTTCCTTCACCACACCCTTAAAGAAACATAAATTAAAAAAGAATTAAAAAATACCTCTCTTCCTACATGGCTCTAGAAAAGGGAAAACAAACCCAAAACGTATCGATGATGCAATCGGTCACTAAGTTCGCATTCATTTCAAAGGAACATAGGGTGCCGCCAGTCTTGTTGTGAAGATAATTCGAAGCGAATAGGAATTCAGTAACCGATTGCACCATCAATACGCTTTAGGTTTATTTTCTACTTTTTTAGGGCCCTATAGGAAAATAGGTGTTACAAAAAAGAATTTGGTTGTTACTAGAAACTCCTATCTTCATAAACTTTGATATACGACTCATAAACATCGGGCAAATTTCCCTCCCATATTCGAGTCAGATTTGAAGTAGACCACGACATTGGAGACGTCACAAGCATTAATTTAAGATACTACGCATTAACGTGACCCCCCCCCCCCCGAAAATCTGCCCTCCCCCCATCTTATCATGGGGAGTAGTGGAGCAAAATTGGAAATAATTTGCGACCGTCATCATCATCATCATCATCATCATCCTCAAGCAGCCATGGACTACGGAGGTCCAACCAGACCGTGCAATTTAGTTCTCCAAGCAAGTCTATCCTGAGCTACATCTACTGCATCTGGCCACTGCACATCAATTCTAATAAGGTCCTGTTTGACATTGTCTGCCCACCGCATCCTAGGTCTCCCCTTCTTTCTGAGGCCTTTAGGCACACTGTTCATAACCCTATTCGCCAATCTATATTTATTCATACGGGCAACATGGGCAAACCAACGGAGTCTCTCTCTGCACAATATGCTGCTTAAAGGAGGTTGCAAGCTCCTTTGCCTAACCTCATCATTAGTTACAAAGTTGAACCACCTAATGCCCAAGATACTGCGTAAGCATCTGGAATCAAAAGCATCTAGTTTCCTGTTATCTTGTTTACAAAGTGTCCAAGTTTCACTACCATAACTAACCCTAGAAGGTAACTAACCATTTAGGTGAATACACCTATTTCTCCACACTCTCCATAGATTCTTAAAAGTCCCGGCAGCAATCCCTATTCGTCTGTTAATCTCATGCCGCACATCACCATTATCTGTTACATAGCTCCCAAGATAATTAAACTGTGACACCTGCTCAAGACTGCAACCGTTCAGATTACCAACGGAGTCTCTCTCTGCACAATATGCTGCTTAAAGGAGGTTGCAAACTCCCAGATTTTCGAAACTGAATCACAGCATGCCTGACCAATTTTCATTACTTTAGTTTTCTCTCTGTTTATAACCAAACCTACTCTTCTACCAGTCTCATCAACAGCTGGAATGAAAGAGTTCATCTCATCAACATCATTTGCCAAAAGGGCTAAATCATCAGCATAGTCTAAATCAGAAATTTTCGTATCTCCAGCCCATTTAAGGCCAAAATCTTTCCCTTGAAGTGAATTTCGCATAACATAATCAATAACCAAGCTAAAGAGAAAAGGAGACAAAATGCACCCTTGTCGAACACCAGAAGTAATGCTAAACCAATTGCTACAAGCCTTACCAACTCTCACACACGACTCAGTGTTATTATAGAGAGCTTTCATTATGTTAACTAACTTGTCTGGTATACCATATGATTTCACAATCAACCACAAATTATGATGATCCACAGAGTCGAAAGCCTTTTTGAAATCAACAAAGCCTGCAACCAAAGGTTTCTGAAACTCTAAACATTTCTCAAGAATCTGCCTAAGTGAAAATATCTGATCCACACATCCCCTACCACTTCTGAATCCACATTGCTCATCACGCAATTGACTGTCAACCAGATTCTTAATTCTATTAAGCACAGTCATGGAAAGAACTTTACCTGGAACAGAGAGTAGGCTAATACCCCTATAGTTATCACAAGAACTGCGATCACCTTTTTTGAAAATAGGGATAACAATAGCTCTGGTAAAATCCTTAGGAACCATGTCTTTATCATAAAAGATATTCAGAATTTCAGTCATCCAAGTGGTAACCGAAACATTCCCAGCTCTAAGCATTTCGGTAGTAATTTCATCTACCCCTGGGGATATATGTAGTTTAAGTTTAGAAACAGCCAAAATAACTTCAGATTGTGGTATAGGGCCAACATTAAAGCCAGCAATGCATCTATCATCATTGCAAACAATGGGAGAAGAACTAATCACATTGTTTAGAATATCACTGAAATACTCAGCCCATCTAGCCATGACAGAATCCTCACCTTCTATAACATAACCTTGTTTATCCTTCAATCCCTGTATACCTGTCCGTTTTCTACCACACAAAACATTAACTATCTGGTACAGCTCTCTGCTGTTGTGCTGTCTAACTGCTTCCTCGGCTTTGTCAGCCAAACCATCAAGCCAAAGATTCTTATCAGCAGCTAACTGATCTTTTACACGTTTATTAAGTTCTTTGTAATGCTTTCTATTAGGACTAGTAGGGTATTGATTAAAGACATTCCTGCAGTTCTTTCTTTCCGAAATAAGCTGAAGTGCCTTATCACTCAGATAATTCTGTCTCTTCTGCTCCTTTTTTCCTAACAGAGTACTGTTAGTGTCCAAAAAAGCCTGTTTAAAATGATCCCATTCTACCTCAACTTCAGTAGTAAGCAAACCATGACTGTCATAATGATTAAGTAACCTATCATGGTATGCTTTGGCTATAACTGGGTCTTTTCGAGCTTCAGTATTAAAAGTAAATTTTTTAACCCTAGCACAACACTTTTTAAGTTTAAGTTGCAACACACTTTTAACAAGGTAATGGTCAGATCCAATTTCAGCACCCCTATATGCCCTGGTGTTCCTAACAGAACTAGCCCATTTGCTGTTAATTAATATGTAATCAATCATATTCTTATGCATCAGGTGAAACCCATGTGTACTTATGTATGTCGCGGTGTTTGTAATAAGTGTTAGTTATTCTGAATCCATTGAGTTTACTTACCTGTAGGAGACGCTGCCCATTGCCATTGCAGCTACCAATACCAAAAGGGCCTATTACTCCTCCCCAAAGGACAGAGTCAGTACCAACTTTGGCATTGAAGTCACCAAGAACAAGGGTAATATCTCCTTTCTTGACAGAATTCAAAATATCCTGAAGTTGTTCATAAAACCTATCCTTCTCATCCTCATCGGCATCCTCAGTGGGGGCATAACAGCGGATAACATTCAAGTCTTTAACGCTTGTCTGAAATTTTGCTGTAAGAAACCTTTCATTAATGCACTCATGTCCTTAGAAGAGCATCGCTAGCGTGTCTGCTGAGAAGCAGACCCACGCCTTGGTGATGCTTATTGTCGTCCCTCCCTGAAAAGAGAAATTTAAGATTATTTTTAAGAATCTGACCTTTATCAGTCCATCTGGTCTCTTGCAAGCCGAGAATATCTAAATTATAATGGTGGAATTCTTGTGTGAGGACATCAAGAGAAAAAGCTCTGTGCAGAGTCCTCACATTCCAACTACCTATGGAGAGAAAATGGTTAGTGGGATGTTTAAAGAAACTATGTTTATTGAGAGAGGGAATGGTGACAATATCAAACAGCCCCCTAATCGCAAACATGGGGCAAAGACCCGTTCCCCCACTATTAAAGGCTGAAGCCATCTACACTGGAAGACTTCCTCCAATGTAGAATTTGACGATGCCAATAGAAGCAAAGAGTTCAGGTGCCTGCGATGACTTCTGCTCAGGATTATCCACCAGCTGATAAACATATCCTGTGAATCTATTCCCTTGGGGCTGTCAACCCACAAACAAACAGAAAACACAGCGGAAGATTTTCCCTCCACAAAAGCCCACCAGTGCAGCAAAATCAGGATCCATAATCAAGCTCAGAACCATATATCTGTCCAGTCCAGTAGGTTTATATGGTCAGCACCAGGACCCTGTATGGTTGAGCACTCCTCAGCAGGGTAGAAAAAAAAGAAAAGTAGCCATAGTTGTCCAGATCAGTAGGCCACACTAATCTGCAGCCCTCCCCTTCCGTTCACTTCCACAAGAGAGTATCTCTTTTGAAAGTTACTAACGGTCCGCACCACGAGAAGGCGGGGTCGGACATTAGGTGCTAGGCCTGGCCGGTTCTATGCATCATCACAGGGGATTGGTGCATAGCTCTCCTTCCAGTGACTACCTAGCTACCATTTACAGACCGTCATTATACGAAATTTCATTTCACACCTAATTCATAACTGTAGGCCCTCGCATTCGGAACATACATATGGTAGAATGACTTTCATATTACCCGTTTTTTAGTGGGGAAGGAAGCATGGAGGTTAAATTTCTTATTGTTTAACACACTCTCCATGTCACAAGCTCTCATTCGAAACATAGCTTGTTATTTTCCGCATTCGCGTTCAGGAGATATAGGGGAACAATCATTTCAAATTATCCGCCTTTTCAGGAGAGACGAAAGCATGGAGAGGGGGGGGGGGTAATGTTTCATAGCCTAAGACATTCCCCGTGTCAGAAGCTTTCATTTGACGTATAGCTGTTATTTTCTGCTTTCATTTGACGTATAGCTTGTTTTTTTCGGCTTTCATTTAACGTATAGCTTGTTATTTTCGACTTTTGTTTGACGTATAGCTTGTTATTTTCGGCTTTCATCTTCTGGAGATATAGTTTAAGAACTCTTTTCACTTTTACCCCTTTTTAACGGGACAAGAAAGCACTGGGGCCAACTTTTTATAGCCTATGATACTCCCCGCGTCACAAGATTTCATTTGAGACATAAAACGTAAAGTTTCTAACTCGCTTTCGAAAGATATGTTGGAACAGCATTTTGTCAAATCCTCAAGCCGACTAACCGACAAATGTCGAAGCCAAAAGCAATAGGAAGATAAGTAATTAGGAAACAAAAGCAATAGCAAGATAAGTAAACATTTCAAAAATTATTATATTCCACACTTTATAACTCGAACAATGAAACCAGACTTAAACTGCAAGCTCAAATTCTTCCACAAATGAAGGACATTGAAATCAATGTTTCAATCTCAAAAATAAATTTTATTCGCTGCTTTTAAAGCTCAAATCGTTGAGTGTACCAAGATCTTTATTTAGTTACGAATAGTTGTAGGTGGCGTTAAGAATAGTTCCATGTAGATTAACCCTAAGGCAGAAATGGTGTTTAGCGTCACAAACTCTAGGCTAAGCAATGTGAAATGATGTGTTTAATATATCTGGTTCTTCAGTAATAAAGAATCAAAGGACGTGTCTTGTACACATGGAACTCATGAAATAACAGGCTAAAAAAAATTTGTTTCGCCGTGAGTGGAATTCGAACCACGTCTCCTTGAAACATGCCAGTTGTGTTAACCACTACAGCATCATCGGGTAATGTTTTCCGTAGTTCGTGGATCGTATAATCATATTCGATGTACCGGATAATAATTTTACCCCTAACCATCTCCATCAGAAAGATATGCCGATTTGGTATGATTAAGAAATAAATATATAAGTAAACCTCCTTAGGTGGTCCCCTAAGGACAAACATAAGAAAAGCTAAAAATAGCAGTAAAAATGTATAAGAAACCTAAAACGGGTAGGTCTCCTCAGAAAAAGCTACCGTTTTAGGCCTCTTGTACTTTTTCTAAACTGAATGATCGTAAAGAATCAGAGGAGAAATAATCTCATTGGGATTATTGCTTACAGCCTCAAAAATGTTTTTTGAGGTGCCTTTTATTTGTGTATATATATGGTCGATGTCCAGGTCTTTATGGAGTAGTCTGTTAGTGACAAACCAGGTGGCATCGACCGCAGTTCTCAAAATCTTGTTCTGTAAGACCTGAATCTTACGAATATTGGTGGGTGTAGCATTCACCCATATGGGTGAAGCATAGAGAATCACCGGTCTGATGATAATGTTTTTCTTGAACTGATAAAATATATAAACTTTCTGGATTTTTAATTTGATTCGCAAAGTGGCACTATCTATCCCGGAAGTGGACAACTGTGTTTCTTCATAGAGATGGAATATAATATTTGTCATTCACACTCATGGTGTTAAATCCGAAGTTGTACCTACCAATCAATGATCAGCCGACTAAAAGACAAATCGACGAATACGTTCATTTTCATACATCAGATACTGAGCACTTAAGATTTAAAATAATTCGTTCTCTCAATAGAAGAAAACGTTACTAGAATCTTAAAGAGGTTACCAAAAGACTTCTAAATCGAACAAGACATTTATTTTTATAGTTGTTAGTCTAATCTTCGTGCCGGTAGTTCAAATCAAAGGGAAAACAAATAATTCGCGAGGAAGTTGGAAGTTGATATGGATTTACTTTAATTTTATAAATAACTGTTAGAAATTTTGGTAATTAAAAAAAAATATGAAATTAATTGCGTATTAAAATTTTCTTTCATAAGATTCATATTAAGGAACTTTTGACTGTGGTCAAATTCAAAGTCATGATTAATTTTAACTGTGATTCATATTAGGGGCTCTCAACGTCGGGTACGCGGTAATATTTTTTGCGGTATGCCATGAGAGCTCAAAAGTCACTAGATCTAGTAACAAAGTTTTATTCCCATTGTCATACTATAACTATAGTTTTATATATTTATACAGTGGGTACGCCAGTTACATACACATTTCCAGGGGGTACGTGAAGCATAAAAGGTTGAGCACCACTGATTTATATCATAGAATTGCTGACTACTAAAAGAGTTGAAACTCTCAATTCAGTAAAGTCTGAATTGGGATTACAACCCCCCCCCACACACACACACACAAATTGCCAAAAATATGCACTTTAGTTTACTACACGTGCATAATTACTTTAACGAAAATATAGTCCATGGAGTAACAGCCAGTTCATGAGAGAAATTCGCAGGAAAATTTTTAAGAAACCAGCAAAAACAAACATTTATGTGCGGGGGGAGGGGGTGAAGGCTCAGTCGGTTGCGCGCCAGGCTCGTAATCTGCAATTCCCAGTTCGAGTCCCGCCTGAACCAGTGTTGAGATTTATCTCCACAGAACTTCCCCGCTCAGCCCACGGTCAATAGGGGACATCTCTGAGCTTGGAGCCGTCGCCGTCGGATGTGGTATTAAGCCGTGGAACCTTGTGTTGGAAAACCGTATCCTGTGTACGATAAATAACACGCTGAATAGTCTTGAATGGGAAGCTGTCATCTGTCTCCCATGAAACATTCCAGTGGGTGCCCTCCCCCAAACCTTCTCTGAGCCATCGGGGTCCTTCTGACCTGGCCGTTTAGCCCATTGTGTGCAAAAAAAAAATGCCGAACAAAAGTAAAAACAACCCAACACATTTATGTACAAATTTTGGTTTTATAGAAGACTTCTGTAGGTAACCTCGTTAGTGTAAAACAAAGTTCCTATTCGCTCGTAATAATTGTTCGATTTGCAAATTATCGCATTACCGAAAGTTTTCGAAAATATAATTCGCTTCAATAAATCGACGGAGGCAGGGGTTATGACAATACTATTGAATGTAAATAATTTTTTTCAAAATAAGATATGTTGATATTTATGGAAATATTTATAAATATAACACTACACCATTAATAATAATAGAAATAAATACATTAAAATTTGGTATTTCACAGAATCCGTCCAGAATAGGTAACAAATTGATTTACTAGATTTGTGCTTTTGTTATATGAGGTGTTGCACCAACTGTGTAAAATGTTTATGAACCTTTCATGGCATCAATACAGGCAAAGAAACTTTGATGCAGGAATCATGGATAACTCTTGAGATCGAACCCTTTTTGTTAAATAATTGCCAGGTGATTGATGCCACAAAGGAAAAGGTTTAGAAATCAGCTGACAATCTCACTGACTAAGTTTATTAAAAGTTATCATCAAAACTTCGCAACTAGGGAAGAATATTTCGCAAATTAAAATATTTGAAGGACTTTACATCATTGAATTTCTTCACATTTCCGATGTCAAACTACAAGTTTCGAGTCATTTCGCGTTTTGTAGCAAAGGAATATTCCTTCACCACAAAATTTGTTTTCTTATTTGTCTCTTGCTGTGATGTCACATTTTTGAATGGTGCCAAACTGAACATCTCATGCAATTAATGGACGTACGAGTAAAAAAAAAATTCGTTATATGAATGTAAGGCCCTTGATGAAACATGAGGGTTGATTTCGAAAATCCTGGAAATACAGCCTGGAGAAACAGGAAAAAAAGTTAAGTTGAATTCCAGTATAAAGTATTTAGGATTAAAGAGACACTATACCGTCATATGGTATAAACTATAGTCTGAAGATGGACGTGAATAATACATATAAATATACACTCATGAGCCATAATATTATGACCACCTGGTTCGCCGGATTACCGCTTGCACCTGGCGTGACATCAACTCAACTACACCAAGGAATTAACCTCAAGTATTCTGTGCCAGGAGCCGTCCTGTGGGCGAGTGGTCAGCGTGCTTGGCTACTGATGTAATGGACCTGGGTTCGAGTCCCGAGTAAGGCATAGATGTGTGTGTTGGTTTTCTGCTGAGGTTCTGCCATACTCAGTAACCTATGGCATATAAACTGATAGGCTCCTGTCAGACCTCTGCAGCAACCAACTGCTTGTGGGGGTATTTGTTTTATTTTTTTTATACCAGGTGGGCATAATGCCATCCCAGAGATCAGGGTGGAGAGAGGCATTGACATGGACCTGCGATAATGCGTTCCCCTGCAGATCACAGATGTTCGATGGCATTCACGTCTGGGGAATTCAGCAGCCAAGGGACACACGAAATGCTTGAAAATTTTCCTCGAGCCATAACTGCATAATGTGGATCTAGTGACATGGGGCATTATTTGTTGAAGGATTCTAGTGCCATCCGGACACACAGTCAACATATAAGGCACCATTTCGTCTGAAACGTTGCCTGGGTAGCCTCTAGAGGTGAGAATGTGTTCAATGGGGATGAAGGGACTCTATGATGCGCAAGAGAATAATCGCCATACCAGATGCTCCCACTTCTGGCCTATTTCCATCTAACGGTGAAGTCTAATTGTAGCTGTTCACTTGCGTGGCATCTAATACATAATTCCCAGTGCCATGACAGAGCACGCACCAGGATACATCAGATGAGGTGACTCTTTTTCAGTTATCCTCTTTGTAGTCACAGTACTCCTATCATGGTCAGTTGACATGAATACATGAATGTGCCTCTGATTCCGTAGGCCCACATGCAAGAGCCTCCACTGGATTGTGTGTATGGAAACCTTTCTCTGTTCACCCTTCTCCTCGGCTGCCTTTAATTGAGTGGGTATAAACCATCTGTGTCTCAGACAGCACTGTCAAATGAAGTTAACCTCGAATGTCAAAAAGTGATAGTCTCCCTTTTCTGGCAGGTTGAGTGGAGGTGTATCCCTCTTCAGATTATGACCGCCGCACTTTCACCTTAGCGGCTATCGAGCAGCCAACAATGCCAGCGGTTTGCTGACTCCCGCCTTCTCCCAGTTTGGAGTCGCAGGTGGACCAGCGTTGAGATTTATCTCCGCAAAATTGTTTGTTCTGCCTATGATCATTAGGGGACATTCCATCAGATGTGTCGTTAAATTTTGTCTGAATGTACATCAGAGCGTTCCCTGTGCACGTTAAAGAACAGCTGGATGGCCTTAATAGGAGGTTACCATCTGTCTCCCAACAGCTTTCCAGTCCCCTCAGCTGTCCCCTCTCACAACGTTTTCTGAGCGTTTGAGGTCCTTTTGTCCTGTCCATTTTCCCCATTTTGTGCAAAAAAGTTTCAGCTCAAAAGTGAAACAACCTTACGCTTGCCTTCTTCGGTCCAATAATCCATCTTTAATCAAACTCCGGCAGGTCCTTTCCTCTCCTCATTGCAGGGGCTTCGTACTGACACGCCCTGTCATGCTGTCTATATACTGTATGTTCCGCGCAGTTTGATGACGTCTGCTGCAAGCTGTGAAATGCGCCAACTCATTGAAAAAAGGAGTTGTCATAATGATCTGGTCCATGAGTGCATTTCTTGTCTTTAGATTTCTAATCTCTGGGATTAACAGTGCCTCGTTCTATACCTCATAATTGCTACTTGACGAATTTTATATGCCGTATCTAAACAGATACATTCCAGATTGCTTCAAGACTGAAATAATGTATTTTTTCGACATGTTAAAACAACTATATTTAAGATTTAAAACTAAAATAAGAGTGGTAGTTATGAACCAGGTTGGAATATCAAAATTTGATATTTAAAATATAGTTTGAAGATCTATTAAAATATTCGAATATACTTTTAAATATATTGAAATATGGTATTACTAAACGTTATTAAGAGTGATTGCATAATTTGTTTCATGAGATAATTTACACCGTGTTTGCTGCTTTTCAAAACATAGGTGTTCTCGTTTTCTCTTCTGAGAGATAACAAACCTCGTATTGTTCGATATGAAAATAATTTAAATATTATGATTAATTTTCTTGTCGTGGCAGCACTTTAAAATTTCCATGATTAGACGGAAATAAAGTCAGATAATGAAACGCTTTATTCTCTTTAGAAACAACCATTCCGTATTGATCAGAAGCGATTAGTTATTCAATTCCGTTCAGTTTTCTTTCGAGAATAGGCAGGAATTGGCTCAATCAACGGAATGTCAGCCTCGAAATCTGCGGTTCCCAGGTTCGTGTCCTAGCTGGGTCAGCGTTGAGGTTTATTTCCGCAAAACTCCGCGCCCTTCCCTCAATAAGTAGGGGACACCGATGGGCTTGGAAAGGCCGCCGTACGTTGGATGAGGTGTAAAGCCTTGGCACTGTGTGCGGGACAGCCATACTCTGTGCACTTTAAAAAACACAATGGATAGTCTTCACGGGAGGCTACCATCTATCTATGAACAGCTGTTCGAATGGGTCCCCTCCCGAACCTTCTCTGAGTCTTCGGGGTCCTTGTGACCTGGCCATTTAGCCCATTGTGTGCAAAAACGTACCGCTCAGAGACAAAATAACCCAACTCGTCTAGTTATCTTTCGATAAGAAGTTGGACTTGGGTCATCGTCATTTGCTGTTTCCTGGATCGAATCCAAAATGTGCCTATAATGAGGTTTATATTCAATACAACCCCCCCCTTCCCCCCACTCACACACCCTTCTCATCTGTGAAAAGTGACATTGATTGAATTGGAAATGTCACCGTTCGTCATAGGGAATGTTAAGCTGTGGTTCTGTGTGCAGAAGAGCCATGTCCTGTGCAAATTAAAGAATATGCTAGATGGCCTTGACAGGAGACTAACATCTGTGTCTTTACAGCTGTCAGGTGGGTCCCCTTCCCTAGTATTATATGAGCTCTTGTGGTCGCTGTAACCTGCTCATTCAGCCCATTGTGTGCCAAAAAAATGTCCTCTCATAGTCAAAAACCCAATCTTTGCAAAACGCAATCTATAATGAGAAATTGGTTCGTAATTATTTTGTGAAGTAAAACATATCTTAATTGATAGAGATCAATTACATTCATGGCCATTGGATTAAAAAAAAAGTAGAAATATTTTCAGTTCAAAATCATTTAATATCGAAATACAATTAGTCTGAATCGAATAATTTTTCAAAATGTTTTATTCGTGAATGTAACCTTTATTTAAAAATAGCCATATAATATCATCAAATGAACATTTCGTGGTTTTCTTACAATATTTCTTTCATAAATATCAAAAAAACATTGAGCTTAGAAGATTTTTCACCGATAGAAACATTAGCTTCATTTTGTGTACCCTTTATTCATGATTACTTAAACCTTACACATAGAGAAAACGACGATATTATTTAACTTGGAAAGGTCGTCTTCTATCACATGGGATGCTAAATTGCGTCTCATTTTTGTTGAACGCAGTCAACTCTACAGAACACATTGTGTAGACTTGACGGGAGATGCCCATGTCTCCTAACAGCTTTTAAGTTAATCGTCTTCTATAACGTTCTCTGAGTCTTTGGGGTTTGTGTGACGTAGCTGTTTAGAAAATGGGCGCAAAAAGTACCTCAGCTGTAAAATTTCCCAACTCAAGGTTTTTTGATTTTTCTTTTCATTTATATCTAAAATTACCGATTGCCATATTACATATAAGGGTTATATATAAATTTCTTATGGTATAGGATAATAGATCTAAACTTTTCTAATAAACTTTTATTTAATTTAACATAGGATTACAGTAGTCACTTGCATAACTATAAGGCATGTTTTTTACATACAATGATCTAAATATTATAGTCGCAACCAGGAAAGTTGTACTTAACCAACACCTCCTATAACAGAAGGCCGATGGAACATGTTATGACGTCATCGTAGGTAGTATTAGGTCTTGGAAAATTACATTATTATGCATAATAATATTTATTTATAAATTTAACTTATTTAGGAGGAAATTTTTGCGCACATTTCATTCAATTGTAATTAACATAATACACAAAGAAATGATGTGTTTGAAAGACTCAAAACTGAAGGTATTGAATATTTGACCTTAAGTATATATTGGATATCCAAATCAATGTTTAAAAATGTTTTAAAGAAGTTATAAAATGTTTTAAAAGGATTATTCATTATTCGAAATACTAAGCTACCACGCCCAAGCGTATAAACTTGAAATATATTCAGATCTGTATAGTAATTAGCAAAGTTTGTTTTCATATTAATGGGAACTCTTAATAGGCTTCTTCTACTGTGTTTCTCTTCAAGTCTCTCAGAAGATGCAGAACTCAAAACATATTGATAAGGTTGGGTTGTTTCACCTCTGAGCAGCACTTTTTTCCCACACAATGGGGTAAATGACCATGTCACGAGAACCCCGAAGGCTCAGGGAAGGTTAGGGTTGGATTGGGTTGTTTTACCTCCGAGCGGCACTTTTTTGCACACCATGGACTAAATGGCCAGGTCACATGGACCCCGAAGGCTCAGAGAAGGTTGGGGGAGGGGACCCACTGGAACAGCCATTGGGAGACAGATGGTAGCCTCCCGTCAAGGCTATCCAGCGTGTTCTTTAACGTGCACAGGGTATGTCTCTCCCGCACACGGGGCCACGGCTTAACGTCCCATCCGACGGACGGCGGCCTTTCCAAGCCTATCGGTGTCCCCTACTGACCGTGGGCAGGGCGGGGATTTTTGCGGAGATAAATCTCAACGCTGACCCAGCTGGGACTCGAACCTGGGAACTACAGATTACGAGCCTGGCGCGCTACCGACTGAGCCACCCCCGCCCAAGGGAAGGTTAGGGAGGAGATCCACTTTACAGCTGTTGGGAGACAGATGATAGCCTTCCGTCAAGATTAACCAGCGTGTTCTTTAACGTGCACAGGGAGCGGATCTCCCACACACAGGGGCTTAACGTCCCATCCGATGGACGGCAATCTTTCCAAGCCCATCGATGTACCTTAGTGACCGTGGGCAAGGCGGGAATAAATAAAGTTATTTAAAATTTGATAATCATCTCCCATTGCGTTTTCCCCGCCCTGCCCACGGTCAGTAGGGGACACCGATGGGCTTGGAAAGGCCGCCGTCCGTCGGATGGGACGTTAAGCCGTGGCCCCGTGTGCGGGAGAGACATACCCTGTGCACGTTAAAGAACACACTGGATGGCCTTGACGGGAGGCTACCATCTGTCTCCCAACAGCTGTTCCAGTGGGTCCCCTCCCCCAACCTTCTCTGAGCCTTTGGGGTCCATGTGACCTGGCCATTTAGCCCATTGTGTGCAAAAAAGTGCCGCTCAGAGGTAAAACAACCCAAATCCCATTGCGTTCTACAAATACTGATAATCTCGTGACTGTGATGGTCAGCGAAGTGGACTAGCTATTTCAAGTAATGGTGTTATCGTCGTGTAAATGAAACGAATCGTCAGTTACACCTGCGTACAAGTAGATACAAAGTTACAAGATGTCGTTCTTTTGCAAGGACAATCAAGGACACTTCTTCAGAATGATCATCATTATCATTACAAATGGTACATTCCTGTATGAAGAGAGTCGGTGATGATTCAGTCTGTAGCACTTCATGCTCGTAATCTGCAGTTCCCAGGTTCGAGTCTCTCTTGGGCGAGCATCGAGGTTAGTCTCCTCAAAACATCCTGCTCTGCCCTCGGTCAGTCGGGGATACCGATGGTCTTGGAAAGGCTACCGTCCTTCGCATGGGGCGTTAAACCGTGTTTCCGTGTGCATAAGAGCCATATCTTTTGCACATTAAAGAACACGCTGGATGGCCTTGACGAGAGGCTACCATCTGTCTCCTGACAGCTGTCCAGTGGGTGCCTCCCCAAACTTTTTCTGAACCTTCGGAGTTTTTGTGACTTGCCATTTAGCCCATTGTGTGCAATGAGATAAAACAACCCAACATATAGATAGTCAAGGGCCACTTCTTAAGGACGAGCATCATTATCATCACAAATGGTGCATTCCTGCATGAAGGGAACAGGTGATGATTCAATCAGTAACGCTCCAGGCTCGTAATCTCCAGTTCCCAATCCTGAGTCTTAGCTGTGTAAGGGTTGAGATTTTTCTCCGGTAACCCCCGACCTGCTCTTCGTGATAAAGCAGATACTGGTGGTTGTGTAAAGGCTGCCGTCCATCGACGGGATATTAAGACGTATTCCCTTCCCCTTAATGTTTTTTACTCTATGCACGTTGAAGAACACATTGACTTGACGGGAAGTTTGAATCTGTCACGAAAGAGTTGTCCAATGGGTTCCTTCCCCAGCCTTCTGTTATCTCTAGGGGTCTTTGTGACCTAGTCAATTAGTCCAATGTGTGCAACATAGTGCCGCTGTCAGGTAGAAGCAGTCGATGCTTGATTTAAATGATTGCGGAAGTACATAGCTTTTAATGGGAATAATTTTAGGAGGATAAAACTTCCACGAAATCTAGTGATAAAATTTAAAAGTAAGACATAGTCGACCTACGAATTAAATGATTCTCCCTCGTATATGTATATAACTGAGGAGCGAAATTGAAAAACAAAATATGAGTAAACAAAATTCACTACCCTTTTCTAACCTAATTGGAAGAATCCAGTTCAATAATCATTTACGACACTCATTTTATAAATTATTTTCCAAAAGTAACTTCAGATGGCGCCCATCAACTAACATAAGTCAAGAGTATAGTTAGTATCATATCAATTGGTACTAACAAATGATTAGATATTGCTTGAGAAAGCAAGTGAATTTACGAAAAATGGATACTCGTATATTTATATCGTATCTTGGTTTTTTTTTTCTTTTTTGGGGGGATTATCTATGTGGTTGTGTATTATAGTATCATTGAAGAGAAACCCTGAAGCCTGCATTTATTAACAGCAAGTCGATGGCTTTTTCGTTTCACTTAAAAAATTGGAATATATACATGTAACTGCAAATCGACTCGTTTTTGAAGTGGCAAGTTATTAACTTCTTAAGGATTTCGAATCTAAAGCAATTTTCATGTCGTTTTAAATTATTAGCTATATTTTTAGCTTTATTCTGAAAAAAAAATCGATTTTCATTTGTATGTAAAAGAAAACAGTCGAAAACACGGTTTTCTTTCTACATATAAATGAAAATCGATTTTTACCTTAATCGGTTCTGAACAAATATTAGGATCCGCAATTTTTGAATCTCCGGTTTTTTTAATATTAATCGGACATTTCAATAAGTTTCTCATAATATGTTTTTAAGTTTACCAGAAGATGAACATTGCAAAACGTACTGATAAGAGGGTAATCGTTGTCCTTATAATATTTTTTATCTCGGTTAAAATATATATCTTCTTGTTTATGGAAACATTAAATTAATAATTGTTAACGGAGGAAAAATTTCCATCAGTTCTTCATTTTCAATCATTGCTTTTGATTCTAGATGCTTAATCAGTATCTTGGCAATTAGGTGGTTCAACTTTGTAACTAATGATGAGGTTAGGCATAGGAGTCGGCAACCTCCTTTAAGCAGCATATTGTGCAGAGAGAGACTCCGTTGGTTTGGCCATGTTGCCCGTATGAATAATTATAAATTGGCGAATAGGGTTATGAACAGTGTGCCTAAAGGCCTCAGAAAGAGGGGGAGACCTAGGATGCGGTGGGCAGACAATGTCAAACAGGACCTTGTTAGAATTGGTGTGCAGTGGCCGGATGCAGCAGATATAGCACAGGACAGATATGCTTCGAGAACTAAATTGCATTATCTGGTTGGACCTCCGTAGCCCATGGTTGTTTGAGGATGATAATGATGATGTTCCTTTATTAGAAATTAAGGCAAATCAGACGGTACAAGATAATACGATGAATGCGTTTTGGTATCTCGGACTAAGTGAGAATATACGATAGGGCAATATTTCTGAAAATTTCCCTCGTTCAATTGAGATCAAACGACATGACTTTCAAGAACAATATATTGACGTGTGTGCCTTATTCTCACTTGAAAGCGTAATATTTTCATATTGGAATGTTGATATTTGGAAACATGGACAGTCGCTCAAATAAATATCCGAACACTATGGTTGATTACAGAATTCAAAAAAAATATCTGGCAACGATTTTTTTGAAATTGGTGATCTGGCAACCTTCGTGTACTGTACACGAAGGTTGCGAGATCACTAATCATCTTACATTTTCTTCACCTTATGCTGATGGGCTTAGAAAGGCCACCGTGCCTCGGATAGGTCGTTAAGCCGTGGCCCCGTCTACGGGAGAACCATATTCTGTGCACTCTGGATGGCCTTGAATTGAGATTACCATCTGTCTCTTAACAGCTGTCTAGTGGATAACCTTCTCCAAGCCTTCGGGTGCTTGTGACCATAGTGTACAAAAAAATGCTACTCAGAGGTAAAATAACCTAGCCTTTTTATTTGAAATTATACGTTACCTCGACAAAGGTAAACGTTACTAGACTGCTTAGAATTCTTCTGACTTGAACCTTTCGTTAATGAATTATTTTATAAATCTATATAAAATTTTATTTAAACTATTATCTGGTAGTTAAAATGACGGAAGAATTTGTGGAAAATTTTGAAGAAAACGTTTCAATAATTTCGTAAATTATTAAACGAGCGATATTAAACAAATTATTTTTTTAAAAAGGTTGGAAAAATAACATTCAGAACTGTTCTGAGAGCTTATATTCAGTGTCATGATTATTTTCTACTACAATTATGTCACAGAATTACTAGGGAGTCCAAACTTACAATTGGTGCTCACTCAAACTTTAGCCAGGTGTGTCAAATGCATTTGTCAGTAGGTAAATTTCGACAATTCGTATAAGGTAAGAAAAAGCATGCATAAATATCAAAAAAAATCTCCAGAGATAACCCAAATAGTAAATATATTTCAGTCATTGACGGTTGAACAAAATTATGAAATATTTTCTCTGTAGCAATTGACGAAGTTGCGTTAAGAAAAATGGACAATTTAATATTCGAGAGATGCCCAAATATCGAACGGAGTTTCTCTTAATTTCGATCATTATAAAATATATGACACAACTAGCAATTGACAAATGATATAAATATTTTTCTGACATGTAATAATACATTCGTCTAGTTTAGTGTGCACAAGTGAAGGGTTGCATGTGATCTGCCACTGCTTTTTATCGAAAATATGAACGATATTTGTTAATTTTTTTATTGTGATTATTACAAATTTTAAAAAATGTATTTATTTCTATAATTTTCATAACATTTTACTCTGTCTTATTTCATAACGAAATACTGTGTCCTGTTTTCTTAATGAAGTACTTAAAATTTTTGTTACCGAGACCCACAGGCCATCACCTCCTATAGCACAAGGCCGATGGATCAAACTACGACGTCATCGTATGTAGTCCTACGTCTAGAAATATTCTTAGAAATTTATTTCTCCACTAATGACCTTGCTGCCAACATCCGAGTCTCTCTATGTCCGGCTTATCTAACGGCCTTGCTGTCAATATCCGGGTCTTTTTATGGCAGTGTTTCAGTTTTCGATAGATGTACGTTTCAAAAGCTTCTTTCGTAAATTCCGACACTGAATAAGAGCTGTTAACAATACTTGTAATGGTATGCTCTAGATAAGCATTTACATAAATATCCAATTAAGAAAAGACATATTTCAATTCTATTGTTTTTAATTTTTATTGTGAATTGGACATAAAATCAATTGCTCTTTATGTCACAGTGTGAGAACAGCACTCTTCGACATGTGTGAATAATTGAACAAGTGTAGAGTGAGGGAAAATCACAACGCACATGACAGAAAAAATGACCATGCCATCCCGGGACTGAAACTGTACGGACATTGACCGGCTAGTTTGCAGGTGTTTGGGATCGTGTGGAATATTTACTGCTGGTTTTATTACTTGGAAAGGCTCAGTGTTTGATGCGACATCTGTTGGTACAGGCATGAGATAAATGATGAAATTCTCTTTTAGTTTTTTAAAAGAAATATTTCTGTAAACGTGGTGCATAAGTCCAGCAGGTCAGAAGAACTCAATGAACATAAAACTGGGACACGTGGAACTCTAAAACCAAACAGTAAGGGATTGTCACAGTTTTCTTTGAAACTGAAGAAAGGGTGTTTGAACGAGAAACACTCTGCTGTGAAGTGTCATGACAAATTTGTGTTCAATTTTTTTTTAATTTGACAATCTTTAGACATGTTTGTAACCAAATGAAAATATTCATTTGTTTACACTCATTCAAAATTTGTTATGGTAAATTTTGTTTGAAATGAATCTTAAATAGACCCCGGGACAAAGAGAAAAAAAAACATGACATTCAAAAGGTTAAAAAAATACTCGCAAAGAATATGTAGACCATGTTTTCGGATTACATCTAGTTAGTAAAAGTTTTTACTGTAGAAGCCGGTGGACTTAGATGTCACCATATGTAACATCTAATGTATATAATTCATATAAAATTACTTTTTTTATTATTGCTGGTGTACTTTATACTAATCTTTTAATTAATGTTTATTTACAAATATATATTATTTAGAAGAAAAAGTTTTTGCATTGAGTAGCAATTATCAAAATGCTAATACATACGAATAACGTTTCTTCGAAGAAAAGGTATGTTTTTAAATAAGCATTAGCAAAATAATACACCACTAATAACAAAAGAGAGAAATGTATCAGAATTATCTAAGTTATATGACTACAAATACCTGATATCATGTTTTGGTCCACGGGCCTTTTGTTGTGGGAGTGGTTGCTGCAACAGACCATTTTTCGACGATAATATTGCTGTTCCTGCAAAAGTGGTCCTTGACTGTCCGAAGGTGAAGAACATACATGGAATCCTAAAGGTCGTTGAGAAGCAGTTGAAGTTCCGTTTCCCATTCAAGACGGTAATGCCCCTTTAAAATTTCCTAGAAAATAATACTATCTAGTGGTTCGGTATTGCCACTCCAGGGTGGTTCGGTTGTTTAACCTCTGAGCGGCACTTTTTTGCACACCATGGACTAAATCGCTAGGTCACATGTATCCCGAAGGCTCAGAGAAGGTTGGTGGAGCGGATCCACTCGAACAGCTGTTGGGAGACAGATGGTAGCCTCCCGTCAAGGCCATCCAGCGTCTTCTTTAACGTTGGGTTGTTTTACCTCTGAGCGGCATTTTTTGCATACCATGGGCTAAATGTCCAGGTCACAAGGACCCCAAAGGCTCAGAGAAGGTTGGGGTAGGGTACCCACTGGAACAGCTGTTGGAAGACAGATGGAAAACGGACAGGCATACAAGGATTGAAGGATAAACAAGGTAAGGTTATAGAAGGGGAGGATTCTGTCATGGCTAGGTGGGCTGAGCATTTCAGTGATGTTCTAAACAATGTAATTAGTTCTACTCCCATTGTTTGCAATGATGATAGATGCATTGGTGGCTTTAATGTTGGCCCTATAACACAATCTGAAGTTATTTTGGCTATTTCTAAACTTAGACTTCAGAAATCTCCAGAGGTGGATGAAATTACTTACGGAAATGCTTAGAGCTGGGAATGTTTCGGTTACCACTTGGATGACTGAAATTCTGAATATCTTTCATTATAAAGGCATGTTTCCTAAGGATTTTACCAGAGCTATTATTATCCCTATTTTAAAAAAAAGTGATCGCAGTTCTTGTGATAACTATAGGGGTATCAGCATACTCTCTGTTCCAGGTAAAGTTCTTTCCATGATTGTGCTTATTAGAATTAAGAATCTGGTTGACACTCAATTGCGTGATGAGCAATATGGATTCAGAAGTGGTAGGGGATGTGTGGATCAAATATTTTCATTTAGGCAGATTCTTAAGAAATGTTTAGAGTTTCAGAAACCTTTAGTTGCTAGCTTTGTTGATTTCAAAAAGGCTTTCGACTTTGTTGATCGTCATAATTTGTGGTTGATTGTGAGATCATATGGTATACCAGACAAGTTAGTTAACATAATGAAACCCTCTATAATAACACTGAGTCATGTGTGAGAGTTGGTAAGTCTTGTAGCAATTGGTTTAGCATTACTTCTGGTGTTCGACAAGGGTGCATTTTGTCTCCTTTTCTCTTTAGTTTGGTTACTGATTATGTTATGCGAAATTCACTTCAAGGGAAAGATTTTGGTCTTAAATGGGCTGGAGATAAGAAAATTTCTGATTTAGATTATGCTGATGATTTAGCCCTTTTGGCAAATGATGTTGATGAGACTGGTAGTAGAGTAGGTTTGGTTATAAACAGAGAGAAAACTAAAGAAATGAAAATTGGTCAGGCAGGTTGTGATTCAGTTCATCTGAATGGTTGCAGTCTTGAGCAGGTGTCACAGTTTAATTACCTTGGGAGCTATGTAACAGATACTGGTGATGTGCAGCATGAGATTAACAGACGAATAGGGATTGCTGCCGGGACTTTTAATAATCTATGGAGAGTGTGGAGAAATAGGCGTATACACCTAAAGACCAAAATTAGACTGTATAATAGTTTGGTTCTTTCTAGGGTTAGCTATGGTAGTGAAACTTGGACACTTTGTAAACAACAGGAAACTAGATGCTTTTGATTCCAGATTCTTACGCAGTATCTTGGGCATTAGGTGGTTCAACTTTGTAACTAATGATGAGGTTAGGAAAAGGAGTTTGCAACCTCCTTTAAGCAGCATATTGTGCAGAGAGAAACTCCGCTGGTTTGGCCATGTTGCCCGTATGAATAATTATAGATTGTCGTGTTAGTTATGTGTAGTGTTCTTTCTAGTGTTAGTTATGGTAGTGAAGCTTGGATGATGTGTAAACAAAGTACCAGGAAACTAGATGCTTTTGATTCTAGATGCTTACGTAGTATCTTGGGTATTAGGTGGTTTAACTTTATAACTAATGATGAGGTTAGGCAAAGGAGTCTGCAACCTCCTTTAAGCAGCATATTGTGCAGAGAGAGACTCCGCTGGTTTGGCCATGTTGCCCGTATGGATAATTATAGATTGTCGAATAGGGTTATGAACAGTGTGCCTAGAGGACTCAGAAGGAAGGGTAGACCTAGGATGCGATGGGCAGACAATGTGAAACAGGACCTTGTTAGAATTGTTGTGCAGTGGCCGGATGCAGCAGATGTAGCTCAGGACAGATATGCTTGGAGAATTAAACTGCACGGTCTGGTTGGACCTCCGTAGCCCATGGCTGCTTGAGGATGATGATGATGATGACTATAAGAGAAGAGGCAATAATAAAAAAAAGAAACCCTGGAGCAGAAATTAACAAACACGTTATGAACGAAATTATACAAAAGAGCCAATGCACTGACTCTGCATTTTCACAGATGGCTCTAAGAAACTGGATTACAACACCACTGCCGGTGCTTACTTCTGTCCCACTCTCAACCTGAAAGCGGGCTTCAAACAAAAGAAATTGCTACCATCATTGAAGTTCTGAAGTTCTGCAAAAATCTAAAAGATAAAAATATACCATATTTACTGACAGCAAATCAGCTCTGACTGCACTGACAAAATATGCCTACCAAACAAATGAAGAAAATTTAGTTACGACTTTTAAATGAAATCAATACCCATATGACAATTAACCACAATAAAATCATGCTAAATTGGACACCAAGTCACTGTGGTCTAACAGAGAACGAAGTGGTCGATCAATTTGCTAAAGAGGCCCATGATAGCAACATAATCAACACTGAATACCGAAATGACAACACTGAGCTAAAAAGTAAAAACGAAGAAGTGAAAATGGAAGAATTTGAAGCATACTTCTCACAACAAACACTCCATAGAGAAAAACACAGAGCCAGAGTATGCAGAAATCCCATAAAAAGAGATTTAAAATTAAAAAGAAACAGCAAACAAGAATAACCAGAATGGTAGCAGACCACACCCTTCTAAAAAAGACTATGTTTACATTAAAAAAGCGGATTCTCCCAACTGCGCGAAATGCGAAGAAATAGAGTACACACATCACATAATCATGAAATGTCAAAACTATATAACAGAAAGGAATGTTTTCCAGGAAAACTTGAGAAAATTAATTGGCAAAAAATTCACCCTACAAAATATTCTGAAGTATCGCTCCAAATAAATGAAAATGCCTATGTGGCCTTTGCTTTTTGCTTATCTTAGTGGGCTCCACGTGCCAAGGTTATTTGGCGTCGACTGCTCTTGTGTTAAGACTGTGTTTCGAATTCGTGTCATAGACGTTCGTTCAGAATGTCGGAAATTCAGACAGAAGAGCGGTAAGTCATTCGTTATTGTGTTACGCGAGGCCTAAGTGCTGCTGCGACTGTTGAAAAGATCCTCCATATTCCCCACACTTAGCACCATGCGATTTTTTTTTCCTTTTATCGCGACTGAATAAAGTTTTGGAAGGGAAACATTTCGCATCCGACGACGAAGCTTGCAGAACCACAACGACAACACTTCGCACGCTTTCGGAAAATGGCTTCAAAGACGTTTTTAATGCATGGTTACAACGATGTCAAAAACGTGTGAAGTTCAAGGGAGAGTATTTTGAGAAAGACAAATGCCAGAAATATTCAGAGGATGGTATTTAATGTAACTTTTTGCTTCTGTCCACGAATTAAATGATCACGCTATGTAGAAGATCAAGCTCCTCTTCAAGATACTCTAGTTCATTCTTTCCCCTTTATCAATATGACACGGGTATAGGGGGTTGCTATTGACCCAACTTTCCTGGAGCTAGTTAAGTAATTAAAAAATAATTGTGTTGCATTATTAATAAATAAAAAAGGAGATATCAGAGAGCTTCTATTGCTGAAATATATTAAAATGTACTTAGTATTTAGCGAAGTTTAATTATGATTTTAATAGAATCTGTGAATAGATTTCATATGCAAAACTCCTTTTTAACCATTTGTGCTGATACAGAACTGAAGATATATTGATTGGATAATAGACTTTGTTGTCTTCCGTGTTTTTGGTGTAAGCATATATATTATGTTTGTTTAAGAGAAGATTAAAATCATATTAAATAACGGAGAAAGATTTTCATCAATTATTCGTTTCGATCGATCTTTCTTTGGTTAGAATTTCAGATAAAATGAATCAGCTGAGTAAAAGAGTATTCGACGAATACCTTTGTGTATCTCCGACTTCGTTTCGTAAAAGAGTACTCGACGAATACCATTGTGTATCTGCGACTTCGTTTCCAGGAACCAGGATGGTCCTATATTTCTGAACTTCCATTGTTGAATTGCGAGACTTCTCGACATTCCACAATAAAATGTTAAAGTTGCGCTTTTCTGACTTGAACAGCATAACGCTTTCATGCACGAACGCTGAAATTAGGAAACGCCGATATCAGATGTATAAAAATGTAATTTGCTTTACATACATAAATATATCTGGTCCCTCCATAAATGAGAAACTTACTAGAAGTCAATTCAATGATAAAATTTTAACGGTAACTTAAACTATAAATTACTTAATATATTATTTTACTTAAACTATTTACAGGTAGTTAAACTAGCTGGAAGTACAAATATTCTGATGTGAAACTTTTCGAATAAAATATTGATTTTCATCGATTTTTAAATATATTGATACGAAACAAATTTTATACTGAAATATATCGCAAAAATAATGATCGGGGGTTTTGTACAGTTTAAATTCCTGAAAATTGTTAATTTCATTTATGATTATCATCATGGAATTGCTGAATACTAAACTAATAGCAGAATATTGTAACTGATGCAAACATTATGCAGGTATACGAATTCTCCAAGCCATTTCCCGAATAGTATGCCCGGATGTAACAATTCACAGATAGTGTATGACTTTCCTAAGAACGGCGTCATTCAATCAGACTAGTTAATTAAATACATTTCGAAATTGGATACCGTAGTGTATGTATTATTATAGTTGGTCTCTGACTCACACCAGGTTTTAAATAGTTTATATGTACAGATCACAAATTCTATTAGGTTCCAAAAAATTATAAATTTGATATACTGAACTGTGGTGTCTACAACTTGCAATTAGTATCCTGTATAAAATTCGCTCTTTCTACAAAAATGGCAAAATTCTCATGTGTTACAGAAAGTTCGCTTCATTGGCCCAGCGTATTTTGCTGGTTCACAACAGCTAGCTGGAGAAACAGGAAATAAATTGAAGTTGAATTCCAGGGTAAAGTATTTAGGATTGAAGAGACACGATACCGCCAGCCTATAAATTATATTTAGTCTGAAGATGGACGTGAATAATATACATATATAAACTCATGAGTCATAACATTGAGACCACCTGGTTTGCCAGATAACCACTTGCACCTGGCGTGACATCAACTCAACTGCACCAAGGTATTAACCACAAGTATTCTGTACCAGAAGCCGTCGCGTGGCCGAGTGGTCAGCGCGCTTGGCTACTGATATAATAGACTTGGGTTCGAGCTCCGAGTAAGGCATGGATGTCTGTATTGTTTTTCTGCTGAGGTTCTGCCATCCTCAGTAACATTCTATTATGGCACATAAATTGATAGTCTCCTGTCAGACCTTTGTTGCCACTATTAAATTAAAAGAAACATTCTTCAATTAAATTATTAATACTATTTCGTTACATAGTCCGTTTCAGAAATGGATAAATAGCACAAGTGGAACACGAGTCTTTTTGTACACATTGAAGTCTTTCCAAAGAGTATGAGTGAGACATGAGATTCTTTGTTAAAATAAAGACTTCGAAAACAAAGACAAAATCTACCTGATAAAAATACTGCGTGTGAGTCTGGTTTCATCATGTAGTTCTGTCATCGAGCTGTTCCAACACCTCCTATAACAGAAGACCGATGGAAAAAAATTATGACTTCATCGTAAGTCGCCATATCTGTGAAAAAAATTCTTGAAAATTTATTTCTTGTATTATTACTGGTGGACTAATATTTAAAATAAGATTTATTTATAAATATACCTCATTCAGAATAAATATTACTCCTATTATCTGAAATTATCATAATGAAAATACATACGAATAATTTTCCATCTAAATATGATATATTTATGAAAAAAACCTTCATAGAAATATTAGTACAAATGATCACCATTAGTAATGATAGAAATTGATATATAACAATTTTGTAGATTACAAGTCTACTAAGGCAGACTTCATAACTCGGTCCAATGGCCTTATGTTCTAGGAGATATTGACTTTGTCACTGAGACTATGACGTAGTAATCTATGTAAACTGTAATTCAATCAAGTCTGCGGTGAGAGTATGTCCAATGCATCAGCAATGAATGAGGTTGCCACATTTTCCTATCATAAAAAAAGGTTCAAAGTTTGGAGAGCTATGCAGTTCTGATTGTTTTGCATTGCAAGCAACAGTTGCGTCATCGAAAAGTTCTTTCAAAGCATTTTCAAACCACATTTTTATCATCAGTAAATTTAAGTTCATGATATATTTGTCAGTTATTATTATAGTTTTAGTTCGGTTAGTTAAAGAATTAAATTTTATTATTAGGAGATAATATGGCGCAAACGCTTCACCGTTACGTAATGACAAAGAATCTTTTCGGACAATGTCTTGGAAAGTTCCGACATCATTTAAAAATTCTCGGTAAGATGCTTCTTGGAAAAGACAGTTAAAAAAACTTACCGACCTTTTTTTAAGCAGTAAATTCCAGTACAGTAAATTTCTTTCTTAATGAATAATTATTAGTGTTTAACTATCATAGAACTTTTCTTTAATTCATTTTAATATATTGAATGTATTTTGGTAACCAACACTATTTCCCTGTACTATTTTGTTAGAAGTTGTATACAAGCATCAAACACAAACTTGTCCAGCCTAATCAACAATGACACAACTACTGTTTTGTTGAATAAGTTAGCAGTGTCTGACGTATTGTTGACTACGAAACAATCAGCAGTCAAAATGAACGTTAACGGCCCTTCTAGGTGTGGCTTCCTATATAGACATTCCTGTCGCAGCTATATGACTAATTTTTTTTTGCATATAGGTGTAACTTTATATGATTAAAACTCCAAGACTTGTATATTCATATATAAAAAATTGCAAGCATAATGCTCGCTAAATAATTATTCACCACTGCCAAAATGACGACTGTCGCATTCGAGTGTAAAGTACCAAAGTAGCGCTGGTTGATATTGACTATTGCACTACTGATAAAGTTTAATGAATTCTTTGTATCTGACAAAGATACATTCTCGATGCATACTTTAAATCTGTTGCAAGAAACGCTAAAAAACTCATTATCCAGATATTTATAATATACATTACTGAAATGGTATTGGTTGATATTATTTGAAATATATCCTGAAATGATATCATTAACAGATTATTAAATGACTTTCAAATCAAATCTAAATATTCGAAAGTCATTTTACTTTTTATGAGATGTATTAATAATATGTGTTATCTATGCTATTTAGAAATATCTAGAAGAATATTTTAGGTATATTATTAATTACCTTTTGAGAATTTCATCGATAGTTAACAACCACATCCAAATTTACGTAAGTGCAGGAAATGCAGTTGAAATGAAAGCAGCCTGCCGAGTTATTAATTTCACTCTATATCCATTTTTCAAGCATTTGATATCAGTGAGAAATCATCACCAAACTCTGTCTGCGAACTGCACTTGAAATTAAAGATCGTTCAAATATATATAAAAAAAATCACTTTGAAGCGTGTATATTGTGTGCATTTTCAAGGAAATTTTTGCGTACATTTCATTCAATTGCAATTAACATAATACACAAAGAAATGATGTGTTTGAAAAACTCAAAATTGAAAGTAATGAATATTTTGACCTCAAATATATATTGGATCATCCAAATCAGTGTGGGCGGGGGTGGCTCAGTCGGTAGCGCGCCACACTCATATCTGTAATTTCTAGGTTCGAGTCCCAGCTGGGTCAGTGTTGAGATTCATTTCCGCAAAATGCCCTGCCAACGGTCTGTAGGGGACACCGATGGGCTTACAAAGGTCACCGTCCGTCGGATGGGACGTTAAGCCGTGCTACACTGTGGAACACGCTGGATGGTTTACGGGAGGCAACCATCTTTCTCCCAACAGCTGTTTCAGTGGGTCCCCTCTTCCAACTTTCTCTGAGCCTTCGGGGTCATTGTGACCTGGCCATTTCGATCATGGTGTGAAAAAGAGTAAAGCTCAGAGGTAAAACAACCCAAATCAACGTTTAAAAATGTTTTAAAGAAGTTATAAAATATCTCAAAAGGATTTTTCTTTATTAGAAGTACTAAGTTATCACGTACACGAATATAAACTTGAAACATATTAAGAACTGTACAGTAATCAGCAAAGTTTGTTTTCATATTAAGGAAATTCTTATACTGTGTTTCTCTTCAAGTTTCTCAGAAGATGCAGAACTCAAAATGCATTAATAGGGTTGGATTGTTTTACCTCTGACCAACAATTTTTTGCACACAATGGGCTAAATGACCAGATCACAAGGACCCCGAAACCTTAGAGAAGGCTGGAGGAGGACATTCACTTTACAGCTGTTGGGAGACAGATCACAGCCTCCCGTCGAGGTCATCCAGTGTGCTCTTTAACGTGCATAGGGAATGGATCTCCCATACACGGAACGACAGCTTAAAGTCCCATCCGACAGACGGCAGCCTTTCCAAGTCCATCGGTATCACCTACTGAACGTGAGTAGGGCGCGGAGTAAATAGAGTAAAGTCATTTAAAATTTAGTAATCATCTCCAAGTGCCTTTCAGAAATTCTGATGATCTGGTAAATGTGATGGTCAGTGAAGCGGACTACCTCTTTCAAGTAATACATAATTGAATAAAATACATAATTGAATAGGGAACTCTAAAAACAAACTATGGGTAAAAAAAAACCACTACTCTTTTCTGGCTTAATTGGAAAAATCCACTTAAATAATCATTTACGACACTTATTTTGAAAATTATTGTCTAAAAGTAAATGCAGATGGCGCCTATAAATTAACATAAGTCAAGAATATAGTTAGTATCACATCAATTGGCATTAACACGTGATTAGATTCTGTTTGAGAAAAGAAGTAAATTTACGAATAATGACTACCCTTGTACTGATATTGTATCTTGGATTTTTTTTTACTTTTTTCTTAATTATCTATGTTGTTGTGATTTATAATGCCATTGAAGAGAAAAAATGAAGCCTACACTTAATAACGGAAAATCGTTGACGATTTCGTTTCACTAACATGTAACTGCAAAAACGACTCGTTTTCGAAGTGGTAAGTTTGTGACTTCTTAAAGATTTTGAATCTAAAGAAATTTTAATGTCAGTTATAATAATTAGCAAATTGTTTTTACTTTTTTTTGCATCTACATGTTTTCGACTGTTTTGTTTCTAGATAAAAATGAAAATCGATTTTTACCTCAATGTGTTTTGAAGAAATATTAGGATCCGCCATTTGCAATCTCCGAGTTTGTTTAATATTAATCGGACTTTTCAATAAGTTTCTCATAATGTGTTTTAAAGTTTACCAGAAGATGAACATTTCAAAACGTATTCATAAGAGGGTAATAGTTGTTCCTATCAATGTTTTTGATCTGGGTTAAAATGCATATCTTCTTCTTTATGGATGGATACATTGAAATCACAATTGCTAAGGAAGGAATGATTTCCAGCAGTTCTTCATTTGCAATCGTTGATTCTAGATGCTAACGAAGTATCTTGCGCATTAGGTGGTTCAATTTTGTAAGTAATGATGAGGTTAGGCAAAGAAGTCGGCAACCTCCTTTGAGCAGCATGTTGCGCAGAGACTCCATTGGTTTGGTCACGTTGCCCGTATGGATAATTATAGATTAGTGAATAGGATTATGAACAATGTGCCTAAAGCCCTCAGATAGAGGGGGAGACCTAGGATGCGGTACCCCCCCCCCCCCCCCACCACCACCACCACCAACGCACACGACAGAAAAAATTAATATGCCATCCCGGGAATGAAACTGACCTGGCAGTTAAAATGTTATGGGAAATGAACGCGATACCACTGCAGCTTCTCCATTTCAGAATAAATTAATGAATTAAATATTTTGCACAGTGAAATCTAGTCTGAATTTTATGATTTATAACCTTTAAAAAATTGCTCTCTCTGCCGAAACATGATAAAAATTATCATGTGATTTACAATTCACCTTATAGAAAATATTTGTGTCGACAAATATTTATTCCAAACTTTGTAGTAAAATCGATGCTATGGTATCAGAAGAATTCTTCTCTACATCTTTTATTGTTACTAGCTTTAGAATGTGAAACCGAACCAATGTTACTGCTGAGATTATTTAAACTAGAATACTGGTTTACGTAACTTGCAACATTGAGTTCACAGATATCTGTAGTAATTTTAGGACTGTCGGGATTTCCTTAAAGTCTTTACTACGTTGAAAGTGTTTGGGATCGTGTGGAAAATTAACTGCTGGTTTTATCTCTTTGAAAGACTCAGGGTTTGATGCGACATCTGTTGGTAGAGGTATGAAATAATTGGTAAAATTCTCTTATTCCATTTTTTGAAAGAAATACTTCTGTAAATGTGGCACATAAGTCCAGCAGGTCAGAAGAACTCCATGAACATAATACTGGGACACGTGGAACATCAAAAACCGAACAGTAAGAGATTGTCATAGTTTTATTTGAAGCTGAAGAAAGGCAGTTTGAACGAGAGACCACCTGCTGTGAAGTGGCATGTCATTTCAGTATTTCAAAAACAAATATATTTTGAAAAAATGTTTTTAATTTTTGATTGTCTATTGCTATGTTTGTAACCAAATAATTTTGCTTACAATTATTAATAATTTGTTATGGTAAATTTTGAAATGGACAACAAAAAGACCCTGGGACGAAGATAGAGAAAAAAAAACATGACACTCAGAAGGTTAAAAAAAAATCACTCGCGAAGAATATGTTAACCATATTTTTGGATTACGTTTACGTCCAGATAGTACAAGCAACATTTCCAACTGCAGAAGGCCAGTGTACCAACGATGACTATGAATTTGACAACAATCGAAAATTTCTTTATTTCAGTTCAATTTATGCTTAAAAAAATGCAATATTTTACTACTTAATCCCAAAATTTTAGTATGTAATAATCTATTTTGAATAGAGGCGGGGGTGGTTAGGTCGGTAGCGCGCCAGGCATGCAATCTGTGGTTCCCAAGTTAGAGTCCCACCTGGGTCAGCGTTGAGATTTATCTCCGCAAAATCCCCAGCCCTGCCCACGGTCAGTAGGGGACACCGATGGGCTTGGATAAGGCCGCCGTCCGTCGGATGGAACTTTAAGCCGTGGCACCGTGTGAGGGAGAGCCATACCCTGAGCAAGGTAAAGAACACACTAGATGGCCTTGACGGGAGGCTACCATCTGTCTCCCAACAGCTATTCCAGTGGGTTCCCTCCCCCAACCTTCTCTGAGCCTTCGGGGACCATTTGACTTGGCCATTTAGCCCATGGTGTGGAAAAAAGTGTCGCTCGGAGGTAAAACAACCCAACCAAAAATCTATTTTTAATATGTATAATAATAGATTAATGAATTCTATTTCCATCCAAAAATTTGCCTATAAAGTATTCTCTACCGCCATTAAATATTTCGAAACAATTTAAAATGAAATTATATGCGCTATGTTTTGCCTTACTCGTAAATAAAAAATGGAAATACAGAAAAGTTTCTATTGCTGAAATGTATTAAAATCTAATTAGTATTTAGCAAAGTTTAATTATCATGTTAATGTAACCTGCTAATATATTTCATATGCAAGGCTCCTTTTTAACCCTATTTGCTGTTACATCTAATTAGTATTTAGAGGATATCTGAGGATATATTGATAGACTTTGTTGTCTTCTGTGTTTTTGGTGTAAGCATATATATTATTTCTCTTTAAGAGAAGATTAAAATCATATTTAAAAACGGAGAAAGATTTTCATCAATGATTCGTTTCGATCGATCTTCCTTTGGTTAGAATTTCTGATAAAATGAATCAGCGGAGTAAATGTGTATTTGACGAATGCCTTTGTGTATCTCTGACTTCGTTTCGTAAAAGGGTATTCGACGAATATATCCTGGAACCAGGATTGTCTTATATTTCTGAACTTTCATTACTGAATTGCGAGAAGACTGTCGACATTCCCCAATAAAATGTTAAATTCGCGCTTTTTTTTACTTGAACAGCATAACGCTTTCATGCACGAAGCTAGAAAATTGCAAACATCGACTTCACATATTTTTATTATACTAATTTGCCTTGCATGCATAAATAATTTAGTTCCTCCTTAAAGGCGAACCATTCTAGATATCTTAGCGCCTCAACCATGTTTACCCATTTAATTTAACTATAAATTATTTCAAATATTATTTTAGTTAAACAATTTACCGGTAGTTTCACTAGCAGGAAGTGTAAATATGCTGATCTAGAAAGTTTTCACAAAAAAATAACAATTTTCATCATTACAAACATCTCAAAACAAGTATCGTTACCACGGCGGGAATCGAACCCGCAACTCTGTAGATACATGCCAAAGCGCTCTACGGTTAAACCGTTAAACCAGTGTCTCGGAAACTTTTTTACTCTGCGGCACACTGAATCTAAATTTTTTTCCGCGGCACACCTAAAAAAGAATAAAAGCAAACTCTATATGATCGTCATTATATTTGCGAGTTGTTGAAGTCATCAGCCTGGTTTTACTTGAAGATTTGCTCTCGTTCTTTAATTCATAACTCGGTGTTTGTTTTAAATATTTGTCCATTCTATGTCTTGAAATAATCAAAAATTAATACCAAAATTTGGAAAAAGCTTGATAAATACTTACAAAATCCCAGTTGATAAAATCTGAAAGATTTTTATTAAAGCACGTCGATATTAAAGCACGTCGAAAACACAAGTCAAAATGAAATCTTTGGAATATCTAGTGTCAATTAGAAAATCTCTCGCGGCACACTAATGTCCGGCGGCACACAGTTTGCGAGACACTGCGTTAAACCATAAGGAACAACGAAATTCTTCCAGAATAAGACCTATAAATCTTTCACTGAGATGTTGTGGACCTTGCGCCATCTATACATCAGGAGAGGCAATTTTTTCCAATTGTTGCTAATGACTGCACGACCACACCTGGAGTCGGTTCTTATTTCTCTTCTCGCGAGCGGTATGCAAGCGACCGCACGCAAGAGCCAAGTCAAATAGCCACTGACGAATGACGTAGTTAGAACAGCTGGGCGAAAGTGAGCCTTGCTTTGCATTTGATATTAGGTGCGTTGGCGAGATGGACGACTACAAACTTTTAAATTTAGGGCGTGATTGTCCTTGTCTTATGACAAGACGCATCGAAATTAAACAAAATATGTAGGAATCGATGGCTTCACAGCTGATCAATGTTTCAGGTGAATTTCTAGGTTGTTTTGCAGTTTCAAAAATTTCCATTGTTAGAGAGCATTATTACAACATTTAGATTTGAAAAGTGTCAATAGTTAATCAATCATTTTAAACCCCAGAAGAATATATCGAAAAACCAAACGATAAGTGCATGCATGCCGGATCTAGGAAACCTTCGAGGGGGGAGGGGGTTAAGAAACACAATTTATCCAGAAAAATGTAAAAGGAGGGGGGAATAGAGAGACTTTATTTCCAATGCAGTATAACATTTGACACTCCGTTTTGCAATTTTTAAAATATGTATAAGCGTTACATTTTAATCTTTCGAAATTTTTTGCCTCTTCTACACTTACTAGCATTCTGAAAGGAAGCCAATGCCCTCCCTCCTAGATCCGGCACTGGTTGCATATATAAAGACATTAACATTGCATATATAAACATGTTTAACATTGCATATATAACATTGCATATATAAAGACAATTAAAAACAATTCTAAATGCAACTTACCTTATAGTTAGCGCCAATCTTTCGGCTGCAGAAATGGGCTTTTTGAAATTTGTGTCCTTCTTTGCTATAAGTGGTTCAACAAGAGCTGAAACCGGTTTTAACTGAACAGGTGACATACGCAAAAATTTTTGGTAATGTTCAGGGTCAGCCTCCTGAATAGTAGGGATTAAATTGTGGAAATCGCCTACTCTTTCTCTATCGTTAAAAATCTCGCGAACCCATTCAGTGCGATTTTTTTTACTACTACGTCTATGATTAGCCAAGGAAAGTGATATTTACCGTTTACGAAAGAACAAAGTTCTTTTCCTGGACATTATCTTTAAAATAGAGTGAAAGCAATGTCAGAAAGCCCGTTAGATCTCGCAGAACATAATCTCCATAAACATAACTTTCTCTTCATAACTGGACCACTTTCCAGGTTGAAGCGAGAACCGATGAGCTTAGTTCTTTGTTGCAGACCGCGCGTTTAATTGCGGGAAATCACAGTGCGTTTGCGACGCGGCGAACGGCAAGTGTGAAGAAGCCTTTACCTTTCCTTAATTATTGTCCCTTCATGATTGTATGCTGGTGCTGTATGTGAGCGATATACCCCGTTCTTGTGTTAACAATATAGACCATTGTTGTTACATTTATGGCGAAGTTATTTTCGATTCGCAGAGGCGTGAAATAACGCCTGTCATCAAAAAGGCATACCACCTTTACTTTGGGTGTAAGATTGGAGATCACAGAACAGCTGGACTCCGCATATAGTGTGCAATAGCTTATGCCGAACTTTTGACGTCACTTTAAGAAGACCTACCATAGAGACAATTCTTATAATTTTGATCCTAATATTACGGGTGAATTCTTGTGCTAATTCTTCTTCAACATAAACTATTATTCCGGAAATCACTCGGGGCCTTTCGCCTCTCGTTCGGAAATTCTTTTAAGAAAGGTCCGTGTACTACTTCGAAGAGTTCTCCCAACTGAATATGGAAAACCGAAATTTCAAAAGCAAAACCATAGAATTGACAGTAATCTTAAATTGGAGTTCAAATAAACATTCCAGAGTTTTCTGAAGGAAGGAGGTAGTTCAGTAGAAACTGAAAGTTCTTGATTAACATCATTAAAATTTTAAGAGCGTTCAATCTCCTAATGCAGAAACATCGTGATATTATTTGGGCTTTAAATCAAATTCTGTCAATCAAATTAGTATCCTTTAAAAATTTTAAAATTAATTTAAATGTATATTTTCTTTTTTATTAAATTGTGGTGTCCCAGTAGATCTTTGAGTGTAAATTTCTTAATTCCAATTTCTTCCAGTGAGTGAAACATTTGATCTCTATGAGTATAAAATTTGCTGCAATTAAGTAACACATGAGAGATTGTTTCTTTTTTTTACATGTATCACAGGAAGATGACTCAGCTCTGTTCATCTTATGCATTTGATCATTCAGTCTTGTGGTCCCTGTTCTGAGCCTGGTAATGGTCACTATGTCGTTTTTAGTCAGTCCGAAATCTTGAAATGGATCAATGATTTGGGTAATCAAACTCCTATCATTCAGATGTGAGGAAGAATGAACTTTAAAATAATGCAGAAAATTTCGTTTTTGAAATTCGCTTATTTTTGCTTTTATAATAATTGAGACCTCTTAGAATATTGAGCCAGTTTTCACGTAATAACGCTTCCTTAGCAATTTTGTCAACAATTTCATTTCCTATAACGCCGACGTTGCTGGGAATCGACTGCACGTTTAACTCAATACCACTTTTCATCATTTTATTCGCCATCTTCAAAAATGTTGCAAAAAAGTTCAATGTAGCTAGATCTTCCCGGATCTCCTTGTAAAAATTGATAACTGATCGGCAATCAGACAGAATAACAACTTTGTCACAGGACAGAGTAGTAGCCACTTAATTCTGTTGTGAAAACCTCTGTTTGGCCCGGTAGTCTAACTGCTAAATGAATATTCTGATCTGGGATCCAAACTGCAGCAGCCTATCTTCCCTCATCCTTGTTCACAGAGCCATCCGTAATTAGTTTTGTAAAGAAAGCATACTTTGCCTCAATTGAAGTTTCAGCTAAATTCTTGAATACATAGACATCTTGATTTTTCTTTGTAGTAATACCCTGTATCTTACGAAAACAAGGAATGTTTTCAAAAATCCATGGGGCAAATCATCCCATTAGTCCACTGGTCGCTGGAGGCCCCGAACGTCTTCGAACAGAGGAAACCCTCTGATTACTTCATAAATAGGACATGTTTTCCTCAGAGAATGACTGAAAATCTTCTCAACCAGTGGGTTAGTTCTCTGTTATTTTCATTCTTAAAAAGTGTTGGAAGAGGATATTGGGTCTCCTTAGAGAAAGAGGTGGGTCAGATAGATCCTTACGGCTCTATTTTGAATTTTTTCCATTTTTTTTAACTATTGTGTAGCTAGCATTTTCCAAACGAAATCCTCCATATATTCCAGTCTGGATGTTATTAAGACTTTATGAATATTTAACATTTGTTGAATGGAGGTTCCTTGTTTCCTCGGAGCCAGACATCGCTGGATATTTACGAAGTGTCTTGTAGTTTCTTCCATGAATTCGATGTATTTTGGCCATTTCAGTTTTGAATCTAGTAAAACTCCGAGAAATTTGTGAAATTTAACAACCTTTAGTATTGTATTGTTCATCCTTAACTGTAAAGAACGAAATTTGCGGAGGGAGCAAAAGGGGAGCACAACAGTTTTTTCTGGTGACACCTGCAGTCCCCATTTATCGAAGTAAATTTCTAACTTCAAAAGAGTTTTCTGAAGCTGTTCCTGCAATGATTGTAAATTTCTTCCAGATATCCATATTGCGATATCATCAGCAAAAACAGAGAACTTTATTTTAAAAAAATATTCGCATTTATTTTCAAATATGTTAATGCTATTAATACAGGTAATTTTTCACCTAAATAAAGTATATTTATAGATAAACATTAGTATAAAGAATATCACAGAGTCCAACAGTAATAATATTAGAATCAAAACTGTAAGAAGTGTTATATGTTAGGATTACTTAAGCTGACGTCATAATTTGGTCCTCTGACTTTCTGTTATAACAGATGTTGGTTGGAACACTGCGTGTTCGCAGCTGGGTAAATAGTAAAGGCGGTAAATGCAATATACCATTCCTATGATATGGCGGGAACCAAATAAACCACGTGAGGGACTGTTACTTTTGTATGACACCTTCACTGCGGAAGCAGTATTACTAAAGAGAAAAAGAAAAACAGACAAAATCGCACGAAACTTTTTTTGTTTACCTGATATTTGTGTAGCTTTTCAAAATAGAGTTAGGTTACAATTGGTGACGTTTTTGGGACTAGATTTTTTTCTTAATGCCATTCCATTACCCATTTTCTGCCTGTTGTTCATTTGAAATTTCAGCTCTATGCGTCCAACTGACATTAGTCTATTCAAAATATCTGAACTTTACTTATAGATATCGCGTATTAAACATGTGGGAAAGATTTGGAAAATTTTTCATATTTGCGCATCATCTCTGACTGAACATGAAATGACGAATTCACGTGTATTTTAACATTTGAGAAGTAGCAAGACGAATGCAGATGTAATTTAACATTTGAGAAGTAGCAACACGAATGCAGATGTATTTTAAAATTTGAAAAGAAGCAAGACGAATGCAGATGTAATTTAAGATTTGAAAAGTAGCAAGACGAATGCAAATGTATTTTAATATTTGAGAAATAGCAAGATGAATGCAAATGTATTTTAACCTTTGAGAAGTGGCAAGACGAATGCAAATGTATTTTAACATTTGAGAAGTATCAAGACGAATGCAAATGTATTTTAACATTTGAGAAGTATCAAGACGAATGCAGAAGTAATTTAACCATTGAGAAGTAGCAAGACGAATGCAGATGTATTTTAACATTTGAGAAGAAGCAAGACGAATGCAGATGTATTTTAACATATGAGAAGTAGCAAGACGAATGCAAATGCATTTTAACATTTGAGAAGTAGCAAGACGAATTATCCACGTCATGTTTAAAGTCTGATTAACGTTAACTGACACCAGATGAACTAACAATCTGGGAGTGGCTGTATGAATTTTGTATACTTACATAATGATGGACTGTTTCTGCTGATCATTATTTCTATGGATATATTATACTCGAAATTAACATGAACTTGAATTTCAAAATAATGGAAAAATCCTGAACTTCAATTTAGCAAATGCATTTCAATTAAAATTTATTTCATACCTTTATTAAGTTACAACGGTCTTTTCTTAAACAGAAAAAAAAATGCAAAATTTACTATCAAATTTTGTTTTCTTTCCATTAATAGAATTCAATTTTTGCCCCAGAAAAGCTAATAATTTTTCTACCTGTCAGCAATGTCTTTAATTTATTATAAATAAAAATTTATGAATAATATAGGAAACAAAAGTCAATGCTGTTTTGTCATTTCTAGGAACACCGTATGGGTAAAACGTCAAATGTACATGAAATCTTTCTAATTTATGATTCATATTAAGTCGATATTATTACAAATCTCAACATTGCTGTTAAAATGCTTTCCTTATTCTCATGAAGTCAGATTAATGCCAAATCTTCACCTATTCGTCTTGAAAGTCGAGAAATCAACTCTTGATTCAGTAATGTAAATTTTCAGAACTAATATTCGACCAAAAAAAGCACCAAATTTTTGTTTCTTCTGAGGCGAATGGAATAGCTACGAATTATTCATAACAATTACTGTCATGGTACGTCAAGCTTTCAATCATTATTGCATAATCTATTACAGAATGACATTTAATTGTAATGTTTCGCATTTTAATTCATTTCAAGCTCGTGGTGAATAGAAAAAAAAATCGAATTATTGCTTAAATATATTTTGTCTGTCTGTTCTTGAACATTTAACATTCTGTTTCGAAGAGAAAACAATTTATGGTTGTTTAAATAGGAATGAAATTCTTTCTTACGTTTTCTTTAATCATCCATTAGTCAGAATTTCATCTTTTAAAATGGTTAAATGGTTTATAGTAAGAAAAGAAATTTCCACCCATCTTTCCGCATGGTGGAGACAACACATACTCGTTGAGAAAAAAGGGAAAAATGCTTTCTGTGTTTGATAGATACCAATAAGCTAAATGTTTTCTAGAAAATTGTGTAATTAAAAGAAATGTTTTTTCCATTTCCTGAATTATCCATTAGTTTAAATTCTACCGTTAAATTCACGATCTACCGCAATTGACGAAAGAATGAAAAAAAGACTTTGTTGGTTTGGCTACTTTCTGCAGTTCATTTTGATTTTGACACACGATGCTGCATCATTTTCTTTCTTAAAGTAGAGGTTTCCGTACTTTCGAGTTTCATATTACGACGTTTTATCTGTCATCCATGGATGAAATCTTATTATTCCATTTGAGTTTGAGGATAGCCATCGCAGAAACCTCCTCTTCCTCTTTACTGAAACTCATTAATGAACCCAAGGAGGTCGACAATTTCTTTGTTTGCGTGAGTTGTTCTTGTTTTTTATACGCTATGAATGCCACAGTTAAAATTATTTCAGTTTATGCCATAATTGCACCATACAGGGTATTTCAGAGTTGATTTGGAGCGGGAGTGGCTCAGTCGGTAGGGCGCCACGCTCGTAATCTGCAGTTTCCAGGTTCGAGTACCAGCTGCGCCAGCTTTGCGATTTGCCTCGGCAAAACTTTTAAACCCTGCCCACTATGGCATGGAAATGCCTCCGTCCGTCGGATGGGATGGCGTGAGTGGGAGCCCCGTGTGTGGGAGAGCTATACCCTGTGCATGTTAAAGCACATATTGGATGGCCTTGACGGCAGCTACCATCTGTCTCCCAACAGTTGTTCTAGTGGGTTCACTCCCCCGACCTTCTCTGAGCCTTCCCTTCGGGGTCCTTTTGACCTGACCATTTAGCCAATGGTGTTATTAAAAGTCAGAATTTTTTCGTGTAAAAATTTGAAATTCATATAACTACAAATCCGTTAATTTCTGGATAACTATATAATTTCTCTGCAATTCTTGACCGGAAGATGTTTAACTCATTTTCTACAAAACATCGAGCTATTGTTTTTACTTTTCCCTGCGTCTATAAACATTCAAATATTTTCTTTTTAGAGAAAAAATGTATAATACTTTTTCATCTGGGCAGGTACCAAAGAGATATTAGAATTGCCACATTCCAAATCTTCCAATAATTTCAATTTCAAATAATTTCAATTGATTACAATATCTAGTTATTTCTAATATTCTTTCAGTAATTTAAAACCCTCGGTGTCCTATTAACAAATTTTGACATTATTTTATCTCTGCGATATCGCTTTTAGATCCTCTCTCCCATGGATTTCTAAGAGTTACTACAAAAGACATTAATTATGCGCCAAGATTAGCTGATATCAGACTGCTAGTTAACTTTTTTTTTATTGCGGAGCGATCTCAATTCGGAGGAAATATTTTTCCCTATTTTGTAACTTTAATACCCGTTGAAGGTGGAATTAATCCAATATCCCGTCAAGGACATCCAGCGTGTACTTTAACGTGCACAGGGAATGGCTCTCCCGCACAAGTGACCAGGCCATAGTTTCCGAAATCAAGGACGTCGTCCTATCCAAGCCCATCGGTAGCTCCTACTGATCTTAAGCAGGGCGTGGAGTTTGGCGGAGATAGATCTCAATGCTGACTCGAACCTGGGAATATCATAACCTTTAACGTCAGATTGAATATCATAACGGATTAAGACTGATCCTAGTAAGATAGAAGCTGTAAGAGACTGGCCTCCACCACAAGATGTTCATCAAATTCGTAGTTTTATTGGACTTCGCACCTACTACAGAAGATTTGTCAAGGGTTTCTCCAACATCGCAGGGCCATTACATCGTCTGACAGAGTAGGGCCAGCGGTTCATATGGACCATCTAATGTGAAGGAGCCTTCCAACAGTTGAAGCAGGCTCTTTCCACAGCATCAGTGTTAGCACTACCACAAACTGAAAAACAGTTCATAATAGATACTGACGCAAGTAACACAGAAGTTGGTGCTCTACTTTCACAACAACAAGATGGACAAGAAAAAGTTATTGCATATTTTAGGAAAACTCTATCCAAAACAGAAAGAAATGTTAGCAAACTGTTAACAATAGTAAAAGCAATAGAACATTTTCATCATTATCACTATGGCCAGAAATTTCTTATACGTACTGATCATGCTGCGCGCAGGTGGTTACTCAACTTTAAAAACCCTGAAGGACAAATTGCTAGGTGGATGCAGCGGTTGCAATAGTACAATTTCTCCAATGAGCATCAAAGTGGCATAATGCATAAGAATGCAGATGCCCTTTCGATGCTTCCATGTATTGTCAACGGTAAGCATTGCTATAATGCAGAGTTGAAATATGGACTAAAGATGTAATGCGCATAAGACAAATAACATCGACACAAGCAAACTGTGATACTCCTAACATCTGGAGTCCAATATAAATTAGAAATTCCCAATTAGACGATGAAGGTATAAGGCCATTAATGGATTTAATTGAAAAATCTGATAAAAGACCTAATTGGGAGCAAATCTCGAGGTATAGCCGAACTCCCAAAAGTCACAGGGCACAGTGATTATTCCTTAGAATAATCACTGTGCCCTGTGACTTTTTGGTTTTTTTTCTTTTTTCCTTAGAATATATTTCCTTAGAAGTGAAAGACAGGGTATTATACAGAAGATGGGAGAGTCCCACGTGACGTTGATCCGTTGGCAGATAATCCTTCCTCTCTCCAGGGAAAATTTCATTGGCTGAAAAGTAGGACAGACGTTGAAAGATGGTGTAGGCAATGTGACGTCTGTGCAGCAAAGAAAGGCTTTAAGACAAAGAATCGGGGTAAGCTGCATACGTATAACGTTAGTGCCCCTTTTGAGAGAATAGCCATTGATGTAATGGGTCCATTTCCTAGGACTGATGATGGAAACCGCTATTTATTAGTGGTAATGGATTATTTCAGGAAGTGGTCTGAAGTCTATCTCATCAAAGACCAGGAGGCAACTTGGGAGTAACAGGATTAACGACGTGGTGTATCGCATTCGTCGACGTCCAACTACAAAGTGCAAAATGGTTCATGTGGATCGTTTGGCCCCGTTTCATCGAAGAACTGAAGAAACTTCGGAATCCAGAATTGTTCGGGACGAACAAGACCTAAGAATGGGGCAATGTTAAACAGATGAATGTGGAACAATGAATTTATGATAAACCCGTTATGAATGCTCGCGTATGCTACAGCGTGAGAATTACGTCACTAACCACATGGAGTGACTTGATTAGAAAGAATAAGGAATAAAGTTGTATGATGAAGCGCAGTTAGAGTGCAAAAAGGAATCGTAGTTAGTCTTAGTTTTTACAAAATAAAATATTTCAAAGAAGAGATGCTTTATGTGGTGAGTACGCGGGAGGTTAAAAAGAGTACGTTGAAGTGGAAATTATACAAGAGACATGGCCATGAAAAGGAAGAAGTAGTATGTTAGTCGAGTAGACAGAGCTGGTCTTAACTTTTCTGTAAGCAGAATCTATCAATCTTATACAGTTGTATTTAGTTTGTTTGTAAGATTTGGTAAGGTTATTCTCGATATATTGCAGGGGTATTTACATATATGATTTGCATTGGTTGAATTATGTTTTTATAAATGACTTCATCCACACTTTTGTAATAAATTACATAATTTTGGAATTATCATTGTGATATACTATTTACTTAACTATTTTTTGAACGTTATTGAGATAATCATTAAAGGGAAAGTTTTTAAATTACGTCACACTGGGTCTGGACAGATATCGAAAAAGGGGGAAATTTAAATATATTTAGTTAAAGCGATTGATTTGTTTAACATTTAACTACAAACAATTTAAGAATAGATCATAATAAAGCAATTTAGTTACTCAGATTCTATTAATACATTTTAAAATACTTTAGAACTAATTATTAAAATTTTGAAGAATAAATAGCTACCATAGGAATTTTAAATGATATAATTTCATCTGTTTTAGTGATATGATTCATATTTGTATTAATCTAGAAATATTTAACCATCGTTTCTTCTGTTACTGGTACGAGTTAAACAGCTGTCTTTTGCTGAAAAGAGAGTAGAATCATTTAAGCCTAACATGGATACTTTAAATAATTTCCCTGCTAATAGTTATGAATTATTTTACTGTAATACTAGTTGTAATGATACATGTGAGGTGTCGCTGTATAACTCTCATTACTTCTACAGACTCTAAGCTACAAAATTACGTCTTCCAGATATCAGTTTTGTTATCGTTATGTGAAATATTGTTCCTTTACCACACCCTTAAAGAAACATAAATTAAAAAAGAATTAAAAAAATACCTCTCTTCCTACATTTTGATTATTTTTTTGAAGTAGACCACGATATTGGAGACGTCACAAGCATTAATTTAAGATACGACGCATTAAAGTGAACCCCCCCCAAAAAATCTGCCGTCCCCCTTCTTATCATGGGGAATAAATAAAAAAATAAATACCCCCTCAAGCAGCTGCTTGCCACAGAGGTGTGACAGGAGCCTGTCAGTTTATATGCCACAGTAGAAGGTCTGAGAGGATGGCAGGACCTCAGCAGAAAAAACATATACATCCATGCCTTACCCGGGGTTCGAACCCAGGTCCCTTAGTGGAGCAAAATTGGAAATAATTTGCGACCGTCATTATACGAGCTTTCATTTCACACCTAATTCATAACTGTAGGCCCTCGCATTCGGAACATACATATGGTAGAATGACTTTCATATTACCCGTTTTTTAGTGGGGAAGGAAACATGCATTTTAAATTTCTTATTGCTCAACACACTCTCCGTGTCACAAGCTCTCATTCGAAACATAGCTTGTTACTTTCCGCATTCGCGTTCAGGAGATATAGGGGAACAATCATTTCAAATTTTACGCCTTTTCAGGAGAGACGAAAGCAAGGGGGGGGGGGGTAATGTTTCATAGCCTAAGACATTTCCCGTGTCAGAAGCTTTCATTTGACGTATAGCTGTTATTTTCGGCTTTCATTTGACGTATAGCTTGTTATTTTCGGCTTTCATCTTCTGGAGATATAGTTTAAGAACTGTTTTCCCTTTTCCCCTTTTTAAGGGGAGAAGAAAGCACTGGGGCCAACTTTTTAGAGCCTATGATACTCCCCGCGTCACATGCTTTCATTTGAGACAAAAAACGTAAAGTTTCTCCCTCACTTTCGAAAGACAGTTGGAACAACATTTTGTCAAATCCTCAAGCCGACCAACCGAAAAATGTCGAAGCCAAATGCAATAGGAAGATACGTAAAACTTCAAAAATTATTATATTCCACACTTTATAACTCGAACAATGAAACCAGACTTAAATTGCAAGCTCAAATTCTTCCACAAATGAAGGACATTGAAATCAATGTTTCAATCTCAAAAATAAATTTTATTCGCTGCTTTTAAAGCTCAAATCGTTGAGTGTACCAAGATCTTTATTTAGTTACAAATAGTTGTAGGTGGCGTTAAGAATAGTTCCATTTAGATTAACCCTAAGGCAGAAATGGTGTTTAGCGTAACAAACTCTAGGTTAAGCAATGTGAAATGATATGTTTAAAATACCTGATTCTTCAGTAGTAAAGAATCAAAGGACGTGTCTTTTATACATGGAACTCATGAAATAACAGGCTAAAAAAAAATTGTTTCCCCGTGAGTTGAATTCGAACCACGTCTCCTTGATATTTGCCAGTTGTGTTAACCACTACACCATCATCGACTGATGCTTTCCGTAGTTCGTAAATCGTAAAATCATATTCGATGTACCGGGTAATCATTTTACCCCTAACCATCTCCATCAGAAAGATATGCCTATTTGGCATGATTAAGAAATTAATATATAAGTAAACCACCTTAGGTGGTCCCCTAAGGGCAAACATAAGAAAAGCTAAAAATAGCAGTAAAATTGTATAAGAAACCAAAAACGGTAAGGTCTCCTCAGAGAATGCTACCGTTTTAGGCCTCTTGTACCTGTTCAAAACTGTATGATCATAAAGAATCAGAGAAGAAATAATCTCATTGGGATTATTGCTTACAGTCTCAAAAAATGTTTTTTAGTTGCGTTTTATCTGTGTATATATATGGTCGATGCCCAGGTCTTTATGGAGTAGTCTGTTAGTGACAAACCAGGGGGTATCGACCGCAGTTCTCAAAATCTTGTTCTGTAAGACCTGAATCTTATGAATATTGATGGGTGTAGTATTCTCCCATATGGGTGAAGCATAGAGAATCACCTGTCTGATCATAATGTTTTTTTTCAGCTGATGAGATATATAAACTTTCTGGATTTTTTATTTGATTCGCACAGTGGCGCTATCTATCCGGGAAGTGGACAACTGTGTTTCCTCATAGAGATGGAATATAATATTTGTCATTCACGCTCATGGCGTTAAATCCGAAGTTGTACTTACCAATCAAAGATCAGCCGCCTAAAAGACAAATCGACGAATAGGTTCATTTTCATACATCAGATACTGAGCACTTAAGATTTAAAACAATTCGTTCTCTGAATAGAAGAAAACGTTACTAGAATTTGAAAAAAGTGAATAAAACGAATACTTTAATCGAACAAGTTATTTAATTTTATAAATGTTAGTCTAATCTTCGTGCCCGTAGTTCAAATGGTCAAAGGGAATAAAAAAAATTCGCGAGGAAGTTCGAAGTTGATATGAATTTACTTTAATTTTATAAATAACTGTTAGAAATTTTGGTAATTAAAAAAAGGATATGAAATTAGTTACGTATTAAAATTTTCTTTGATAAGATTCATATTAAGGAACTTTTGACTGTGGTCAAATTCAGGGTCATGATTAATTTTAACTGTGATTCATATTAGGGGGTCTCAACGTCGGGTACGCGGTAATATATTTTGCGGTAGGACGTGAGAGCTCAAAAGTCGCTAAATCTAGTAACAAAGTTTTATTCCCATTGTCATACTATAACTATGGTTTTATATATTAATACAAGGGGTACGCCAGTTACATACACCCTTTCCAGGGGGTACGTGAAGCATAAAAGGTTGAGAACCACTGATTTATATCATAGAATTGCTGACTACTAAAAGAGTAGAAACTCTCAATTCAGTCAAATCTGAACTGGGATTACAACCCCCCCCCCCCCCCAAAAAAAAAAAATTGCTAAAAATATGCACTTTAGTTTACTACACGTGCATAATTACTTTAACGAAAATATAGTCCATGCAGTAACAGCTACTTCATGAGAGAAATTCACAGTAAAATTTTTAAGAAACCAGCAAAAAAAAACATCTATGTACAAGTGGCGGGGGGGGGGGGGGGTGGCAGGCTCAGTCGGTAGCGCGCCAAGCTTGTAATCTGCAATTCCCAGTTCAAGTCCCTCCTGAACCAGTGTTGAGATTTATCTCCACAGAACTTCCCCGTCCAACCCACTGTCAATAGGGGACATCGCTGAGCTTGGAAACGTTTACATTAAAGAAGCGGATTCTCCCAACTGCGCGAAATGCGAAGAAATAGAGGACACACATCACATAATCATGAAATGTCAAAACTATATAACAGAAAGGAATATTTTCCAGGAAAACTTGAGAAATTAATTGGCAAAAAATTCACCCTACAAAAAATTCTAAAGTATCCCTCCAAATAACTGAGAATACCTATCTGGCCTTTGCTTTTTGCTTATCTTAGTGGGCTCCACGTGCCAAGGTTATTTGGCGTCGACTGCTCTTGTGTTAAGACTGTGTTTCGAATTCGTGTCATGGACGTTCGTTCAGAATGTCGGAAATTCAAACAGAAGAGTGGTATGTCATTCGTTATTGTGTTACGCGAGGCCTAAGTGCTGCTGCGACTGTTGAAAAGATGAGTGAAGCTATCTTTGTAGGTCTGCCATTGTTAAGTGGCATAAGCGATTCAAAGAAGGACGCGAATCTGTTGCCGATGACCCAAAACCCGGCCAGCCTTCTTCCTCAATATCTCCTGAGCAAATCGAAAGAGCCCTGCAATCCTGAATGAAGACAGACGAATAACACTTCGTGAAGTGGCTGTGAAAATGTCAGTTTCATACGGAAGGGCTCACGCGATTGTGAGAACCCATCTGAAAATGTCACGAAACTGTGCTCAATGGATTCTACACAGTTTGACTCCAGAACTAAAAAGGGTACAGCTGTTCAAGGAGATGCTTAATCGTTTTGAAAGCCAGGTTCCAATGTTCATGAGTCGAATTGTGACTTGCGATGAAACTTGGATCTTTCACTACGATTCCGAAACAAAACAACAGTCGAGTCAATGGAAGTATCCCGATTAAACGAGACCCAAAAAAATTCGGGTTTCTCGTTCAGCTGGGAAACAAATGACTGTTGTATTTTTTGACATCCAAGGTATTGTCGTTACTCACTTTGTGCCTCGTGGAAGAACCATGAAAAAAGAAGTCTACTCGAAGGTTCTCAAAACCAAACTTCGGAGTGCCATTCGTGAAAAACGTCCCGAACTTTCTGGTGTGACTTGGTTTCTCCATCACGACAACTCTAGCCCCCATACGGCTAATATTGTGCAGCCAGTGATCACTGCCATAGGGGCTGAAGTTCTACCACATCCTCCATATTCCCGGACTTAGCACCCTGCGTTTTTTTTCCTTTTATCGCGACTGAATAAAGTTTTGGAAGGGAAACAATTCGCATCCGACGACGAAACTTGCAGAGCCACAACGACAATACTTCGCACGCTTTCGGAAAATGGCTTCAAAGACGTTTTTAATGCATGGGTACACCGATGCCAAAAACGTGTGAAGTTCAAGGGATAGTACATTGAGAAAGACAAATGCCAGAAAGATTCAGAGGATGATATTTAATGTAACTTTTTGCTCCTGTCCACTAATTAAATGATCACGCTATGTAGAAGATCAAGCTCCCCTTCAAGATACCCTAGTTCATTCTTTCCCCTTTATCAATATGACACGGGTATAGGTGGCTGCTTTAGACCCAACTTTCCTGAAGCGAGTTAGGTAATTAAAAAAAATTGCGTTGCATTATTTAGCAAATAAAAAAGGAGATACCAGAGAGCTTCTATTGCTGAAATATATTAAAATGTACTTAGTATTTAGCGAAGTTTAATTATGATTTTAATAGAACCTGTGAATAGATTTCATCTGGAAAACTCCTTTTTAACCATCTGTGCTGATACAGAACTGAAGATATATTGATTGGATGATAGACTTTGTTGTCTTCCGTGTTTTTGGTGTAAGCATATATATTATGTTTGTTTAAGAGAAGATTAAAATCATATTAAATAACGGAGAAAGATTTTCATCAATTATTCGTTTCGATCGATCTTACTTTGGTTAGAATTTCAGATAAAGTGAATCAGCTGAGGGTATTCGACGGGGGGTATTCGACGAATGCCTTTGTGTATCTCCGACTTCGTTTCGTAAAAGAGTATTCGACGAATGCCATTGTGTATCTCCGACTTCGTTTCGTAAAAGAGTATTCGACGAATGCCATTGTGTATCTGCGACTTCGTTTCCAGGAACCAGGATGGTCCTATATTTCTGAACTTCCATTGTTGAATTCCGAGAAGACTTCTCGACATTCCACAATAAAATGTTAAAGTTGCGCTTTTCTGACTTGAACAGCATAACGCTTTCATGCACGAACGCTGAAATTTGGAAACGCTGATATCAGATTTATAAAAATGTAATTTACTTTACATGCATGAATAAATCTGGTTCCTCCATAAATGAGAAACTTACTAGAAATTAATATAAAGTGAATTAGAATGTACTATTAAACTATAAATTACTTAATATATTATTTTACTTAAACTATTTACAGGTAGTTGAACTAGCAGGAAGTACAAATATTCTGATACGAAAATTTTCGGAAAAAATATTGATTTTCATACTGAATATTTTCGTCGATTTTTAAAAGTATGATACGAAACAAATTTTGTACAGTTTAAAATCCTGAAAATTGTCAATTTCATTTATGATTATCATCATGGAATTGCTGAATACTAAACTAATAGCAGAATATTGTAACTGATGCACACATTATGCAGGTATACGAAATTCTCCCAGCCATTTCCCGAATACTATGCCCGGATGTAACAATTCACAGATAGTGTATGACTTTCCTAAGAACGGCGTCATTCAAATCAGACTAGTTAATTAAATACATTTCAAAATTGGATACCTAAGTATATGTATTATTATAGTTGGCCTCTGACTCACACCAGGATTTCAATAGTTTATATGTCCAGATAACTAATTCTATTAGGTTCCAAAAAATTAAATATTTGATATACTGAACTGTGGTGTCTACAACTTGCAATTAGTATCCTGTATAAAATTCGCTCTTTCTACAAAAATCGCAAAATTCTTATGTGTTACAGAAAGTTCGTTTCATTGGCCCAGCGTATTTGGCTGGTTCACAACAGCTAGCCTGGAGAAACAGGAAATAAATTTTAGTTGAATTCCAGGGTAAAGTATTTAGGATTGAAGAGACACGATACTGCCAGCCTATAAATTATATTTAGTCTGGAGATGGACGTGAATAATATACATATATACACTCCTGAGCCATAACATTAAGACCACCTGGTTCGCCAGATAACCGCTTGCACCTGGCGTGACATCAACTCAACTGCACCAAGAAATTAACCTCAAGTATTCTGTACCAGGAGCCGTCGCGTGGCCGAGTGGTCAGCGCGCTTGGCTACTGATGTAATAGACTTGGGTTCGAGCCCCGAGTAAGGCATGGATGTGTGTATTGTTTTTCTACTGAAGTTCTGCCATCCTCAATAACATTCTATTACGGCACATAAATTGATAGGCTCCTGTCAGACCTTTGTTGCCACTATTAAATTATTAATGCTATTTCGTTACATAGTCCGTTTCAGAAATGGATAAATAGCACAAGTGGAACACGAGTCTTTTTGTAGACATTGAAGTGTTTCCAAAGAGCATGAGTGAGACATGAGATTCTTTGTTAAAATAAAGACTTCGAAAACAAAGACAAAATCTACCTGATAAAAATACTGCGTGTGAGTCTGGTTTCATCATGTAGTTCTGTCATCGAGCTGTTCCAACACCTCCTATAACAGAAGACCGATGGAAAAAAATTATGACGTCATCGTAAGTCGCCATATCTGTGAACAAACTCTTGAAAATTTATTTCTTATATTATTCCTGGTGTACTAATATTTAAAATAAGATTTATTTATAAATATACCTCATTCAGAATAAATATTACTCCTATTATCTGAAATTATCATAATGAAAATACATACGAATAATTTTCCATCCAAATATGATATATTTATGAAAAAAACCTTCATAGAAATATTAGTACAAATGATCACCATTAGTAATGATAGAAATTGATATATAACAGTTTTGTAGATTACAAGTCTACTAAAGCAGACTTCATAACTCGGTCCAATGGCCTTATGTTCTAGGAGATGTTGATTTTGTCACTGAGACTATGATGTAGTAATCTGTGTAAACTTGGTTCAATCAAGTCTGCGGTGAGAGTATGTCCAATGCATCAGCAATGAATCAGGTTGCCACATTTTCCTATCATAAAAAAAGGTTCAAAGTTTGGAGAGTTATGCAGTTCTGATTGTTTTGCATTGCAAGCAACAGTTGCGTCATCGAAAAGTTCTTTCAAAGAATTTTCAAACCACACGTTTTATCATCAGTAAATTTAAGTTCATGATATATTTGTCAGTTATTATTATAGTTTTAGTTCGGTTGGTTAAAGAATTAAATTTTAGTATTAGGAGATAATATGGCGCAAACGCTTCACCGTTACGTAATGACAAAGAATCTTTTCGGACAATGTCTTGGAAAGTTCCGACATCATTTAAAAATTCTCGGTAAGATGCTTCTTGGAAAAGACAGTTAAAAAATCTTACCGACCTTTTTTTAAGCATTAAATTCCAGTACAGTAAATTTCTTTCTTAATGAAAAATTATCAGTGTTTAACTATCATAGAACTTTTCTTTAATTCATTTCAATATGTTGAATGTATTTTGGTAACCAACACTATTTCCCTGTACTATTTTGTTAGAAGTTGTATACAAGCATCAAACACAAACTTGTCCAACCTAATCAACAATGACACAACTACTGTTTTGTTGAATAAGTTAGCAGTGTCTGACGTATTTTTGACTACGAAACAATCAGTAGTCAAAATGAACGTTAACGGCCCTTCTAGGTGTAGCTTCCTATATAGACATTCCTGTCGCAGCTATATGACTAATTATTTTTTGCATATAGGTGTAACTTTAAATGATTAAAACTCCAAGACTTGTATATTCATATATAAAAGATTGCAAGCATAATGCTCGCTAAATAATTATTCACCACTGCCAAAATGACGACTGTCGCTTTCGAGTGTAAAGTACCAAAGTAGCGATGGTTGATGTTGACTATTGCATTACTGATAAATGTTTAATGAATTCTTTGTATCTGACAAAGATACACTTTCGATGCATACTTTAAATCTATTGCAAGAAACGCTAAAAAGCTCATTATCCAGATATTTATAATATACATTACTAAAATAGTATTGGTTGATATTATTTGAAATATATCCTGAAATGATAACATTAACAGATTATTAAATGACTTTTAAATCATATCTAAATATTCGAAAGTCATTTTACTTTTTATGAGATGTATTAATAATATGTGTTATCTATGCTATTTAGAAATATCTACAAGAATATTTTAGATATATTATTAATTGCCTTTTGAGAATCTCATGGATAGTTAACAACCACATCCAAATATACGTAAGTGCAGGAAATGCAGTTGAAATGAAAGCAGCCTGCCGAGTTATTAATTTCACTCTGTATCCATTTTTTAAACATTTGATATCAGTGAGAAATCATCACCAAACTCTGTCTGCGAACTGCACTTGAAATTAAAGATCGTTCAAATATATATAAAAAAAACACTTTGAAGCGTGTGTATTGTGTGCATTTTCAAGGAAATTTCTGCGTAAATTTCATTCAATTGCAATTAACATAATGCACAAAGAAATGATGTGTTTGAAAGACTTAAAACTGAAGGTATTGAATATTTTGACCTCAAATATATATTGGATCATCCAAATCAGTGTGGGCGGATGTGACTCAGACGGTAGCGCGCCAGACTCATAATCTGTAGTTCCTAGGTCCGAGTCCCAACTGGGTCAGTGTTGAGATTTATTTCCGCAAAATTCCCTGCCCTGCCAACGGTCTGTAGGGGACACCGATGGGCTTACAAAGGCCACCTTCCGTCGGATGGGACGTTAAACCGTGGCGCCGTGTGCGAGAGAGCTATACACTGTGGAACACGCTAGATGGTTTACGGGAGGCAACCATCTGTCTCCCAACAGCTGTTTCAGTGGGTCCCTTCTTCCAACTTTCTCTGAGCCTTCGGGGTCATTGTGACCTGGCCATTTTGCCCATGGTGTGCAAAAGAGTAAAGCTCAGAGGAAAAACAACCCAAATCAACGTTTAAAGATGTTTTAAAGAAGTTATAAAATATCTCAAAAGGATTTTTCTTTATTAGAAGTACTAAGTTATCACGTACAAGAATATAAACTTGAAACATATTCAGCTCTGTACAGTAATCAGCAAAGTTGACTCAGTAATGCCCATGAGAACAAACTCCTTACCTCGATACCCAAAAACACTACAATATAATAATAAATAATAAAATAATAGATACAAAAATAAAATGAAATACAATAATAAATAAATAAAAATAAATTAGGAGGAAATGACACCCCCGACCTGCCCTAGGTGGGAAAGCAGATACTGGTGGTTTTCTAAAGTCTGCCGTCCATCGGCTTAACATTTCTTACCCTATGCACGTTATAGAACACATTGACTTGACGGGAGGTTTGAATCTGTCACGAAAGAGCTGTCCAGTGGGTCCCTTTTTCCAGTGATAAAATTCCAAGGATAAAATTTAAAGGTAAGACCTAGACAGTCTACGAATTAAATGATCCATTCTCGTATATGTATATATATATACATAATTTAATAGGGAAATCCAAAAACAAACTATGAATTGAAAAAAATCACTATCCATTTCTGGCCTAATTGGGAAAATCCAGTTCAATAATCATATACGCCACTCACTTTTAAATTTATTTTCTAAAAGTAAATGCAGATGGCGACCATAAACCAACATAAGTCAAGAATATAGTTAGCATCACATCAATTGGTATCAACACGTGATTAGATACTGTTTGAGAAACCAAGTAAATTTACGAATAATGGCTACTCATGTATTGATAATAGTCATATATATTATACGAATGTAATTTGCTTTCCATGCATAAAAAATTTAGTTCCTCCTTAAAGGTGAAACATACTAGAACTTAGAAAACAAGGACTTAAAATCATTAATTAACTAACTATAAATAGTTCCATATATTATTTTAGTTAAACAATTCACCGGTACCTGCAGTAGCAAGAAGCATAAATTTGCTGATGTGAAACTTTCCAAAAAAAAAAGCGATTTTCATCATTACAAACATCTCAAAACAATTATCGTTGCCACGGCGGGAATCGAAACCGCAACTCTCTAGATACAAGCCAGAGTGCTCTACGGTTATACCGTCAAACCATAACCAACAACTAAATTCTTCCAAAATAAGACCTATAAATATGTCACTGAGATGTGGTGGACCTTGCGCCATCTATACGTCAGGAGAGGCAACTGTTTCCAATTGTTGCTAATGGCTGCACGACCACACCTGGAAGTCGGTTCTATTTCTATTCTCGCCGTGCGGTATGCAAACGACCGCAAGCAAGAACCAGTCATATAGCCGCTGACGAATGACGTAGTTAGAACAGCTGGGCGAAGGTGAGCCTTAATTTGCATTTGTAATTAGGTGCGTTGGCGAGATGGACAAACTTTTAAATTTAGGGCGTGATTGCCCCTGTCTTTATAAGACGCATCGAAATTAAACAAAATATGTGGGAATCAATAGCTTCACAATTGAGCAATGTTTCAGGTGAATTTCTATGTGTTTTGCATTTTCAAAATTTCCATTGTTAGAGAGCACTATTACAATTTTAGATTTGAAAAGTGTCAATAGTTCATCAATCATTTCAAACCCCAGAAGAATATATCGAAACACCAAAAAATAAGTGCATGCAGGTCCGGATCTAGAAAACCTTCGATGGGGGGAGGGGGGTAAGAAACACAATCAACCCAGAAAAATGTAAAAGGAGGGGGGGGTGGGGAATAAAGAGACGATATCCGTTGCAGTATAACATTTGACACACCGTTTTGCAATTCTTTAAAATATTTACATGCGTTACATTTTAATGTTTCATAATTTTTTGCCTCTTCTACACTTACTAGCAATCTGCAAGTAGGACAATGCCCTCCCTCCTAGATCCGGCACTGGATGCATATACAAACATTAGCTATTATTGAATTGGAACTAAAAACAATTCTAAATGCAACTTACCTTATAGTTAGCGCCAATTTTTCGGCTGCAGAAATGGACTTCCTGAATTTTGTGTCCTTCTTTTCAATAAGTGATTCAACAAGAGGTAAAACCGTTTTTAACTAAACATGTGACATCAGCAAAAAATTTTGGTAATGTTCAAAGTCAGCCTCCTGAATAGTAGGGATTAAATGGTAGAAATCGTCTAATCTTTCTCTATCGTTAAAATCTCGCGAACCCATTTAGTGCGTTTTTTTTATTATTACGTCTATGATTAGCCAAGGCAAGTGATATTAACCGTTTACGAATGAACAAACTTCTTTTCCTGGACATGACGTTTAAAAGCACTTTTTTGCACACAATGGGATAAATGACCAGATCACAAGGATCCCGAAGGCTCAGAGAAGACTGCGAGAGGTGACTCATTGGACAGCTGTTGGGAGACAGATGACAGCCTCCCGTCCAGTTCATCCAGTGTAGTCTTTAACATGCACAGGGAATGGATCTCCCACACGCAGGTCATGGCTTAACGTCCCATCCGACAGCCGGCGGCCTTTCCAAGCCCATCGGTATCACGTACTGAACATGAGCAGGGCTGGGAATAAATAGAGTAAAGTCATTTAAAATTTAGTAATCATCTCCCAGTGCGTTTCAGAAATTCTGATCATCTGGTGAATGTGATGGTCAGTGATGCGGACTATTTATTTCAAGTAATGGTGTTATCGTCCGTAAGTGAAACGAATCGCCAGTTACATCTGCTTACAACTAGATACAGAGTTACAAGATGCTGTTCTTTGTCAAGGACCACTTCTTCAGAATGATCATCATCATCATTACAAATGGTACATTCCTGTATGAAGAGAGACGGTGATGATTCAATCTGTAGCACTCCAGGCTCGTAATCTGCAGTTCCCAGGTTCGAGTCCCTCCTGCGCCACTATCGAAGTTAGTCTCCTTAAAACTTCCCGCTCTGTCCTCGGTCAGTCGGGGACACCAATGGTTCCGTGTTTCCGTGTCCGTAAGAGCCATATCCTTTACACGTTAAAGAACATGCTTGATGGCTTAACGAGAAGCTACCATCTGTCTCCTAACAGCTGTCCAGTGGGTCCCTCCCCCAAATTTCTCTGTACCTTCGGGATCCTGTGGCTTGGCAATTTAACCCATTTGTGCAAGAAAGCGCCCCTTGGAAATAAAACAACCCAACAAATTAAGAAGTCAAGGACCAGTTCTTAAGAAAGAGCATCATTATCACCACAATGGTGCATTCCTGTAATGAGGGGAGTTGGTGATGATTCAATCAGTAGCGCCCCAGGCTCGTAATCTCCAGTTCCCATTCTCGAGTCTTAACTGTGCAAGGGTTTGGATTTTTCTCCGGTAATCCCCGACCTGCTCTTGGTGAGAAAGCAGGTACTTGTGGTTTTGTAAAGTCTGCCGTCTATCGGAAGTGATATTAAGACGTATTTCCGTCCCCTTAAAGTTTCATAACTTGTGTACGTTGAAGAACACATTGACTTGACGGGAGGTTTGAATCTGTAACGAAAGAGCTGTCCAGTGAGTCCTCTAGCCTTCTGTGAGCTCTTGGGGTCTTTGTGACCTAATCATTTAGCCCAATGTGTGCAACATAGTGCCACTCTGAGGTAGGAGCAGTCGAAGCTTGACTTAGGTGATTGCGGAAGTAAATAGCTTTTAATGGGAATACTTTTATGAGGATAAAACATCCGTGGAGCCAGTGATAAATTTAAAGGTAAGACATAGTCAGTCTTCGAATTAAATGATCCACCCTCGTACATATATATATATATATACATAATTGAATAGGGAAATCCAAAAACAAACTATGAGTAAAATACCACTACACTTTTCTGGCCTAATTGGAAAAATCCAGTTCAATAATCATTTACGACACTCATTGTGAAAATTTTTTTCTAAAAGTAACTGCAGATGGCGCCAATAAACTAATATAAGTCAAGAGTTGGTGTCATCTACAGCAACTCTACACTTTACACTCTTGGCAGAGCATACAGTCCAGACTGTGCCACTTGCAGTACCTGAGACTAAATCGCACATTCTGCCCGACTGCTCCTGCTACAATGCCAAATGAGAAGCTTTGTTCCGAAAGCTTCATGCTATCGAAACCACTGTCTACACCATTACTACTCTTCTTGGCAACAACGACAATGCAAAGCTGCAGCGAGAGTGCTTCTGTATGGTCACTGACTTCTTTCAGAACATCGGCCTCCTCTGCAAGGTCTAATGTTCTACTTTTTGCATAGATCTGAAAAAAGCCTTTTTTTTTAAGGATAGCTGAGAAGCAGATTCTTCTGCATCCACTATCTCTATTCCGTTTGACTGGTGTAGAGAGCCCCTTCTTTGGACGCTAATATCACCATAATTACAACACCTTGAACCTTGAAGAGTTCAACGTTCGTTGAAGAGTATAGTTAGTATCACATCAATTGGTATTAACACGCGATTAGATACTGTTTGAGAAAACAAGCGAATTTACGAATAATGTCTACTCGTGTACTGAAATCGTATCTTGAATTTTTATCTTTTCTTTTAAATTTTTTATGTTGTTGTGCATTATAATATCATTGAAAAGAAAAAATGAAAGGTATATTTATTTACAGCAAGTCGATGACGTTTTCGTTTCACTGAAAAATTGGAATATATACAAATAACTGCAAAAACGACTCGTTTTCGAAGTGGGAAGATTGCGACTTCTTAAGGATTTTGAATCTAAAGTAATTTTCATGTCGTTTTTAATAACTAGCTATATTTTTTTTACTTTTTTTGCATCTACATGTTTTCGACTGTTTTGTTTCTATATATATATGAAAATCGATTTTTACCTCGATAGGCTCTAAAGAAATATTAGGATCAGCATTTTTCGAATCTCCGAGTTTGTTTAATATTAATCGGACCTTTCAATGAGTTTCTCATAATGTGTTTTTTAGTTTACCAGAAGATGAACGTTTCAAAACGTATAGATAAGAAGATAATAGTTTTTCCTATGAATGTTTTTGATTTGGGTTAAAATATATATCTTTTGTTTTTGGACACATTAAAATCGCAACTGTTAATGTAGGAATGATTTTCATCAGTTCTTCATTTGCAATCGTTTATTTCGATTCTAGATGCTAGCACAATATCTTGGGCATTAGGTGGTTCAACTTTGTAAGCAATGATGAGGTTAGGCAAAGGAGTCGGCAACCTCCTTTGAGCAGAATATTGTGCAGAGAGAGACTCCGTTGCTTTGGCCATGTTGCCGTTATGGAAAATTATAGATTAATGAATAGGGTTTTACACAGTGTGCCTAAAGGTCTCATAAAGAGGATGATATCTAAGATGCAGTGGGCAGACAATGCCAAAGAGGACGTTGTTAGAATTGGAGTGAGTGGCCATATGCAGCAAGCAGATGCAGCTCAGGACAATATGCTTGGAGAAATAAATTGCATGGTCTGGTTGGACCTCCGTAGCCCATGGCAGCTTCAGGAGAATGATGATGGTGACTCTCCTTTATTAGAAGTTAAGGTAAATCAAACATGGGGTAGATAATGCGATTAATGCGTTTTGTTACATCGGACTTCGTTCCTAGAATATACAATGGGGCAATTTCTTTGAAATTTTCCCCTCCTTCAATTGAGATCAGACGACATGACTTTCAACAATAAAATGTTGAGGTGTGCGCCTTATTCTCACTTGAAAGCGTAATGTTTTCATACTGGAATATTGAGATTTGTAAACATGGACATTTTACGTTTTCTTCGCCTTATACTGATGGGCTTGAAAAAGGCACTGTGCTTCGGAATGGACGTTAAACCGTGGCTCCGTCTGTAGGAGAACCATATTATTTGCGCGCTGGATGGCCTTGAAGGGAGACTACTATCTGTCTCCTATAGTTGCTATCCAGTGGATGACTTATCTCTAAACCATCGGGAGCTTGTGACCATAGTGTGCAAAAAATTCTTACTCAAAAGAATATCCCAACCTTTACATTTGAAATCATTCGTTACCTCCACAAAGGGTAAACGTTTCTAGACTGCTATACAACTATCCAATTGAGATAATTAATCAACTATTATTTAAATGTATGCAAAATTTTATTTGAAATATTGGCTGGTAGTTAAACGGCCGGAAGTATTTGTGAAACATTTTGAAGAAAAAGTCTCAATAATATCGTAAATTATTAAAAGAGAGATATTAAATAAATTAATTTTGAAAAAGGTTTGAAAAATAACATTCAGATTTGTTCTGAGAGTTTATATTCATTGTCAAGATTAATTTCTACTATAATATCAGAGAATTTTTATGGGGAGTCCAAACTAACAATTGGTGCTCACTCAAATCTCAGCCAGAGATGTAAAATGCGTTTGTCAGTAGGTGAATTTCGGTAATTCGTATTAGGTCAGAAAAAGCATGCCTAAATATCAAAAAAGATCTCCAGACATCTCCCAAATAGTAAATATTCTCAGTCGTTGACGACTGAACAGAATTATGAAATATTTTCTCTGAAGCAACTGACGAAATTGCGTTAAGAAAAATGGACAATTTAATATTTGATAAATGCTCAAATATGCAACGGAGGTTTCTCTTAATTTCGGTCATTATAAAATAAGTGACACAACTAGAAAATGAGAAATGATAGAAAGTTCTTTCTAATATGTAACATATATACATTTACTAGATTATTGAGCACAACCGGTGGGCCGCATGTGACCTGCCAATATTTTTCGTGAGGCCCACGACCGCTTATAATGGTATCGAAAATGCTAAAGATATTTTACATTATTCGTTAATTTTTTTGTTGTGATCATTACGAATTTTTAAATATGTATTTATTTCTGTCATTTTTATAATGAAATACTGTGTCTACGTCTTAAAAGTTTTGTTACTGAGGCCCGCAGGCCAACACCTCTTATAACAGAAGGCCGATGGACCAAGTAATGACGTCATCGTAGATAGTCCTTTGTCTAGAAATATTCTTAGAAATTTATTTCTCCACTAATGACCTTGCTGCCAATATCCGGGTCTCTCTATGCCCGACTTCGTTTAATGGCCTTGCTGTCAGTATCCGGGTCTGTTTATGGCAGTGTTTTAGTTTCCCATAGATATACATTTCAAAAACTTCTTTTCTAAATTCCTACATTGAATAACCATACTTGAAATGGTATGCCCTAAGTAAGCATTTACATAAATGACATCCAACTAAGAACAGACTTATTTCAATTCTCTTTTGTTTAAATTTTAATTGTTAATTTGACTTAAAACCAATTGCTGTTTATGTCGCAGTGTGAGAACAACACTCTTCGACATGTGTGAATAACTGAACAAGTGTAGAATGAACTAATGAAAATGGCAAGTCCCAGATGTACTGCAGAGTATTGCTGCACACCATCTTTGGGGATAATGCCACGCTCTCCACTACCTACGGTCGGGGCAAGTCAGTGCCATAAAGACACAGCTCATCCATGACATCCTATGGCGAACAGTCCTATAGAGGGAAAGCTCACCCAACGGTCAAACCCAAAATTTAATCTGTTCCCAGGTTAGTCACAAAAATGGATATATAAATCCAAGTTGAATCGGTCCCCAGGGTGGAGACTCTTAGTTTGACTATTCCATAGATAAGCCCGTTGACCTGGGATCCCACTCCCAGTCGCAAGCCCGCAACTTCGTCCTCTTCATCGTAGCCGGATCCCACAACCCAGTTTGCCATTCAGCTGTAATCTTTGAATTCTCAGAGACTGCGAGGAGCACGCTTGACCGGCACCCTCCAACATCAGTCAGTGGCCCTCCAAAAACTGTCCATCGGTCGTCAAACTACTGGTGCGCACCAGAAACTGCAGAGCCCGAACCTCAACTGCACAGAGGCACCTTAAGCCCCCCACCAACGCACACGACAGAAAAAATTAATATGCCATGCCGGGACTGAAACTGACCTGGCAGTTAAATTGTTATGGCAAGTGAACGCGATACCACTGCAACTTCTCCATTTCAGAATAATCTAACGAATTAAATATTTTGCAAGGGTGAAATTTAAAGTCTGATTTTATGATTTATAACCTTTAAAAAATTGCTCTCTCTGCCGAAGCATCATAAAAATTTTCTTGTGATATGCAATTCACTGTATAGAAAATATTTGTATGGACAAATATATATTTAAAACTTTGTAGTAAAATCGATGCTAATGGTATCAGAACAAATCTTTTTTTGTTACTAATTTTAGATTGTGAAACCGAACCACTGTTACTGCTGAGATTATTTAAACTAGAATACTGGTTTACGTAACTTGCCCCATTGAGTTCACTGATATCTGTAGTAATTTTAGGAATGTCGGAATTTCCTTAAAGTCTTTACTACGTTGAAAGTGTTTGGGATCGTGTGGAAAATTAACTGCTATTTTTATCTCTTTGAAAGGCTCAGGGTTTGATGCGACATCTGTTGGTAGAGTTATCAGATAATTGGTAAAATTCTCTTATTCCATTTTCTGAAAGAAATATTTCTGTAAACGTGGTACAGAAGTCCAGCAGGTCAGAAGAACTCCATGAACATAAAACTGGGATACGTGGAACATCAAAAACCGAACAGTAAGGGTTGGGTTGTTTCACCTCTGATCGGCACTTTTTTGCACACCATGGGCTAAATGGCCAGGTCACATGGACCCCGAAGCTTCAGAGAAGTTTGGGAGAGGGGACCCACTGGAACAGCTGTTGGGAGACAGATGGTAGCCTCCCGTCAAGGCCATGCAGCGTGTTATTTAACGTGCACAGGATATGGCTCTCCCGCACACGGGGCCACGGCTTAACGTCCCATCCTATGGACGGCGGCCTTTCCAAGCCCATCGGTGTCCCCTACTGACCGTGGGCAGGGCGGGGAATTTTGCGGACATAAATCTCAACGCTGACCCAGCTGGGACTCGAACCTGGGAACTACAGATTACGAGCCTGGCGCGCTACCGACACAGCCACCCCCGCCTTGAACAGCAAAGGATTGTCACAGTTTTTTTTTTTTTTTTTTGAAGCTGAAGAAAGGCCGTTTGAACGAGAAACCACTTGCCCTGAAGTGGCTGTCATTTCGGTGTTTCAGAAACAAATACGTTTTCAAAAAAAGTTTTTAATTTTTCAGTCTTTTGATACGCTTGTAACCAAATGATTTTGCTTACAATAATTCATAATTTGTGATGGTAAATTTTGAAATGGACGACAAAAACACCCTGGGACAAAGATAGAGAAAAAAAAACCATGACACTCAGAAAGTTAGAAGAAAAACACTCCCAAAGAATATGTAAACCATATTTTTGGATTACGTTTAAGTCCATATAGTACAAGCAACATTTCCAACTGCAGAAGGCCGGTGTACCAACCATGACTGTGAATTTGACAACAATCGAAAATTTCTTTATTTCAGTTTCATTTATGCTTGAAAAAATGCAACATTTTACTACTTAATGCCAAACTTTTAGTATGTAATAATCTATTTTGAATAGCGGCGGGGGTGGCTAGGGCGGTAGCGCGCCAGGCTTGCAATCTGCGATTCCCAGGTTCGAGTCCCAGCTGGGTCAGCGTTGAGATTTATCTCCGCAAAATTCCCCGCCCTGCCCACGGTCAGTAGGGGACACCGATGGCTTTGCATAAGGCCGCCATCCGTCAGGTGGGATTTTAAGCCGTGACACCGTGTGAGGGAGAGCCATACCCTGAGCACGGTAAAGAACACATTAGATGGCCTTGACGGGAGGCTACCATCTGTCTCCCAACAGCTACTCCAGTGGGTTCCCTCCCCCAACCTTCTCTGAGCGTTCGGGGACAATTTGACCTGGCCATTTAGCCCATGGTGTGGAAAAAATTGTCGCTCGGAGGTAAAACAACCCAACCCAAAATCTCTTTTGAATATGTATAATAATAGATTAATGAATTCTATTTCCATCCAAAAATTTGCCTGTAAAGTATTCTCTACCGCCATCAAATATTTAGAAAGAATTTAAAATGAAATTATATGCGATATGTTTTGCCTTAGTCGTAAATAAAAAATGGAAATACAGAAATGTTTCTACTGCTGAAATGTATTAATATCTAATTAGTATTTAGCAAAGTTTAATTATCATGTTAATGGAACCTGCTAATAGATTTCACAAGCAATGCTCCTTTTTAACCATGTTTGCTGTTACAGAACTGAAGATATATTGATAGACTTTGTTGTCTTCCGTGTTTATGGTGTAAGCATATATATTATTTCTGTTTAAGAGAAGATTAAAATCACATTAAATAACGGAGAAAGATTTTCATCAATGATTCGTTTTGATCGATCCTCATTTGGTTAGAATTTCAGATAAAATGAATCAGCCGTATAGCCGAAGTCAGAGATACACAAAGCATTCGTCGAATACCATTCGACGAATGCTTTGTGTATCTCTGACTTCGTTTCGTAAAAGGGTATTCGACGAATACATCCTGGAACCGGGATTGTCCTATATTTCTAAACTTTCATTGCTGAATTGCGAGAAGACTGTTCGACATTCCGCAATAAATTGTTAAAGTCGCGCTTTTTTGACGTGTACAGCATAACGCTTTCATGCACGAATCTGAAATTTGCAAACACAGACTTCATATATATATTATAAAAATTTAACTTGTTTTGCATTCATAAATAATTTAGTTCCTTCTTAAAGGCGAAACATATTAGATATTTCAAAAGAGTGTGAAGTTGAGTTTTTGTTAAGTAACTAAAAATAACCTCATATAATATTTTAGTTAAACAATTTACCGGTAGTTTCTCTAGCAGGAAGTATAATTATGCTGATGTGAAAAGTTTCTCCCACAAAAAAATACCGATCATTAAAAACATCTCAAAACAATTATCGTTGCCACGCAGAAATCGGACCCGCAACTCTCTAGATACATGTCAGAGTGCTCTACTGTTAAACCATCAAACCATAACCAACAAAAGTAAATTCTTCCAGAATAAGACCTATAAATCTTTCACTGAGATGTGGTGGACCTTCTGCCATCTATACATCAGGAGAGTCAACTTTTTCCAGTTGTTGCTAATGACTGCACGACCACACCTGGAGTCGGATCTATTTCTATTCTCGCCGAGCGGTATGCAAGCGACCGCAAGCAAGAGCCAAGTCAAGTAGCCGCTGACGAATAACGTAGTTAGAACAGCTGGGCGAAAGTGAGCCTTTCTTGGCATTTTTTATTAGGTGCGTTGGCGAGATTGGCGACTACAAACTTTTAAATTTAGGGCGTGATTGCCCTTGTCTTTATGACAAGACGCATAGAAATTAAACAAAATATGTAGGAATCGATGGCTTCACAGCTGATCAATGTTTCAGGTTCTATGTGTTTTGCATTTTCAAAATTTTCCATTGTTAGAGAGCACTATTACAACTTTTAGATTTGAAAAGTGTCAATAGTTCATCGATCATTTCAAACCCCAGAAGAATATATCGAAAAACCAAAACATAAGTGCATGCATGCCCGGATCTAGAAAACCTTCGAGGGAGGGAGGGGTGTAAACGCAATCTATCCAGAAAAATGTAAAAGGAAGGGGAGTGAAGAGATTTCATTTTCAATGCAGTATAACATTTGACACTCCGTTTTCCAATTTTTTAAAATATTTATGTGCGTTGAATTTTAATATTTCGTAATTTTTTGCTTCTTCTACACTTAGCAGCATTCTGAGAGGACAATGCCCTTCTCCTAGATTCGGCCATTGATGCATGTATAAACACAGATCAGAAAGTAAAAACACTAGCTATTATTCAATAGGAACTGAAAACAATTGTGAAGCAACTTACTTTATAGTTAGCGCCAATCTTTCGGCTGGAGAAATGGACTTTCTGAAATTTGTGTCCTTCTTTGCTATAAGTGGTTCAACAAGAGCTAAAACCGGTTTTAACTGAACAGATGATATATATGCAAAAAATTTTGGTAATGTTCAGGGTCAGCCTCCTGAATAGTAGGGATTAAATTGTGGAAATCGCGTACTCTTTCTCTATCGTTAAAAATCTCGCGAACCCATTTTTTTCTATTTTTTTTTTACCACTACGTCTATGATTAGCGAAGGAAAGTGATATTAACCGTTTACGAAAGAACGAACTTCTTTTCCTGGACATTATCTTTAAAATAGAGTGAAAGCAATGTCAGAAAGCCCGTTAGATCTCGCAGAACATAATCTCCATAAACATAACTTTCTCTTCATAACTGGACCACTTTCCAGGTTGTTTGAAGCGAGAACCAATGAGCTTAGTTTTTTATTGCAGACCGCGCGTTTAATTGCGGGAAATCACAGTGCGTTTGCGACGCGGCGAACGGCATGTGTGAAGAAGCCTTTACCTTTCCTTAATTATTGTCCGTTCATGATTGTATGCTGGTGCTGTATGTGAGCGAAATACCCCGTTCTTGTGTGAACAATATAGACCATTGTTGTTACATTTATGGCGAAGATATTTTCGATTCGCAGAGGCGTGAAATAACGCACGTCATCAAAAAGGCAAACCACCTTTACTTTGGGTGTAAGATTGGAGATCACAGAACAGCTATTACACACTATATGCGGAGCCCAGCTGCGCATATAGTGTGGAATAGCTTATGCCAAACTTATGACGCCACTTTAAGAAGACCTACCATAGAGACAATTCTTATAATTTTGATCCTAATATTACGGGTAAATTCTTGTGCTAATTCTTCTTCAACATAAACTATTATTCCGGAAATCACTCGGGGCCTTCCGCTCCTCTCGTCCGGAAATTCTTTTAAGAAAGGTCCGTGTACTACTTCGAAGAGTTCTCCCAACTGAGTATGGAAAACCGAAATTTCAAAAGCAAAACCATAGAATTGCCAGTAATCTTTAATTGGAGGTCAAATAAACATTCCACAAACATTGCAAAGTTTTCTGAAGGAAGGAGGTAGTTCAGTAGAAACTGAAATTTCTTGATTAACATTATTAAAATTTTAAGAGCGTTCAATCTCCTAATGCAGAAACATCGTGGCACTATTTGGGCTCTAAATCAAATTCTGTCAATCAAATTAGTATCCTTTAAAAATTGTAAAATTAAATTAAATGTATATTTTCTTTTTTTATCAAATTCTGGTGTCCCAGTAGATCTTTGAGTGTAAATTCCTTAATTCCAATTTCTTTCAGTGAGTGAAACATTTGATCTCTATGAGTGTCAAATTTGCTGCAATTAAGTAACACATGAGAGACTGTTTCTTTTGTTCTACATGTATCACAGGAAGATGACTCGGCTCTGTTCATCTTATGCATTTGATCATTCAGTCTTGTGGTCCCTGTTCTGAGCCTGGTAATGGTCACTATGTCGTTTTTAGTCAGTCCGAAATCTTGAAATGGATCAATGGTTTGAGTAATCAAACTCCTATGATTCAGATGTGAGGAAGAATGAACTTTAAAATAATGCCTCTTAGAATATTGAGCCAGTTTTCACGCAATAACGCTTCCTTAGCAATTATGTCAACAATTTCATTTCCTATAACGCCGACGTGGCTGGAAATCCACTGCATTTTTAACTCAATACCACTTTCATCATTTTATTCGCCATCTTCAAAATATTGCAAAAAAGCTTAATGTAGCTAGATCTTCCCTGATCTCCTTGTGAAAATTGAATAAAAAAAAATAAATAAATACCCCCTCAAGCAGCTGCTTGCCACAGAGGTCTGACAGGAGCCTGCCAGTTTATATGCCATAGTAGAAGGTCTGAGAGGATGGCAGGACCTCAGCAGAAATACGACACATACATCCATGCCTTATCCGGGGCTCAAACCCAGGTCCCGTAGATCAGTAGCCAAGCGTGCTAACCACTCGGCCACGGGACGGACATGTTGGAAGAGAATATTGGGTCTCCTTAGAGAAAGAGTTGGGTAACTGATCGGCAATCAGACAAAATAACTACTTGGTCACAGGACAGAGTAGTAGCCCACTTAAGGGCCATTTCTATGGCTACAAATTCAGTTGTGAAAACTTCTCTTTGGCCCGGTAGTCTAACTGCTAAATGAATATTCTGATCTGGGATCCAAACTGCAGCAGCCGCTCTTCCCTCATCTTTCTTCACAGAGCCACCCGTAAATAGTTTTGTAAAGGAAGCATAATTTGCCTCAATTAAAGTTTCAGCTAAATTCTTGAGTACATAGACATCTTGATTTTTCTTAGTAGTAATACCCTGTATCGTACGAAAACAAGGAATGTTTTCAAAAATCCATGGGGGCAAATCATCCCATTGGTCCACTGGTCGCTGCAGGCCCCGAACGTCTTCGAACAGAGAAACCCTCTGATTACTTCATAAATAGGACATGTTTTATTCAGAGAATGACTGAAAATCTTCTCAACCAGTGGGTTAGTTCTCTGTTGTTTTCATTCTTAAAAAGTGTTGGAAGAGGATATTGGGTCTCCTTAGAGAAAGAGGTGGGTCAGATAGATCCTTACGGCTCTATTTTGAATTTTTGTCCATTTTTTTAACTAATGTGCAGCTAGCATTTTCCAAAAGAAATCCTCCATATATTCCAGTCTGGATGTTATTAAGACTTTATGAATGTTTAACATTTGTTGAATGGAGGATCCTCGTTTCGTCGGAGCCAGACATCGCAGGATATTTACGAAGGGTCTTGTAGTTTCTTCCATGAATTCGATGTATTTTGGCCATTTCAGTTTTGAATCTAGTAAAACTCCGAGAAAGTTGTGAAATTTAACAACCTTTAGTATTGTATTGTTCATCCTTAACTGTAAAGAACGAAATTTGCGGAGGGAGCAAAAGGGGAGCACTACAGTTTTTCTGGTGACACCTGCAGTCCCCATTTATCGAAGTAAATTTCTAACTTCAAAACAGTTTTCTGATGCTGTTCCTCCAATGATTGTAAATTTCTTCCCGATATCCATATTGCGATATCATCAGTAAAAACAGAGAACTTTATTTTAAAAAATTATTCGCATTTATTTTCAAATATATTAATGCTATTAATACAAGTAATTTTTCACCTAAATAAAGTATATTTATAGATAAACATTAGCATAAAGAATATCACAGAGTCCAACAGTAATAATATTAGAATCAAAACTGTAAGAAGTGTTATATGTTAGGATTATTTAAGCTGACGTCATAATTTGGTCCTCTAACTTTTTGTTATAACAGGTGTTGGTTGGAACACTGCGTGTTCGCAGCTGGGTAAATAGTAAAGGCGGTCAATGCAATATACCATTCCTATGATACGGCGGGAACCAACTAAACCACGTGAGGGACTGTTACTATTGTATGAAACCTTCACTGGGAAGCAGTATCACTAAAGAGAAAAAAAAACAGACAAAATCGCACGAACCTTTTTTTGTTTACCTGATATTTGTGTAGCTTTTCAAAATAGAGTTAGGTTACAATTGGTGACATTTTTGGGACTAGATTTTTTTTCTTAATGCCATTCCATTACCCATTTTCTGTCTGTTGTTCATTTCAAATTTCAGCTCTATGCGTCCAACTGACATTAGTCTATTCAAAATGTCTGAACTTTACTTATAGCTATCGCGTATTAACCATGTGGGAAAGATTTTGAAAATTTTTCATATTTGCGCATCATCTCTGACTGAACATGAAATGACGAATGCAGATGTATTTTAACATTTGAGAAGTAGGAAGACGAATGCAGATGTAATTTAACGTTTGAGAAGTAGCAAGACGAATGCAGATGTAATATAACATTTGAGAAGTATCAAGACGAATGCAGATGTATTTTAACATTTGTGAAGCAAGACGAATGCAGATGTAATTTGACATTTGAGAAGTAGCAAGACGAATGCAAATGTATTTTAACATTTGAGAAGTAGCAAGACAAATGCAGATGTATTTTAACATTTGAGAAATAGCAAGACGAATGTAAATGTATTTTAACATTTGAGAAGTAGCAAGACGAATTATCCACGTCATGTTTAAAGTCTGATTAACGTTAACTGACACACAGATGAACTCACAATCTGGGAGTGGCTGTATGAATTTTGCATACTTGCATAATGATGGACTGTTTCTGTTGATCATTAATTCTACGGATATATTATACTTGAAATTAACATGAATTTGAATTTCAAAACAATGGAAAAATCCTGAACTTCAATTTAGCAAATGTATTTCAATTAAAATTTATTTCATACCTTTATTAAGTTACAACGGTCTTTTCTTAAACAGAAAAAAAATGCAAAATTTTCTTTCAAATTTTGTTTTCTTTCCATTAATAGAATTTAATCTTTACCCAAGAAAAGCTAATCATTTTTCTACCTGTCAGCAATTTCTTTAATTTATTATAAATAAAAATTTATGAATAATATAGGAAAAAAAAGTCACTGCTGTTTTGTCATTTCTAGGAACACCGTATGGGTGAAACTTCAAATGTTAATGTACATGAAATCTTTCTAATTTATGATTCATATTAAGTCGATATTATTACAAATCTCAACATTGCCGTGTTAAAATGCTTTCCTTATTCTCATTAAGTCAGATTAATGCCAAATCTCCTCCTATTCGTCTTGAAAGTCGAGAAATCAACTCTTGATTCAGTAATGTAAATTTTCAGAACTAATATTCGACCAAAAAAGCGACAAATTTTTGTTTCTTCTGAAGCGAATGGAATAGCTACGAATTATTCATACCAATTGCTATCATGGTACGTCAAGCTTTCAATCATTATTGCATAATCTATTACAGAATGATATTTAATTGTAATGTTTCGCATTTTAATTCATTTTACGCTCCTGGTGAATAGGAAAAAAATCGAATTATTGCTTAAATATATTTTGTCTGTCTGTTCTTGAACATTTAACATTCCGTTTTGAAGAGAAAGCAATTTCTCTTCAAAATGGTTGGGTAAATAGGAATGAAATTTGCTCTTGCGTTTTCTTTAATCATCCATTAGTCAGAAGTTCATCTTTTAAAAGAGTTAAATGGTTTAGAGTAAGAAGAGAAATTTCCATCCATCTTTCCGCATGGTGGAGAGAGGAAAATCCAACACATACTCGTTGAGAAAAAAGGGAAAAATACTTTCTGTGTTTGATAGATACCAATTAGCTAAATGTTTTCTAGAAAATTGTGTAATTAAAAGAAATGTTTTTGCCATTTCCTGAATTATCCATTAGTTTAAATTCTACCGTTAAATTGACGATCTACCGCAATAGACGAAAGAAAGAAAAAAGACTTTGTTGGTTTGGCTACTTTCTGCAGTTCATTTTGATTTTGACACACGATGCTGCATCATTTTCTTTCTTAAAGTAGAAGTTTCCGTACTTTTCAGTTTCATGTTACAACGTTTTATCTGTCATCCATGGATGAAACCTTATTATTCCATTTGAGTTTGAGGATAGCCATCGCAGAAACCTCCTTTTCCTCTTTACTGTAATTCATTAATGAACTCAAGAAGGTCTTCGACAATTTCTCTGTTTGCGAGAGTTGTTCTTGTTTTTATACGCTGTGAATGCCACAGTTAAAATTATTCCAGCTTATGCCATAATTGCACCATACAGAGTATTTCAGAGTTGATTTGGAGCGGGGGTTGCTCAGTCGGTAGGGCGCCAGGCTCGTAATCTGCAGTTTCCAGGTTCGAGTACCAGCTGCGACAGCTTTGCGATTTCCCTCCGCAAAACTTCTAAACCCTGCCCACTGTGGCATGGAAATGCCTCCGTCCGTCGGGTGGGACGGCGTGAGTGGGAGCCCCGTGTGTGGGAGTGCTCTACCCTGTGCATGTTATAGAACATATTGGATGGCCTTGACGGCAGCTACCATCTTCTCCCAACAGTTGTTCTAGTGAGTTCACTCCCCCGACCTTCTCTGAGCCTTCGGGCAAAGAATGTAGAGGGAGAAGAAGTTAAGCTTCCATAGAGATTAATGTGAAATCGAGTATCGTGCATTTGGCGTAGAGGTGAAACGAACATTACAGGGGACGAACGCTTTTGTAATTACATGTTACTGTCAACTTCCATTCTCTTCGCTTTTCCTATGTAATAATTTCCCATTGATATCTTTGCAGAGTATATTAATATCAATTCTGTTTCCTGTTTCTATGTAACCAAGAAAGCTTCTAATTGGAATAATTTATTCTATAAATTAACTTCAGGCAAATTTCAAATCTTCTCTATCCGTTCAGTTTATAATTGTTGGTTCAACGAAAAATAATTCCAATGGAGAAAATAAACCTTTATTAAAATCATGATATTATTTTTTTCAAATACAAAGTGCAGTTACTTTTTTTTCCTTTTTTAAAATATAAATTTTTGATGCATAATTCCTTTCCTCATTGTTTGCTTCCCAGCTTAAACGAATACACTATACGAATCGAAACACCACTTGAGGTCGCCCCTTACGCTTTGTGAAAGCTGAACTTCTTTTCCTTATACGTTCTTTGCTTTCGGGATAATTTTGACCTGGCCATTTAGCCAATGGTGTTATAAAAAGTCAGAATTTTTTCGTGTAAAAATTTGAAATTCATATAACTACATATCCGTTAATTTCTGGATAATTATATAACTTCTCTGCAATTCTTGACCGGACGTTTTTAACTAATATTCTACAAAACATCGAGCTATTGTTTTCACTTTTTCCTGCGTATATAAACATTCAAATATTTTCTTTTTAGACAAAAAATATATAATACTTTTTCATCTGGGCAGGTACCAAAGAGATATTAGAATTGTCACATTCCGAATCTTCCAATAATTTCAATTTCAAATAATTTCAATTGCTTACAATATCTAGTTATTTCTAATATTCTTTCAGTAATTTAAAACCCTCGGTGTCCTGTTAACAAATTTTGACATTATTTTACCTCTGCGATATTGCTTTTAGATCCTATCTCCCAGGGATTTCTAAGAGTTACTACAAAAGATATTAATTATGCGCCAAGATTAGCTGATATCAGACTGCTAGTTAACTTTTTTTTATTGCGGAGCGTTCTCAATTCGGAGGAAATATTTTTCCCTATTTTGTAACTTTAATACCCGTTGAAGGTGGAATTAATCCAATATTCCGTCAAGGACATCCAGCGTGTACTTTAACGTGCACAGGGTATGGCACTCCCGCACAGGTGACCACGCCATAGTTTCCGAAATCAAGGACGTCGTCCTATCCAAGCCCATCGGTAGCTCTTACTGATCTTAAGCAGGGTGGGGAGTTTGGCGGAGATAAATCTCAACGCTGACTCGAACCTGGGAATATCATAGCGTTTAACGTCGGATTGAATATCATAACGGATTAAGATTGATCCTAGTAAGATAGAAGCTGTAAGAGACTGGCCTCCATCTCAAGATGTTCATCAACTTCGTAGTTTTATTGGACTTTGCACCTACTACAGAAGATTTGTCAAGGGTTTCTCCAACATCGCAAGGCCATTACATCGTCTGACAGAGTAGGGCCAGCGGTTCATATGAACCATCCAATGTGAAGTAGCCTTCCAACAATTGAAGCAGGCTCTTTCCACAGCATCAGTGTTAGCATGTCCACAAACTGAAAAACAGTTCATAATAGATACTGACGCAAGTAACACAGAAGTTGGTGCTGTACTTTCACAACAACAAGACGGACAAGAAAACGTTATTGCATATTTTAGGAAAACTCTATCCAAACCAGAAAGAAATGTTAGCAAACTGTTAGCAATAGTAAAAGCAATAGAATATTTTCATCATTATCTCTATGGCCAGAAATTTCTTATACGTACTGATCATGCTGCTTTTTAAATATCGTCACACTGGGTCTGGACAGATATTAAAAAAGGGGGAAATTTAAATATATTTCGTTTAAAGTGATTTGATTTGTTTAACATTTAACTACAAACAATTTAAGTATAGATCATAATAAGGCAATTTAGTTACAAAGATTCTATTAATACGTTATAAATACTTTAGAACTAATTACTAAAATTTTGAAGAATAAATAGCTACCATAGGAATTTTAAATGATATAATTTCATCTGTTTTAGTGATATAATTCACATTTTTATTAGTCTAGAAATATTTAACCATCGTTTCTTCTGTTAGTGGTACGAGCTAAACACCTGCCTTTTGCTGAAAAGAGAGTAGAATCATTTAAGCCTAACATGGATACTTTAAATAATTTCCATGCTGATATTTATGAATTATTTTAATGTAATACTAGTTGTAATAATACATGTGAGGTGTCGCTGTATAACTCTCATTGCTTCTACAAACTCTAAGCTATAAAATTACGTCTTCCAGATATCAGTTTTGTTATGGTTATGTGAAAGACTGTTTCTTCACCACACCCTTAAAGAAACATAAATTAAAAAAGAATTAAAAAAATACCTCTCTTCCTACATTTTGATTATTTATTTGAAGCAGACCACGACATTGGAGACGTCACAAGCATTAATTTAAGATACGACGCATTAAAGTGAACCCCCCGAAAATCTGCCCTCCCCCCATCTTATCATGGGGAATAGTGGAGCAAAATTGGAAAAAATTTGCGACCGTCATTGTCAGGCTAGAGGCCTTTTTACATATTTTTTTTGTTCATGATTTGTATATTATTTTGGATTTCACCAAAATAGGCATATGCTACGTGAGAGGCCTCTGTCCCGGTATCTGGAAAGTTAATTGAAGTAGAAGTGCCCCGAGGGGACGGAGGTCACCCAACTGCTAGCGGACTTCCCAGATGGTCAGGCGGAGAGAGAAAGAGAAAGGGTTGGCAACAACGAGGAGGAAGACAGAGCCAGTCGAAGAACGAAAGCGGGCAGACATAAAATTGTAAAGCTGGTAAATGCCGACTGGTAATAACGGCATTGGGCTCTGTGAATACAGCTGAACAGGCATAGTAAGCCGGTGTTGTTTTAATCTATGTAATTGAGAATATGTCCTCATCCATCAAGCATGTTTGGAAGGTTAAATAAATATTTGTTATTTTAAAGTAAAGGCTGAAGTTGAACCAATTTATTGGGGAGGAGCCTCAGTATTGAGTCCCTGCAATTGTGATAAAATCTTTGATTTTTGTTCCGAAAGACTCTTTCACACGTCGCGTATTGTGATCGAACCGAGGGACGTTCCTAAGTGGTCCCAATAGACCGACAAACGAAGAAGTAACATCACAAAGTGGCGCAGCCGACAGTACGCAACAGAGGTGAAAGTAGCGGCGAAGGTGACGGAAGAGTTCCGACATCCATTGTGAGCTGACCAGAACAAGGCTGATACTGCCAAGAGTGTCCTGCAGTGTGCTTCTGGCGATAGAATAGCTGTGAAGGTACCTGAAGAATCGTGCATCACGTTCGAACTGTGGAAAAAGCTGTGAAGGTGATGGAAAAGTTCAACATCCACTGGGAGCTGACTAACGCAAGGCTGATACTGCCAAGAGTGGTCCGACTGTGTGTTTCAGGTGGCAGACTGACGAGGCGATTCGTTCCTGTCGTCACATCGGAGGTAAGTATCCTCTTACTCTAGGGGTGAGTAGTTAGATACGGCAGAGGCCTGTACGAGCTAAAATGGAGCTTAGGAGCGGTCGTGATAGGGAAAGGGATGAGTTAAGGCGAGGCTACACAGACAGGGATAGCGCGCAGGGTGGTGCTTTGGGGAGTGACCGGGGAAGCGAAGAGGTGACAATAGACAGAGAATCTGATGCTGCGGAAGACATGAGAGGGTTGAGGGATTATGGCAATGACAACGATACGGATAGGCTGCGGAGCGGAACCAGAAAGCAGAGAGCTAAAGAAAGGATTGGATATGATTTTGAATTAGAGAGGATGAGGTTAGAGATGCAACTGAGAAGGGAAGAGAGAGAGGCAGCAGAAAGAGAAAGAGAAAAGGAGAGAGAGCATGAGTATAGAATGCTGGAACTGCAAATGAGGAATGCAAACGAGGAGAGGGGTGATGTGCGAATGGCGGCAGTTTCTAGTAATCCAGCAGATGCGCGGCTGGCTAATTATATAAAATTATTGGGAAATATGTTAGCCGGAAGCCCTAAAAACCCAGAAGAGGTGATAAATCTCTTTGAGACAGCGGAAAGGGGATTTAAGATATATGAAGTACCAGAGGAGTTTCAAGGCAAAGTCATCATTTCTTTTCTAGATGGTAAATATGCAAATCACATTTTTCGAAAATTAAGTGCAGAGGATTTTGCTAATTATAAGAAAGTTAAAGAGGCTGTATTAAAAGAGTTTAAGCTCACTCCTTCTGCGTACAAGAGAAAGTTTGAAACTATCACTAAAGAACCGTGTGAGTCATATAATCAGTTAGCCTCGAGGCTCAGAAATAACTGGGATTACTACGTCCGCAGTAGGAAGGTGACAAAATTTGAGGAGCTTATGGATCTGATAGTGTCGGATAAATTACGTGATAGCCTTCCTCAAGACACTCATGCTTACGTAGTACAGAAAGAGGCGGAGTCATGGGCAAAAGCAGACGAAATAGCCACGTGGGCAGAAATCCATCTAGCCAGTGTAAACGAAACGGAAGAGGTCCTAACTTTTAAAGAGGTAAGGCATAGACAATATGCAGAACGTGCTGTTTCCCCCCAGCAGAGGATAGACTCAGAGAGAAATTATTCGAGCAGAAGGTATCAATCGGCAGTTAATTTTGCTGAATATAGAAATGTCCCAAAAGTAAGGAGGTGCCATAAATGTAGATCTGACGAACATTTGATGAAAGATTGCCCACTGAGAACTGGGGACCGTGAGAGCCGAACTCAGGTGTACCAAGTTAGCACCTTGGATCAGAATTCTGAAGATGTTTGTGTGGCAACAATAGGAAGGGTTACGACACATTCAAAGCCAAGTCCAAGCAGTCGAGTAATGGGACAGGGAGAGATACGTATCCCAGTAGATTATGAAGAGGTTCGAATCAGATGTGGCGAGAGACAGATAGAGCAGTAGTGGATTCGGGGGCAGACCTGACAGTAATCAGAAGGGGTATGCTGAACGAAGAAAAACACCCGGTAAAAGACCATCTGTTGCTGCATGGACCGTTTGGTGATGCCAAAAGGGCAGAGGTAAAAGAGCTGCCTTTAAGTTTGACTGATGGCTCAGACAATAGCATTGGGAGTGGCGGAGAAATTAAAGTGCTATGCGCAGTAGTAACAAATCTGCGGAAGGAGGTACTTCTGAGTGTGGAAGCATATGGTAAGTTAATTAGAAAGAAGGAGAGAAGGCCTGTAACTGGTAACCCCAGGAGGAAAATCCACGAGCCGTGGGCCAATAGAGGAAGCTACTATGAAAGAGGTAGAGAAATTCCAGTTAGAAAAAGGGAAATGTATGCTCCATGGAGACCATCCAATCAAAGCCGTCCTATCTCCCGGCCCAAACATGTGCAGCAATCTGTCAGACTCGATGTCTACGATGATCAAAATTATGCAGGGGAGGGGGCGAACATGGCAAATGGAGGTAACAATGGGTCAGGCCGACGCCAATGTCGACGACTTTCAGCCTGTAGAGTCAGAGGGTACGTACGGGAAGGTGATATCTAGGTAGTCACGAAAGGTGTGCATATTCTTTCACATGGGATGTCACCTGTGAACGAATGAACACCGCCAGTACGGCATACCTTCGTCAAAGACAGTTATTACTGAGAGAATTAATTTATAAACTGTTTACTCTCGGACAACTACTTCAGTCACAAGGTTTTTTTTTGTTTGAAGAAAAAAGACAATATTTAGACTCAGTGCACCAAGATATACCTAGAAGTTATTTTATATTTAAGTGTAGTGTACATAGATGTGCAAAAGATGTGCCAATTTGCAGAGAATTTATAGAATTCCTAAAGCGATTTCGAACTCTGAAGTTGTGGCATTGAACTCTCAGATTTACGCGAAAATGAACTCTAATTTTTAGCGTTCAACTTGACTGGCAGGGAGGTGTCAGGCTAGAGGCATTTTTAGATATTTTTTTTGTTCATGATTTGTGTATTATTTTGGATTTCACCAAAATAGGCATATGCTACGTGGGAGGACCTCTGTCCCGTCATCTGGAAAGTTAATTGAAGTAGCAGTGCCCCGAGGAGACGGAGGTCACCCAACTGCTAGCGGACTTCCCAGATGGTCAGGCGGAGAGAGAAAGAGAAAGGGTTGGCAACAACGAGGAGGAAGACAGAGCCAGTCGAAGAACGAAAGCGGGCAGACATAAAATTGTAAAGCTGGTAAATGCCGACTGGTAATAACGGCATTGGGCTCTGTGAATACATCTGAACAGGCATAGTAAGCTGGTGTTGTTGTGATCTATGTAATTGAGCATATGTCCTCGTCCATTAAGCATGTTTGGAAGGTTAAATAAATATTTGTTATTTTAAAGTAAAGGCTGAAGTTTGAACCAATTTATTGGGGAGGAGCCTCAGTATTGAGTCCCTGCAATTGTGATAAAATCTTTGATTTTTGCTCCGAAAGACTCTTTCACACGTCGCGTATTGCGATCGAATCGAGGGGACGTTCTAAGTGGTCCCAATAGACCGACAAACGAAGAGGTAACATCACAGTCATTATATGAGCTTTCATTTCACACCTAATTCATAACAGTAGGCCCTCGCGTTCGGAACATACATATGGTAGAATGACTTTCATATTACCCGTTTTTTACTGGGGAAGGAAGCATGGAGGTAAAATTTCCTATTGTTTAACACACTCTCCATGTCACAAGTTCTCATTCGAAACATAGCTTGTTACTTTCCGCATTCACGTTCAGGAGATATAGGGGAACAATCATTTCAAATTTTCCGCCTTTTCAGGAGAGACGAAAGCAAGGGGGGGGGGGGGGGGTAATGTTTCATAGCCTAGGACATTCCCTGTGTCAGAAGCTTTCATTTGACGTATAGCTGTTGTTTTCGGCTTTCATTTGACGTAAAGCTTGTTTTCTTTCGGCTTTCATTTGACGTATAGCTTGTTATTTTCGGCTTTCATTTGACGTATAGATTGTTATTTTCGGCTTTCATCTTCTGGAGATATAGTTTAAGAACTGTTTTCACCTTTCCCCTTTTTAAGGGGAGAAGAAAGTACTCATTTTAGACATAAAACGTAAAGTTTCTCCCTCACTTTCGTAAGATATGTTGAACAACATTTTGTCAAATCCTCAAGCCGAACAACCGAAAAATGTCGAAGCCAAAAGCAACAGGAAGATAAGTAAAAATTAAAAAATTATTATATTCCACACTTTATAACTCGAAAAATAAAACCAGACTTAAACTGCAAGCTCAAATTCTTCCACAAATGAAGGACATTGAAATCAATGTTTCAATCTCAAAAATAAATTTTATGTGCTGCTTTTAAAGCTCAAATCGTTGAGTGTACCAAGATCTTTATTTAGTTACGAATAGTTGTAGGTGGCGTTAAGAATAGTTCGATTTAGATTAACCCTAAGGCAGAAATGGTGTTTAGCCTCAAAAACTCTAGGTTAAGCAATGTGAAATGATATGTTTAATATATCTGATTCTTCAGTAGTAAAGAATCAAAGGACGTGTCTTGTACACATGGAACTCGTGAAATAACAGGCTAAAAAAACTGTTTCGCCGTGAGTGGAATTCGAACCACGTCTCCTTGAAACATGCCAGTTGTGTTAACCACTACAGCATCATCGTCTAATGTTTTCCGTAGTTCGTAGATCGTATAATCATATTCGATGTACCGGATAATAATTTTACCCCTAACCATCTCCATCAGAAAGATATGCCTATTTGGCATGATTAAAAATTAAATATATAAGTAAACCACCATAGGTGGTCCCCTAAGGGCAAACACAAGAAAAGCTAAAAGTAGCAGTAAAATTGTATAAGAAACCTAAAACCGCTAGGTCTCCTCAGAGAACGCTACCGTTTTAGACCTCTTGTACTTGTTCAAAACAGTATGATCGTAAAGAATCAGAGAAGAAATAATCTCATTGGGATTATTGCTTACAGGCCTCAAAAAATGTTTTTGAGCTGCGTTTTATATGTGTATATACATGGTCGATGCCCAGGTCTTTATGGAGTAGTCTGTTAGTGACAAACCAGGGGGCATCGACCGCAATTCTCAAAATCTTGTTCTGTAAGACCTGAATCTTACGAATATTGGTGGTGTAGTATTCGCCCATATAGGTGAAGCATAGAGAATCACCGGTCTGATGATAACGTTTTTTTTCAGCTGATGAGATATATAAACTTTCTGGATTTTTTTTTTGATTCGCACAGTGGCGCTATCTATCCGGGAAGTGGACAACTGTGTTTCCTCATAGAGATGGAATATAATATTTGTCATTCACGCTCATGGCGTTAAATTCGAAGTTGTACTTACCAATCAAAGATCAGCCGACTAAAAGACAAATCGACGAATGCGTTCGTTTTCATACATCAAATAGTAAGCACTTAAGATTTAAAACAATTCGTTCTCTGAATAGAAGAAAACGTTACTAGAACCTAAAACAATTTAATCAACACGGTTTTTCATAATGGAACAAGATATTTACCTTTATAAGTGATAGTCTAATCTTCGTGCCGGTAGTTCAAATGGTCAAAGGGAAAAAGAAAAAAAATAGCGAGGAAGTTCGAAGTTGATATGAATTTACTTCAATTTTTAGGTAACTGTTAGAAATTTTTCTAATTAAAAAAAGGATATGAAACTAATTGCGTATTAAAATTTTCTTTCATAAGATTCATATTAAGGAACTTTTGACTCTGGTGAAATTCAACGTCGGGTACGCGGTAAACTTTTTTGCGGTACGCCGTGAGAGCTCAAAAGTCGCTAAATCTAGTAACGAAGTTTTATTCCCATTGTCATACTATAACTATAGTTTTATATATTTATACAGGGAGTACGCCAGTTATATACACATTTCCAGGGGGTACGTGAAGCATAAAAGGTTGAGCACTACTGATTTATATCATAGAGTTGCTGACTACTAAAAGAGTAGAAACTCTCAATTAAGTCAAGTCTGAATTGGGATTACAACCCCCCGCCCCCAAAATTGCCAAAAATATGCACTTTAGTTTACTACACGTGCATAATTACTTTAGTGAAAATATAGTCCATGCAGTAACAGCCAGTTCATGAGAGAAATTCACAGGAAAAGTTTTAAGAAACCAGCAAAAAAAACATTTATGTACAAGGGGCGGGGAAGGCTCAGTCGGTAGCGCGCCAAGAAATGCGCCGGGCAGCATTTCACAACTACTTGTTCCCGAAACAAGACTGATGCCCCCCCCCCCCCCCCCCCACTTGCGCTAATTGTGGGCTGGCACATACAGCTAATTATAAGGGATGTGGTTTCTATCCCAAACTAGGTTCTACCAACACTATGCCTCCATCTCATAGACAATCAAAGTCTGTACCTCTGGGAAAGGGAAAGGTGACTCCCCCGTTTGTTGCCAAAACATCTACTTCTCTTTCGTATGCTGCTACAGTTGCTTCTTCATCTACACTAGGATTGGACTGTCTGCTTCTGTTCCTTCACCAGCTTCATATGAACGTACTTCTACTCCTGTTCAGCAGAAACCTAAGATCCTCTAACAGAGATAAAAAAGAGTTGGACTCAATTCTGATTAATGATATCAAAGATGTTTTTTCCCTTTGTCAAAGAGTTAAATCTTGCTGCTATTCTGACCACCATTAAATCTTTATTTACAGGGTATCAAAGTGCTAAAGGCATGATGGCCAAAATTACTGTCGGGGTCCGAGCTTTTGATCTTGTGCTCAACGCTCTGAACCCCGATGGGTGATTCACCTTATTACCATGACCAGCTTCAGATTATTGCGTGGAATTGCAACGGCCTTAAAAGAGACCTTTTCGAGTTTCTGAACTTTCTTCTGCAGTTTAATGTGGATGTGGCTTTACTGAGCGAGACACACTTAAGGGCTAGTGATACGCTGAATGTCGCAAATTACAAAGTTTATCGAACCGACCGAATACATACTGGAGGTGGTGGGACAGCCATTTTTGTTAAGAGCTGTATTCCACACTTCCATTATCAGCTTCGTGAAGTGGCTTCCATTGAAGTAACTGCCATATCTATTCCCCGGACTAGTATAATGGATAGTATTGGAAAACTAAACATCCTTTCTGGTTATAAGCCTCCAAATATTATTTTGCGTTCTGTGGATCTGGATTGGATCTTTAAAACCGACTGTCCCACAATTCTTGCGGGTGACCTCAACTCCAAACATACTGCTTGGAATTCTCGAAGGTGTAACTTAAATGGTTGCACCCTGCTTGAATATTCTACTAGTAAGAGAATCATTGTGGATGCGCCTTCCAGTCCCACTTATTTTCCGTACAACCCGAAATACATGCCAGATGTGCTTGATATAGTCCTGCTAGGACACTTTTTTCCGTCCTACAGTCTTGATACTATACAATCGCTAAACTCGGATCACATACCAATCTCTTCAGCTCTCCATATCAAATGTGGCAGCTCCTCCTGTTTCCGTTTCAACAAATTGGGATGTTTGCAAAGAACTTGTTCACGCTTCTCTCAAAGATAAACGCAGTTCTCCGCATTTCCACAACATTGAGGCTGACATTGAAGATTTTACTGCTATTCTTCATGCATGTAAGAGGGAGCCTGGTTATACGTGGAAAAAGATTCCTGTTTATTTTAAGTTACCTTCCCATTTACTTGAACTTGTCAAGGCCAAAAACCAAGCTAGACATCGGTGGCAAAAGTTTCGTTATCCTGCAGATAAAAATATGTACTATGCCCTCAAGAACAGAGTTCGAGCAGATATCGCAGAATTCAGAGCAACCTCTTGGAAAAATAAGATCGAAAACCTCCCTGTTTATGATATTTCTATTTGGCTAAAAATCCTAAAAATAACCTCCCGCCTATACAAAGTGAAAAGGGGGTGGTATATAGTGATGCTGAGAAAGCTGAAGCTTTTGCCTCAACATTGGTCACCCAGTTCCAGGATAATTCTAACTTGTCAGATGAAATTACACAACGAGAGGTAAAAGATGAAATACGTCATTTCTATCTGCGTCCGACAAGTCTGACACCTTTCACTACCCCTAAGGAGATTAGGCAGCGATCGGGAAGCTAAGGCGAAATAAGTCTCCTAGTTTGAATCTGGTTACAAATGCCATGATCATGATCAGGAATTTACCCATCAATGCAATTGTATTTTTGCATTCTATATATTAATGTCCTTATACGACATGGAGTTTTCCTGAGGTATAGAAACGAGCAAAGATCAAGATGAGCTCTAAGCCAGGGAAAAATCGCAAGTTTCCAAGTAGCTACCGTCAGATTAGCTTGTTGTCTTGTCTCAGTAATCTTTTGGATCGAATAAAGTTGAATCGAATGCACACATTCGTCTCTCAACATCAGGTGATTCCAGACATACAAATTGCTTTCCGGAAAAAAATGTCAACGGATCACCAGCTTTTACGAGTCGTTGGTAAATTAAAGGAATCCTTAAACAAGAAGGAATTCGTAGCTGCTGCCTTCTTCGATGTGGCCAAGGCCTTCGACAAGGTTTGGGTTGATGGGCTGATTTCTAAGCTTGTCACGGAAAATGCCCCATCAGGGATGATTCTTTTTATCGAATCCTATTTACATCACCGTACTTTTCAAGTATGTGTCAATGAGAGTCTGAGTCCAGAGTATACAGGCAGGGGTCCCACAGGGTTCCCTTCTTGGCCCTGTTCTGTTCTCTGTCTAGATGCATGATTTCCCCTTGCATGAACGTTTGTTTTATGCTATGTATGCGGACGACATAGCTATACTTTCTCCATCTCTGTGGACTTCGATAGCTATAGACAGGCTGCAGAAAGGTCTAGACCTGGCTGAAAAATGATACGATAAATGGAAGATCAAAATAAACGTGGACAAAAGTTCAGCGTTACTACTTTCATTGAAGAAAGTTTCTTATGACAGCAGTTAATATATATTTAATAACCCTATTCCTTGGCAAAAGACTACAAAGTATTTAGGACTGATTTTACATCAAAAATTGAAGTGGCAGGACCACATTAAATACATCATTCATAAAGCTAACATCATCCGATGCCAACTTAGAACCTTGTTGGGTCGAAATTCGATCCTTTCTATTGATCACAAATTACTTCTGTACTTTTCTGTGCTACGTCCAGTATTGACTTATGCTGCCCCTGTCTGGGCGAATAAGGATATTTGTCGGATATTTGTCCGTTGTTTACAACGATACCAAAACAAAGTGCTACGACAGGTTTCGAATTCTCCCTGGTTCGTCACCAACAGAAGAATTCATCACGATCTTGGAGTTGAACACATATATAACTTTATTAAGAACACCTCGAAGGTTTTCTTTGATGGTGTTGACTCAAACCCACATGATTTGATTTCTTTCCTATTGCATTATTTGTTCGATCCTCAGAGCAGGATCAAAAGAGCAAGACCCCTGATCTTCGATATGGGTACCTTTTTGGTTTAGTTCTTGCTTTCTGCTCCTGTTCCTATGTGTTGTTTTCACAGCCCTTCAGGGTTTCACCATAGCTTGGTGTACTACATTTTGTACTGTCTTTGACTCATGGCCTTATCGGCGATCATCAGATGAAAATGGTTATGGGGTCATTTGATCCTGGCACATTGAATGTTATGTTTCAGCTATCAGCTATCATTTCGAAGTGGGAAGCTTGTGACTTCTTAAGGATTTTGAATCCAAAGTAATTTTCATGTCATTTTTAATAATTAGCTATATTTTTTACTTTTTTCTGCATCTACATATTTTTGACTGTTTTGTTTTTAGATATAAATGAAAATCGATTTTTATCTTGATGGGTTCTGAAGAAATATTAGGATCCGCGATTAACCAATCTCCGTGTTTGTTTAATATTAATCGGAATTTTCAATAAGTTTTTCATAATATGTTTTAAAGTTTACCAGAAGATGAACATTTCAAAACGTATTCATAAGAGGGTAATAGTTGTTCCTATCAATGTTTTTGATCTGGGTTAAAATATATATTTTCTGCTTTATGGATACATTGAAATCATAATTGTTAACGAAGGAATGATTTCCAGCAGTTCTTCATTTTCAAACGTTGATTCTAGATGCTAACGAAGTATCTTGAGCATTAGGTGGGTCAATTTTGTAAGTAATGATGAGGTTAGGCAAAGAATTCGGCAGTCTGCTTTGAGCAGCATGTTGCGAAGAGAATCCATTGGTTTGACCACGTTGCCCGTATGGATAATTATAGATTAGTGAATAGGGTTATGAACATTGTGCCTAAAGGCCTCAGGGATAGAGGGGGAGACCTAGGATGCTGTGGGCAGGTCAAACAGGACCTTGTTAGAATTGGAGTGAGTGGCCATATGTAGCAGATGTAGCTCAGGACAATATACTTGGAGAACTAAATTGCATGGTCTGGTTGAATCTCCGTAGCCAAGGGCTGTTTGAGCAGGATGATGATGCTCCTTTACTAGAAATTAAGGTAAATCAGACGAGTGGAAGATAATACGATTAATGCGTTTTGGTGTCTCGGACTTCGTTCCAAGAATATACGATGGGGTAATATTTTTGAAAATTTCCCCCGTTCAATTGAGATCAAACGACATGACTTTCAATAATAAAATACTGAGCTGTGCGCTTTATTCTCAGTTGAAATCGTAATATATTTATACTGGAATGTTGAGATGTGGAAACATGGAGAACTTACATTTCCTGCACCTTATGCTGATGGGCTTAGAAAGGCCACCGTGCTTCGGATAGGACGTTAAGGCGTGGTACCGTGTGAGGGAGAATCATATCCTGTGCACGCTGGATGGCCTTCAAGGGAGAATATCATCTGTCTCGTAACAGCTGTCTAGTGGATAACTGTCTCCAAGCCTTCGGAGTGCTTGAGATCATGGTGTGCAAAAAAGTGCTACTTAGAGGTAAAGCTAACGTTAACCTTTATATTTGAAGTATACATTACCCCCTCCTTTGTAATTAGGAAAACTCTCGAAAGCAAATTATATCTAAAATCAGTTTCACATGAGTTTTTCTTAATCCCTTGTGCCGTCGAACTAAGATTCAGACACTCAGCTGTCCGGCATAGGTTAAACTAATTTAATGTGATCAGCGAGGCAGCTTCAGCAAAACATAATGTTCTCTGCCAGCTGTCCCTCAAAAACACACATCATTCAAACAACTTTCACTCTTTCACACAGCATTCACTGCCCCACACGCGTTTGGGATGGGATCTGCTTGCTAGGAAATATTCCCAAGTCTTATTAGACGGCGTCCTTCCCCCTTCCTAGCATGCACAATTGATATGTGTGTGGGGCTTCAAGAGAAAGACAAATACAAACCTTTCGCCATAACCAAAGAAAAAACATAAAACATTTAACACACTTGAGGGGAGAGGGGTCCAAATCTGGGTTCCTGCCATTGCGCAGGTAATTAAGTTTCGGCCTCATAAAATAAATAAAAAAGGCTCCGCCCCCCCCCCTTTCCCTTCCCGAAAACCCGGACAAGGACCCCGTTCAGTTCAAGTCACACTGGGTCTTGTGACCACAGATATTCTTGAAAAATAATTGTAGGGTGATTTCGGAGATCCATAAAAAAAGATGCGCATGAGATATCGGATGATAATTAAATTGAAGGAAAGGGATTTATTTCCTGTGTGAGGAAGGAATCAGAGTCAAAGAAAGTGGAAGAAATTAAGGAGGAAGGATAAAAAAGAAAAGGGAAAAGACAAGGTGAGAAGGGGGAGTCAGTAGCAGCAAGAGCGCTCGTCTCGGCTCTGCGTGCCAAAGGTGATATCCTAAGGTCAGTTGGCACCCTGCCTCGCCCAGGAATGCTGAGCCTAAGGGTGGGTCCGGCTGAAGGTTACGGTAACGTGGCTTTCTATGGCGAGATTTGACCTTCTGCTTGTAAGTGCTGACCATAGCTTAAAAGACTAGGAATTGGGAGTGGGGGGGGGAGTTGAAGAGAAAGGGAGAAGGGAGAGAAGAACTGAAGACTTGAAATGAAACACTGCATACATTCAAATACAAAGTACAATTGCAACTAGGCTAATATATTCCAACATTAAATATTTACACATTTATATCTGATTTTAGTTTTATATAACATTGTATCGAAATAATTAGTATCTGAATAGTTAAATTTTAGCAATAGTTCGGAAGAATACATTTAAGGATTATTTATTCGGTTTTACTTTAGTATTTACCTTAATGGTAGTATTGATTAAAAAACATTCTTTCATTAAATGTTAAAAATAAGTTTCAATAATTTTAAAATAACCTGTGAAGAATTAAACTTTTGATTTGAACAATGAATTGAATCTAATGATGATTAGGGAATTGCCACATAATTACTAAAATTTTAAAAATAAGATTCCTTCCTTAGTCACTCCAACAAATTTAGCCCATGGTCGCCACAAGTACATGGCATGCTTTGCTGTTAATCTCTTCTTATCTAGCTGCAACCGATTGCGAATTTTACATTTTGTTTTCCATAGCAATTTTTCTGTGGTCTCTGTTTTGCTTTTCCAAAATTTTCTTTGCCTGGCCCTCCAGAGTTGGTGTTTAATCTCGGTCAGCCAGATATCCATAACATATTTTTTTTGTTTGCTGATTGCCAGCGGATGATGGAATAATACAGTGTCCGCTGACATTGCTGGCAATCCTGACCACGTTTGAAATTTTAGCCATAATTCTTGCGCGAATTTGCAGTCATAGAATAAATGTTTCGTGGTTTCGATACACGCGCAAAAGGCACATCTGTCAGATCTTGACGTTCCCTTTGCCCACGCCTTATCTCGTGTGAAAAGGATGTCGTGAGCGAATTTCCAAAGGAAGTCTTGTTTATGGACCTCCACGTGTTTGATTTGCAAGTTCGACCAAGCAATTTTCCATTCAATATCCGGTCTTTTGTTCACAATTTGCGGTATTTCCACCGGAAGCAAAGCAGAGTACACTAATTTCTTGTCACATTTTTTATCATGATTTAACACATTTTTAGTTTCTAATGTGGTATTGACGTCCGACAAAAATACATAATTTCAATTTACAATATTACATTTCGGGCCCTTATAAGTACATTTCTCAGCATATTTCCGTGCGGCTGGGCCGAGAAAATATGAGAGAAATGCACTCGCAGGGTGGGATGGGATATTCAGCGTTTGAATAACGTCAACATACTGTAGGGTGCGAATCCAAGTATTAACATGCTTTAGATCGAGCCCGCCGGCCCCAACCGGCTGATAGAGGATTCCTCTACTAAGAGGCTCGTGTTGGAATCCCCAGATAAACCCAGCAGCGATTTTCGTGTATACCGTAGAAGGGGGGTATACACAGTTCCAAGAAAAGTGAAAATTGGGATTATGAACGCGTTAAAAATTTCCGCCCTTTTAGAGATCGAAAGGTCTCTATCCCCCCAAAGTTCGCATGTTTTCTCTGCTTTGGCTATGGCCAATTTCCATGTGCTTGGATCGCATCCCTCTCAATTGATATGCACACCTAGGAGTCTTAAGGGCTCTGAGGCGGATTTGACGTGATTCCACACCGAAGGACCCCACTTGCCCCAAGCCATAATATTGGTTTTGTCTCTATTAATTAGAGCCCCACTGCAATCTGAGTATTTTTTAAAAAGATCGTAAAAATTAGCTATTGAAGCTTCATCCGAAAAGGTAAACGTGACATCATCGGCGTACGCAACGTATTTCAGCTGCGTACGATGTCCAGGTACTAGACACCTTTAAATTTTGGGTCCGCTTGGATTTTCCTAAGCAATGTCTCCAGAGAGAGTACAAATAGCAGAGAGGAAAACGGACAGCCTTGTCGAACACCCCTTGCAACGGAGAAGCGTTGTGTAAGGTGCCCGTAAAAATGTAACAAACCAAAACTTGGCTTGTTACATTTTTATACATATTATTAAATAAATTGCAAATTCTAGGGCCAAAGTTGTGAGCTTTCAATAGTTTTCGCATGAAGTCATGCGAAACCCGATCAAAAGCTTTGTTTTGGTAAATTGCCAGAAAACTGAATTTCGTTTTTTTAGAAAAATTAAATTCGAAGCAATCTCGAATAAGCCTAATGTTGTGTTGAATCTGCCTGCCAGGGACACTGCATGCTTGGCATTCGCCAATGATTTCACATAGAATTTTTCCAAAACGGTTGGTTACAATTTTGGCCAAGATTTTGTAATCACAGTTTAGCAGAGAAATCGGACGCCAATTCGTTAGGTTGTGACCATTTTGGCGACTTTTTTAACAAAGTTACAATAGCATTTTCCATTCCTGTAATTTCTACTTCGTTTGTCAGCAAGTTGTTATAGAAATCGCTTAGTGGCTTCCATAGCAGGTCCACGAATTTTTTGTAGAACTCTGCTACAAAGCCGTCTTCGCCCGGACTCTTGTTGCTGTTTTGCTGTTTTACAGCAGTCCGTATCTCCTTTTCTGTGATGCCATCCTCTGACCGAGACGTCACTTCGTTGGCGATCCGGGGCGTATCTTCTAGCCATTTATCGATTTCTTTGAGTGAAAGGCTGTCAGGTGAGAAAAGATCTTGGTAGTAATTATAGACTTCTTGTCTAATGCCAATTTGGTCCGAAATAATATTCCCTCCCACTTCCAATTGCGTCATTGTACGCTTTTCGCGAGAATTTCGTTTAAATTTCGCTAGTAGGCTGCTGAGGTTGTTAGCCTCGGCTAGTCTACCTCTTGCAAGATTTAATCTCGTCTCAGAGCCTTTCACTGTACATTGCTCGTTGAGTTCTCTTTTAATGTCAGCGATGATGAATCGGTTATAGTTGTCATCGTCTTCTCCAGCTGTGTACGCTGCTAAAGCCTGTCTTAAGAAAGTTTGACGCTTCCGCTTTTTCCCTGCCAAACGCCTTAGAGCTAATTTAAGTATATCCCTCACCCCCCCTTTGAGTTCGTCCCACCAGGCTGCTTCGGTAGCCTTCGCACTGCTTATCCTAGTGTTTAAAAATAATTCAATTTCCTGTGAAACTTGAATGTCATCCAGCAGGCTGGCATTCATTTTCCACAAGCCTCACCCTCTTTCAATCGATTCACAGAGCGTCAATTTTCCTAAGACAACCAAATGGTCACTAATTTGATTATCTGCGTTATTGATTTCGACGTGTTCGCACATTGTGCAGCGGGTCTCGTGCTGTTTGCTGATGTAGATGCGGTCTATTCGTGAGTGGGCTGGCGGATTTATTTTCTCCCACGTATAGCCGTATTCTGCCGGATGCCATTTACGCCAACAATCGGTGATGTCAAAGTCTTGCAGGATAGTTGCAAATGCCTTAGCACTGCCGTCCCCTCGATGTGTGAGGGGGAATCTATCAAGCTCTGTGTCGACAACGGAGTTGAAATCACCGGCGACGATTGTCAGGTCCTGTCCACTGTTTATGAAGTATGGCAGCGTACGGTAAAAGGATTTTCTGTCGGTGGCCTTATTTGGGCAATAAACGTTTACTAATCGTAAGTTGCAATTGTGTATAGTGCACGAGACTGCGATGATTCTTCTTTCTGTGTCACAGTCGTATTTAACGTTTGCAGGCTTGCATTGTTGCGAAAAAATAATCGCAACTCCGGCGCTTTGCCGCGAACCGTTGGAGAAATAGCTCTGCATATCGTAATTACGTCGATATGCAGTGATATCCCCCCAGCAGGCGAAGTGGGTTTCTTGCAGCAAAAACACACCAATTTTATTTAAAATCATAAAACCCTGCAACCAATCTTGCTTCTTGCGTTTGCGGAAACTCCGCACGTTGAGGGTCATTATGTTTAGGGTCGCCATTTTGGGTTTGTATTTTGAAACAGACGGGTGGCATTTCAGAAAAATGCAAAAAGACGTAGTTACACAGTTCAAAAGTTATTTGCTCGTTTTCGGGTTCTTCACTCCCTTTGCAGTTCCAACAGAGCTTGTTCTAGACGTTGAAGGTTGGCGGGGGGGGGGGGGGTTATTCCCCGAAGTCGTGCCCGTTTTAAGTCTCGTGAGAGCGGGCGATGGAATTTGAGTCTTTTTAGTTTTTCTTTCATCGTGGTCTCTAGGTCTATCGACGATTTTTTTTTGTGCTGTTGGCATTGTGAACAATCGTGGGACTTATAATTCGCGGAGAGAGGGAGGGAGGTGGAGAAGCTGGTGAATCTCTTTCATCAGCGCTGAGGTCGATCACGAGTTCAGAATTAGATGAGTCGATAGAGCTGATTTCTTCGTCCATCTCGCGCCCGTGCTTCAGTGCTGTAAAGATTGTGTCACAGCTATCGGTTAATGTGAGGGAAGTCTCACTATTCTCTTTTGAAGAGTTGGGGGAGGTTGATTTTTTTTTCCCTTCGCCTGTTTGCGTGGCGACGATGTTGGTGACCTATTTTCCTTTTCTGAAGCTTTTTTGGCTGCAAAGAATGGCATTAGCTTCTTCTATGGTAGGGAATACCGATTGAAGTGTATTTGCGTCATCAGAGGGAGTCTCCACAACCTCTTTATTAGCGGGAGAGGGCTCCGAAGTTGAGGGGGCCACATTTGTGGTAGATGTGGTCTGATCAGTTGAAGGGGGTACTGAGGTGGTGGTCACGTGCGCAAAGGTACGTGTGTTGCAGGGGCCTTCATGCTTCTTGGAATTGCAGTTTTCGCATTTCTCGGGGCATTTATGCGTAGCATGCCCTTTGTTCCTACAGATGCCACATGTGGCCTTCTTTGCCACAAACGTTGCAGCAGCGGATTTGTACAGGGTACCACACAACCCCCCACAAAGGTAAACATTACTAGACTGCTTAAATCACTTATAAAACCATTGATTTAAATTAATATAAACTATTCTAAAATTTAATTTAAACTATTGGCTGGTAGTTTAGGAGGCTGAAGAATTTGTAAAATTTTTTGAAGATAACATTATAATACTTTCGTTAATTATTAAAAGTGCGATATTAAACAAATTACTTTTGAAATATTTTTGAAAAATAATATTCAGAAATGTTTCACAGAACTTAAATTCAGTGTCATGATTAATTTCTACTATAATACCACAGAATTACTATCAGGAGTCCAAACTTACAATTACTGTCTCAAACGTTACCCAGGTATGTAAAATACCTGTACCAGTAGGTGAATTTCGGCATATCGTATTAGGTCAGAAAATTCATGCATAAATATCAAAAAAGATCTCCAGAAATATCCCAAATAGTAAATATATCTCAGTCATTGACGGCTGAACAAAATTATGAAATATTTCCTCTTTAGCAATTGACGAAGTTGCGTTAAGAAAAATGGACAATTGAATATTCGATAGATGCCCAAATATCCAACGGAGGTTTCCTTAATTTCTGTCCTTATAAAATAAATGACACAACTAGGAAATGACAAATGATAGAAATATTTTTCTAAAATTTAACATATATATAAATACATTCATCTAGTTTAGTGCGCACAAAAGGTGGGTCGCATGTGACCTGCCACTGCTTTTTCGTGAGGCCCACGACCGTTTATATTGATATCGAAAATGATTAAGATATTTGACATTATTTGCTAGTCTTTTTCTTGTGATTAGTACAAATTATTAAAACTGTATTATATGTAATTATTTCTTTAATAAGGAAATACTATGTCTGCTTTCTAAATGTTTTGTTACTGAAGCCTGCAGGCCCACACCTCTTATAACAGAAGGCCGATGGACCAAGTAATGACGTCATCGTAGATAGTCCTTTGTCTAGAAATATTGTTTGAAATTTATTTCTCCACTAATGACCTTGCTGCCAATATCCGGGTCTCTCTATGCCCGGAATTCATTTAATGGCCTTGCTGTCAATATCCGGGTTTGTTTATGGCAGTGTTTTAGTTTTCCATAGATATACATTTCAAAAACTTATTTTGTAAATTCCGACATTGAATAACAATACTTGAAATAGTATGCCCTATGTAAGCACTTACATAAATGACATCCAACTAAGAACAGACTTATTTCAATTCTCTTTCGTTTAAATTTTAATTGTGAATTGGTACTTAAAACCAATTTCTTTTTATATCGCAGTGTGAGAACAACACTCTTCGACTTGTGTGAGTAACTGAACAAGTGTAGAATTAGTTAATCAAAATGGCAAGTCCCAGTGTAACGCAGCATATGTCTGCACACCATCTTTGGGGATAATGCCACGCTCTCCACTTCCTACGGTCGGGGCAAGTCAGTGCCATAAAGACAGCTCATCCTTGACATCCTATGGCGAACAGTCCTATAGAAGGTAAGTTCACCCATATATATATATGCTAAAACCTAAATTTAATATATTCCCAGTTTAGCCACAAAAATGTATATATAAATCCAAGTTGACTCGGTCCCCGGGGTGGAGACTCTTAGTTTGACTTTTCCATCGAGAAGCCCGTCGACCGGGGATCCCACTCCCAGTCGCATACTCTCAACTTCATCCTCTCCATCGGTGTCGGGTCACCACAGCCCAGTTTGCCATTCAGCTGGGACCTTCGACTTCTCAGAGGTTGCGTCGGAGCACGCTTGACCGGTGCCCCCCAACATCAGTCAGCAGCCCTCCAACAACCTCTCCATCGGTCGTCAACCTACTGGGGTGCACCAGAAACTACAGAGCCCGAACCCCACTTCACAGAGGCACCTTAAGCACCCCCCCCCCCCCCCACACACACACACACACACCACCACCACTACCATGTCTAGGTGGTCCCCAAGGGAAATTCACAGGACACACGACAGAAAAAATGAATACACCATCCGGGACTGAAACTGACCTGGCAGTTAAAATGTTACGCCAATTGAACGCGATACCACTGCAGCTTCTCCATTTCAGAATAATCTAATGAATTAAATATTTGGCAGAGCGAAATCTAAAGTCTGAAATTTATTATTTATAACCTTTAAAAAATTGCTCTCTCTGCCGAAGCATGATAAAAATTCTCTTGTGATATGCAATTCACTGTGTAGAAAATATTTGTATCGACAAATATTTTTTCCAAACTTTGTAGTAATATCGCTGCTATGGTATCAGACCATTCTCTACGTCTTGTTTTGTTACTAGTACTAGAATGCGCCACTGAACCAATGTTACTGCTGAGATTATTTAAACTAGAATACTGATTTACCCAACTAACCTCATTGAGTTCACCGATATCGTTAACAATTTTAGGACTGTCGGAATTTTCTCAAAGACTTTACTAGGTTGAAAGTGTTTGGGATCGTGTGGAGAATTAACTGCTGGTTTTTTCTCTTTGAAAGGCTCATGGTTTGATGCGACATCTGTTGGTACAGTTATGAAATAATTGGTAAAATTATCTTATTCCATTTTTTGAAAGAAATATTTCTGTAAACGTGGTACATAAGTCCAGCAGGTCAGAAGAACTCCATGAACATAAAACTGGGATAAGTTGAACATCAAAAACCGAACCAAGGGATTGTCACAGCTTTCTTTGAAGCTGAAGAAAGGCAGTTTGAACGAGAAACCACCTGCTGTGAAGTGGCATGTCATTTCTGTATTTCAGAAACAATTATGTTTTGAAAAAAAGTTTTTAATTTTTGAATGTCTTTTGATATGTTTGTAACCAAAAGACCCTGGGATAAAGATAAAGAAAAAAACACACGACACTCAGTAGGTTAAAAGAAAACACTCGCAAAGATTATGTAAACCATATTTTTGGATTACGTTTACGTCCAGATAGTACAAGCAACACTTCCTACTGCAGATGGCCGGTGTACCAACCATGACTGTGAATTGAAATTATATGCGCTATGTTTTGCATTACTCGTAAATAAAAAATGGGAATAGAGAAAAGTTTCTATTGCTGAAATGTATTAAAATCTAATTAGTATTTAGCAAAGTTTAATTATCATATTAATGGAACCTGCTAATAGATTTCAAATGCAATGCTCCTTTTTAACCATCTTTGCTGTTACAGAACTGAAGATATATTGATAGACTTTGTTGTCTTTCGTATTTTTGGTGTAAGCATATATATTTTTTTTGTTTAAGAGAAGATTAAAATCATATTAAGTAACGGAGAAAGATTTTTATCAATTATTCGTTTCGATTGATCTTTCTTTGGTTAGAATTTCAGATAAAATGAATCAGCCGAGTAAAAGAGTATTCGACGCATGCCTTTGTGTATCTCCGCCTTTGTTTCGTAAAAGAGTTTTCGACGAATACATTTGTGCATCTCTAACTTCGTTTCCTGGAACCAGGATAAAATGTTAAAGTCACGCTTTTCTGAGTTGAACAGAATAACGCTTTCATGCCCGAAAGCTGAAATTTGAAAACACAGACTTCATATATATTATACGAATGTAAATGTGGTTTGCATTCATAAATAATTTAGTTTCTCCATAAAGGAGAAGCATTCTAGATATTTCCAAAGAGGATATGATGACAATTTTAGGACTGTCGGAATTTCTCAAAGACTTTACTAGGTTGAAAGTGTTTGGGATCGTGTGGAGAATTAACTGCTGGTTTTTTCTCTTTGAAAGGCTCATGGTTTGATGCGACATCTGTTGGTACATATGATGTTGGTACATTGTATGAGTCGATTTAATAATCTAAAAATAAAAAATATATATTATTTTAGTAAAATAACAGACCGGTAGTTTCACTAGCATGAAGTATAAATCTGCTGAGGTGAAAAGTTTCCAAAAAAAAATACCGATTTTCATCATTACATACATCTCAAAACAATTATCATTGCCACGGCAGGAATCGAACCCGAAGTTCTCTAGATACATACCAGAGTGCTCTACGGTTAAACTTTAAACTATAACCAACAACTAAATTCTTCCAGAATAAGACCTACAAGCCTTTCACTTAGATGTGGTGGGCCTTTTTAAAAACAATAAAAACGAAGTATTATGCCCTAAATACAAATCTAAATATCTAAAATGTTATTGTCAGGAATTTTAGCAACTGCTTCCAAAAGTTCCATAGCCAAGCGTGGAACCACTCGGCTGTCCCGTAGCCAACTGCTTGATTGCTGCTTGAGAAGATATTTATTTATGTTTATTCATTGAAAGCCACCATAGAGTTGTAATATTGATCGCCAGATGGCGCTGATTACGTAAGTGTCGAATTTTTCCCTAATAACGAGATGTGAGGGCGAATTTTTGAAATAGTCAGTGGTATCCGGGACATGAGAAAAACCGGTTGCATGAGAATTCTGGATAAACATCCAGAAAAGTACCGGTTAACTAGAAATTTGCTTTATATATATATTAAGGAGTGTGTAAGGGAGAAGAGAGCTAGGTTCTATAGACGTAAAGCAAATTTTTCGATTGCAGTGCCCTCTAAACATGGCAAATTCGTGCATTGCAATGTAGCCACCTAGCCAAGGAGGGGCGAGTTCCCTGCTTTATATTTCCACCGCCGGGCAAAGTTTTCAATTGTCTAAACCACGTGACTAATTTTACATACACTTTGACTTTGAAAAATGTTCATTTTGTTCATCAGGTACACTCAAAATTTTATTTTCGTTTAGAAACGAAATGTAAAGAAGTAATTGACTATTTTCTTTTTTTTAAATAAAATCTTCTTTTGTAAAACTGGTAGTAGCTATGCTAAAGAACAAAATTTTAATATTTTGAACAATCTACAGCATTTAGTATATTATAATAAATTGAGATTTATGTGTCAATGCACGATAACATGATCTGCGTAATTATATTTTATATAATTGCTGATATTTTCAATAAATATCATATCGAGTTTTTTACTTCTATAAACGTTCATCAGATGGCAGCAGGCACTTCCCATATCAACCATAAAAAAAGAATTACATTATTAGGTCAAAGTGAAGAAACCTATATATATCGATATGCTCCAGGGAACACAAACCTGCAACGTACATTGACTTATATAAATTCGCAAGATGATTAAATGTATTAATTTACATATCAATTTTAAAACTTCTGAAATATTACTCAAAATAAACATACAACGGCTTTTCCAGCTGTCGCAAAATGTACTCCTGAACGAGATAAAATATTAATTGAATAACTTTAGGGTCAGCTATCAGTGTGCCAAACAGCCGTGGGAGTTAGACAGGTTGAAACACTGATTAAATCGCAATAAATATACCATGAGTAAGACAAACCACAGCTGCAGTGGGTTAAAATGATTGCACTGCGCATGCGCAGATCATCCCTTACAGTTGTTTTTGTGCCTGCACATCAATTTGCCACGTTCAGCTTTGGTAAAATTCTGCAGAACTTACGCGCCACTTACGCTTGTGCAAAGCTAGCCCACTTCTCCTTAGACCTTCTTTGATATATATATATATTCTTTTTCCTACCGTTTCAATTATAGTAAAAAATGGCAAATAAAATTTTCTTCGTTTTAATTTCAAACGTCGTTCACTTGCTATTAATATGTCTGGAATGTATCTTTTAACGTACAATATTATATCTGAAGAAAATTACGAGTGTGGATATTTCGTGGACTGCTGTCCCAAACAATCAGCGACGTCTCTTAGGAGTCAAAACATGATAGAGTATGTGGCAACTTCGCGACTCTTCCAGGTAGAGAGCACTATGTTGGTTTCGGACGGCTTATGGCCGAGTGGTTAGCGCGCTTGGCTACTGATCTAAGGGACCTGGGTTCGAGCCCCGGGTAAGGCATGGATGTATGTGTCGTTTTTCTGCTGAGGTCCTGCCATCCTCTCAGATCTCCTACTGTGGCATATAAACTGACAGGCTCCTGTCAGACCTCTGTGGCAAGCAGCTGCTTGAGGGGGTATTTATTTATTTTATTTTTATTATATACATAAGTCGTCCTAAGATCGAGTGTCAGGTGCTTTGCTACTCATCTAACGGACCTGGTTTCGAGCACCGTGTAAGGTGGATGTATGTGTCGTTTATCTGCTGAGGGCCTACCATCCTCACAGACCTATTATGCCGTATAAACTGACAGGCTACTATCAGACCATTGTGGTAAGCAGCTGCTTGGGGAGGTATTTATTCATGTTTATTCACTGAAAGCTACCATCGATGCCTACGTAATGGGAATGCCTGCCGATTTCAAGACGTGAAGCGACAGCAGCGCTAGTTACATTTTCGTGCGCTTGGCGCTGGCGATTCGTTGTTTTGCTTGTTACTTGCTTCGTAGCAGTGTAGGCTATTACGCTGTTTACCGCTTGCTTCACAACTGGATTCTGATACGGATTTGTTCTTATGTGATTATTTACTATTCTGTCTACTTCCTACCGTCTTTAACTAGAAGTCAGAACGATGATGCAGTATTGTGTGATGTTTTGCAGAAGCGAATCTCAGTTTCTGTCGAATCTATTCCAAACTCTGTCTGCATCAATACGTCTGCAACGTAACGATGATAATGAGTAATTGAAAAAAATTCTGAGAATTACCAAAAACTGAACATTACCAAAAAATGTTACCCTGAGCATTACCAAAAAATTTTGCGTATGTCACATGTTCAGTTAAAAGCGGTTCCAGCTCTTGTTGAACCACTTATAGCAAAGAACGACACAAATTTCAGAAAGTCAATTTCTGCAGCCGAAAAATTGGCGCTAACTATAAGGAAAGTTGCATTCAGAATTGTTTTCAGTTCCTATTCAATAATAGCTAATGTTTTTACTTTGTGGTCTGTCTTTATATATGCAACCAGTGCCAGATCTAGGATGGAGGGCATTGGCCTCCATTCAGAACGCTAGTAAGTGTAGAAGAGGCAAAAAATTACGAAACATTAAAATGCAACGCACATAAATATTTTAAAGAATTGGGAAACGGTGTGTCAAATGTTATACTGCATTGAAAATCAAATCTCTTCACTCCCGTTCCTTTTACATTTTCTGGATCGATTGTGTTTCCAACCCCCCCCCCCCTCGAAGGTTTTGTAGATCCGGGCCTGCATTCACTTATTTTTTGGTTTTCCGATATATTCTTCTGGAGTTTGAAATGATTGATGAACTATTGACACTTTTCAAATCTAAAAGTTGTAATAATGCTCTCTAACGATGGAAAATTTTGAAAATTCAAAAAACATAGAAATTCAACTGAAACATTGCTCAGTTGTGAAGCTATTGATTCCCACATATTTTGTTTCATTCCTCGATCTCTACAAATTTCGATGCTTCTTGTCATAAAGACAAGGGCAATCACGCCCTAAATTTAAAAGTTTCTAGTCGTCCATCTCGCCAACGCACCTAATAACAAATGCAAAGTAAGGCTGACTTTCGCCCAGGTGTTCTAACTACGTTATTCGTCAGCGGCTATTTGACTTGGCTCTTGCTTGCGGTCGCTTGCATAACGCTCGGCGAGAATAGAAATAGAACCGACTTCAGGTGTGGTCGTGCAGTCATTAGCAACAATTGGAAAAAGTTGCCTCTCCTGACGTATAGATGTAGTGGACCTTGCGCCATCTCAGTGAAAGATTTATAGGTCTTATTCTGGAAGAATTTAGTTGTTGGTTATGGTTTGATGGTTTAACCGTAGAGCACTCTGACATGTATCTAGAGAGTTGCGAGTTCGATTCCTGCGTGGCAACAATAATTGTTTTGAGTTTTTTGTAATGATGAAAATCGGTATTTTTTTGTGGGGGAAACTTTTGACATCAGCATATTTATACTTCCTGCTAGTGAAATTACCGGTAAATTGTTTAGCTAAAATATTATATGAGGTTCTTTTTAATTACTTAACTAAAACTCTCTTACAGTGTTTCGAAATATCTAGTATGTTTCGCCTTTAAGGAGGAACTAAATTATTTATGCATGCAAAACAAATTAAATTTGTATAATATATATGAAGTCGGTGTTTGCAAATTTCGTATTCGTGCGTGAAAGCGTTAGGCTGTTCAAGTCAGAAAAAGCGCGACTTGAACATTTTATTGCGGAATGTCGAACAGCCTTCTCGCAATTCAGCAATGAAAGTTAAGAAATATAGGACAATCCCGGTTCCAGGATGTATTCGTCGAATACCCTTTTACGAAACGAAGTCGGAGATACACAAAGGCATTCGTCAAATACCCTTTTAAACGGCTGATTCATTTTATCTGAAATTCTAACCAAAGGAGATCGATTGAAAAATTTAAAAACGGAGAAAGATTTTCATTGATGAAAATCTTTCTCCGTTTTTAAATATGATTTTAATCTTCTCTTAAACAGATATAGTATACATGCTTACACCAAAAACACGGAAGACAACAAAGCCTATCAATATATCTTCATTTCTGTAACAGCAAAGATGGTTAAAAAGGAAGTAGTGTCAACCCAGAATAGCCCCTTTGCACAGTGCTTTCACCCCTACGACGTCACCGGCCACGCCCACTTCCGGTCCGTGAAATGTCGCAATCGTCCACGTTGCCTTTTCAGATTGAACTTTGACCCCTATGTCGCAATCGACCGGAAATTGACCCCTATGTCGCAACTGTCCACGTTGCCTTCTCAGATTGAACTTTGACCCCATATGTCGCAATAGATCGGAAATTGACCCCCTGTGTCGGAACCGCCCCAGGACTTTGATCCCTATGTTGCGTTGCCTTTGATTTTGAGGTTTTTTTTATTTAACTTTGACCCTTATGTCCCAACTGACCATATTATAAACCCTCCACCTCTTCATAGACCGACCTATATTTTAAGCCCCCTTCTCGAATAGGCTCGTTTCCCCTGATTAACCCATATTTTAAGCCCACCCCTCTTCATAGACCCCCTGGTTGACCTTGCTATATTTTAAGCCCTCCCCTCTTTAAAGTAAATCAGTTGTACCTATACACGTTTAAACAGTGTCATCCAACGTCCGTACTATTTTTAGTACGTCTCCTGTATTTAAAAAAAATTCCTTCTGACAGTGTGAATTGATTTCGTTACCTCAGTGTCGATAGCTGGAGCGTTATCGCGCTCGGCTGTGCCTTGTTATTGATGATGTGTCTTAGAAGTGTCTCAAACGGGTTATAACCGTATAAATCACGTATCTCTTTATTACAGCTTGAGTTTTATATTTCAGATATTAACCTAGGTTTTTTATTATCCTACGTTTTTTTTATACAACCTTCGTATTCTTTATAACTAGCTTTTTTCAGCGTATTTCTGATAATGAACTCCACGACTAGAAGAAGGACAAATCTACAGTTTTAAAAGACTGTCTCACAGAAAATACCAATGGACAAAAGTATAAATAAAAGCGAAAAAATTTTAAAAACTTATTCGTCATTATGTAAAAAGGGATAATATGATGACCTATAACTTTTGTACGTCTCCTGTATTTAGAAAAAAAAAACTTGATTCCAACACCGTGATTTATACCTGCTATCTCGGTGTCGATAGCCGGACGTTATCGCACTCGACAAGGTCTTGTTGCTTGATGAGACGGCTTAGATGTGTCTAAAATGGGGTATAGCCCATCATTATAAATTATGTATCTCTTTATTACACCTTGAATTTTATATTTCATGTATTAACCTAGTCCGTTTTATACAACCTTCTTATTCTTTTTAACTAGCTTTATACAGCGTATACGTATTTCTTATAATGAACCCTAAGAGTCCTTTCACATTAATATACATATTTTTATAACTGTCGTATTTTAAGTCCGTTTCAGTAACACTTATTTCTTTTAACTCCGTGACTGTTGGTTGCGTCATTTTTACTAGAAGAAGCAATAACCTGCAGTAACTGTTTTAATAAAATGTCCCACAGAAACCGCCATTGGATAAAAAATTTAATAAAAGGAAAATTTAAAAACTTATTCTTCATTATGTGTGATATGGTGAGCTGTTTAGGTGTCATAAAAGTCCCGCTTTAGAACAAATGTTCAGCACCGGACCATGTTTTATTGACGGATGTTTAAATCCTGCGAAATTAAAATTTTTTTAACTTCTACCCTCATCTGAAATTTTTCCACTAAAGCTTTTTTTGAATGGCGACGAGGATGTTGCAATTCTTTTCGTGACAAGGTCACTTTCTTAACGGGTGTTTGCAGACAGATCTGTTGCTATCCACTCAACAATATTTCCATTTGCTACTGATAAAACGATTTCCTTCATTAAAAATAGAAACTAAGTAAATTATTCCATTGGGAAGAACACAAACTGATTTCATGCTAAAACATCTCCAGATTTCAGCTTACTTGAAAAACTATTGTTAAAAATGAACCAGTGACGAGAATCACTCAGCTTCCATAAGAATATACAATTATGGTACAGTGTCGGGAAGATATATGTTTCAACGAAATTCAATTGCATCTATTTCGATCAGAAAAATAATTTAGTGGACAAAGTTTAAAATAATTATTAAATGGTATCTTACCGTGCAAGTGCGCTTTAGGCGAAGAGCCTCCCCTTCGAACACTACACCCCGTTTTTCCGAAGTAACTGTGTCACAAGTTTTCCTACATCATCCCTAAACAGAGAATTGGATTCAGTGTGCAAGAAGATCAAGACCTCATTTGAAAGAGCACATAGCGGATACTGTACTCCATAGTGAAATGAACATTGGAAAATAAATTCCTCTTGTGGGACCTAGTTATATCCCTACTCCAAGAGAATTACTATTAAAAACGTTCTATTGTTAATGTATGTAATTCCGACAAAAAATGTTTTGTCTGTTTTAGCCACTTTGTATCCTGCAATAGGAAACACTGAACACCTTAACAACTATATACATTTAGAAGAAAACACATCTAGCCTAATTTTCCCTTTAGTAATAAACCAAATATCTAAATTCGAAAAAATTAACCTTTCTGTCTGGATAGGAGAAAGAGCTGTTCCCACTCTACATCATACCATTCAGAAATTTTCCTTTTATTAAATTTTTTATCCAATGGCATTTTCTGTAAGACATTTTATTAAAACAGTTACTGCAGGCTAGTGCTTCTCCTAGTAAAAATGTGACAACCAACAGTCACGAAGATAAAAGAAATAAGTGTTACTGAAACGGACTTAAAATACGACGGTTATAAAAATACATATATTAATGTGAAAGGACTTTTAGGGTTCATTATAAGAAATACGTATACGCTGTATAAAGCTAGTTAAAAAGAATACGAAGGTTGTAAAAAATGTACTAGGTTAATACCTGAAATATAAAACTCAAGGTGTAATAAAAGAAATACGTAATTTATAACGATGGGCTATTCCCCGTTTGAAACACATCTAAGCCGTATCATCATGTAACAAGGGCTTGTCGAGTGCGATAACGTCGACGATCGACACCGAGAGAGCAGATTCAAATCACAGCGTTGGAATAATTTTTTTTTTTAAAATACAGGAGACGTACTAAAGTTATAGGTCACCATACTATCCCTTTTTACATAATGAAGAATAAGTTTTTAAGATTTTTTCGCTTTTATTAATTTTTTTGCCCATTGGTATTTTCTGTGGGACAGTCTTTTAAAACTGTAGATTTGTCCTTTTTCTAGTCATGGAGTTCATTATAAGAAATACGCTGAAAAAAGCTAGTTATAAAGAATACGAAGGTTGTAAAAAAAACGTAGGATAATAAAAAACCTAGGTTAATATCTGAAATATAAAACTGAAGCTGTAATAAAGAGATACGTGATTTATACAGTTATAACCCGTTTGAGACACATCTAAGCCGCATCATCAAGTAACAAGGCATAGCCGAGTGCGATAACGCTTTAGCTATTGACACTAAGTTAACGAGATCAAATCACGCTGCCAGAAGGAATTTTTTTTAAATACAGGAGACGTGCTAAAAATAGTACGGATGTTGGATGACACCAATTAAACATGTATAGGGAAAACTGATTTGCTTTAAAGAGGGGCTCAGAATATAGCTGGGTCAAACAGGGGGTCTATGAAGAGGAGTGAGCTTAAAATATGAGTTAATCAGGGGATATAAAGAATAATCGAGACTATTCGAGAAGAGGGCTTAAAATATAGGTTGGTCTATTATCGGTTGCGACATAAGGGTCAAAGTACAATCAAAAAAATCAAAGGCAACGTGGACGATTGCATCATAGGGATGAAAGTCCTGAGGCGGTTGCAACACAGGGGGTCAATTTCCGGTAGATTGCGACATATGGGGTCAAAGTTCAATCTGAGAAGGCAACGTGGACACTTGCGACATAGGGGTCAATTTCCGGTTGATTGCGACATATGGGGTCAAAGTTCAATCTGAGAAGGCAACGTGGACACTTGCGACATAGGGGTCAATTTCCGGTTGATTGCGACATAGGGGTCAAAGTTCAATCTGAAAAAGCAACGTGGACGTTTGCGACATATCACGGACTGGAAGTTGGCGTGGCTGGTGATGTCATAGGGGGGAAAGCTCTGTGCAAAGGGTTGGGTTGGGTTGTTTTACCTCTGAGCGGCACTTTTTTGCACACCATGGGCTAAATGGCCAGATCACATGGACCCCGAAGGCTCAGAGAAGGTTGGGGGAGGGGACCCACTGGAACAGCTGTTGGGAGACAGATGGTAGTCTCCCGTCAAGGCCATCCAGCGTGTTCTTTAACGTGCACAGGGTATGGCTCTCCCGCACACGGGGCCACGGCTTAACGTCCCATCCGACGGACGGCGGCCTTTCCAAGCCCATCGGTGTCCCCTACTGACCGTGGGCAGGGCGGAGAATTTTTGCGGAGATAATCTGTGCAAAGGGGGGGGGGCTATTCTGGGTTGACACTACTTCCTTTTTAACCATCTTTGCTGTTACAGAACTGAAGATATATTGATAGACTTTGTTGTCTTCCGTGTTTTTGGTGTAAGCATATATATTATTTCTGTTTAAGAGATGATTAAAATCATATTTAAAAACGGAGAAATATTTTCATCAATGATTCGTTTTGATCGATCTTCCTTTGGTTAGAATTTCAGATAAAATGAATCAGCCGTATAAAAGAGTATTTGACGAACGTCTTTGTGTACCTCCGACTTCGTTTGGTAAAAGGGTATTCGACGAATACATCCTGGAACCGGGATTGTCCTATGTTTCTGAACTTTCATTGCTAAATTGCGAGAAGACTGTTCGACATTCCGCAATAAATGTTAAAGTCGCGCTTTTCTGACTTGAACAGCATAACGCTTTCATGCTCGAATCTGAAATTTGCAAACACCGACTTCATATGCATTATACAAATTTAATTTGCATGCAAAAACAATTTAGTTCGTCCTAAAAGGCGAAACATACCAGATAGTTCGAAAGTGTACGAGAGTGTTTGTTAAGTAACTAAAAATAAACTCATATAATGTTTTAGTTAAACAATATACCGATAGTTTCACTAGCAGCAAATATAATTATGGCGATGTAAAAATTTTCCTCCCACAAAAAAATACCGATTTTCATCATTACATACATCTCAAAACAATTATCGTTGCCACGCAGGAATCGAACCCGCAACTCTCTAGATACGTGTCAGAGTGCTGTACGTCAAACCATAACCAACAACTAAATTCTTCCAGAATAAGACCTATAAATCTTTCACTGAGATGTGTGGACCTTGCGCCATCTATACGTCAGGAGAGGCAACTTTTTCCAATTGTTGCTAATGACTGCACGACCACACCTGGAGTCGGATGTATTTCTATTGCAAGCGACCGCAAGCAAGAGCCAAGTCAAATAGCCGCTGACGAATGACGTAGTTAGAACAGCTGGGCGAATGTGAGCCTTTCTTTGCATTTGTTATTAGGTGCGTTAGCGAGATGGACGACTATAAACTTTTAAATTTAGTGCGTCATTGCCCCTGTCTTTATGACAAGACGCATGGAAATTAAACAAAATATATAGGAATCAATGGCTTCACAGCTGATCAACGTTTCAGGTGAATTTAGGGAAATGTGTTTTGCATTTTTTGTTGTGTTTTTGCATTTTTTGTGTTTGCATTTTCAATTTCAAATTATGTGTTTTGCATTTTCAAAATTTCCCATCGTTAGAGAGCACTATTACAACTTTTAGATTTGAAAAGTGTCAATAGTTCATCAATCATTTCAAACCCCAGAAGAATATACAGAAAAACCAAAAAATAAATGCATGCAGGCCCGGATCTAGAAAATCTTCGATGGGGGGGATGGGTAAGAAACACAAACTATCCAGAAAAATGTAAAAGGAAGGGGGAGTGAAGAGATTTGATTTTCAATGCAGTATAACATTTGACATTCCGTTTCCCAATTCTTTAAAATATTTATGTGTGTCGCATTTTAACGCTTCGTAATTTTTGCCTTCTCTACACTTACTAGCATTCTGAGAGGAGGCCAATGCCCTCCTAGATCCGGCACTGGTTGCATATATAAAGATAGACCACAAAGTAAAAACGATAGCTATTATTGAATAGGAACTAAAAACAATTCTAAATGCAACTTACCTTATAGGTAGCGCCAATTTTTCGGCTGCAGAAATGGACTTTCTTAAATTTGTGTCCTTCTTTGCTATAAGTGGTTCAACAAGAGCTGAAACCGCTTTTAACTGAACATGTGACATACGCAAAATATTTTGGTAATGTTCAGGTCAGCGTCCTGAATAGTAGGGATTAAATTGTAGAAATCGCCTACTCTTTCTCTATCGTTAAAAATCTCGCCAACCCATTTAGTGCGATTTTTTTGATTACTACGTCTATGATTAGCCAAGGCAAGTGATATTAACCGTTTACGAATGAGCAAACTTCTTTCCCTGGATATGACGTTTAAAATAGAGTGAAATCAATGTCAGAAACCCTGTACATCTCGCAGAGACAACAGAGCAATAGATCTAACTAGATCTGAAGCTATTATTTCTTAGTTTTTTGTCTCTGCTTTGTTGTCTCTGTGAGATCTACCGCAGCCATTCCAGGTTGTTTGCAGCGAGAAGGATGATAGCTGAAACATAACATTCAATGTGCCAGGATCAAATGACCCCATAACCATTTTCACCTGATGATCTCCGATAAGGCCATGAGTCAAAGACAGTACAAAATGTAGTACACCAAGCTATGGTGAAACCCCGAAGGGCTATGAAAAGAACACATAGGAACAGGAGCAGAAAGCAAGAACTAAACCAAAAAGGTACCCATATCGAAGATCAGGGGCCTTGCTCTTTTGATCCTGCTCTGAGGATCGAACAAATAATGCAATAGGAAAGAAATCAAATCACGTGGGTTTGAGTCAACACCATCAAAGAAAACCTTCGAGGTGTTCTTAATAAATTTATATATGTGTTCAACTCCAAGATCGTGATGAATTCTTCTGTTGGTGACGAACCAGGGAGAATTCGTAACCTGTCTTAGCACTTTGTTTTGGTAGCGTTGTAAATAACGGACAAATATCCGACAAATATCCTTATTCGTCCAGACAGGGACAGCATAAGTCAATACTGGACGTAGCACAGAAAAGTACAGAAGTAATTTGTGATCAATAGAAAGGATCGAATTTCGACCCAAGAAGGTCCCAAGTTGGCATCGGATGATGTTAGCTTTATGAATGATGTACTTAATGTGGTCGTACCACTTCAATTTTTGATGTAAAATCAGTCCAAAATACTTTGTAGTCTTTTGCCAAGGAGTAGGGTTATTAAATATATATAAACTGCTGTCACAAGAAACTTTCTTCTATGAAAATAGTAGCGGTGAACTTTTGTCCACGTTTATTTTGATCTTCCATTTATCGTATCATTTTTCAGCCAGGTCTAGACCTTTCTGCAGCCTGTCTATAGCTATCGAAGTCCTCAGAGATGGAGAAAGTATAGCTATGTCGTCCGCGTACATAGCATAAAACAAACGTTCATGCAAGGGGAAATCATGCATCTAGACAGAGAACAGAACAGGGCCAAGAAGGGAACCCTGTGGGACCACTGCCTGTATACTCTGGACTGCAGATAGACTCTCATTGACACATGCTTGAAAATTACGGTGATATAAATAGGATTTGATAAAAAGAATCATCCCTGATGGCGCCTTTGCCCTGATGAACTTAGAAATCAGCCCATCAACCCAAACCTTGTCGAAGGCCTTGGCCACATCGAGGAAGGCAGAAGTTACGAATTCCTTCTTATTTAAGGATTCCTTTAGTTTACCAACGACTCGTAAAAGCTGGTGATCCGTTGACATCATTTTCCGGAAAGCAAATTGAGCTTATCCGGAATCACCTGATGTTAAGAGACGAATGTGTGCATTCGATTCAACATTATTCGTTCCAACAGCTTACTGAGACAAGACAACAGGCTAATCGGACGATAGCTACTTGGAAACTTGTGATTTATTCCTGGCTTAGGGATCATCTTTATCTTTGCTCCTTTCCATACCTCAGGAAAAACTCCATGTTGTATAAGGACATTAAATATAGAACACAAAAGTACAATTGCATTGACGGGTAAATTCCTGATCATGGTATTTGTAACCAGATCCAAACCAGGAGCCTTATTTCGCCTTAGCTTCCCGGTTGCTGCCTTACTCTCCTTAGGGGTAATGAAAAGTGTCTGACTTGTCGGACGCAGATAGAAATGATGTATTTCATCTTTTACCTCTCGTTGTGTAATTTCATCTGACAAGTCAGAATTATCCTGGAACTGGGTGACCAATGTTGAGGCAAAAGATTCAGCTTTCTCAGCATCACTATATACCACCCCCTTTTCACCTTGTATAGGCGGGAGGTTATTTTTAGGATTTTTAGCCAAATAGAATTATCATAAACAGAGAGGTTTTCGATCTTATTTTTCGAAGAGGTTGCTCTGAATTCTGCGATATCTGCTCGAACTCTGTTCTTGAGGGCATAGTACATATTTTTATCTGCAGGATAACGAAACTTTTGCCACCGATGTCTAGCTTGGTTTGTGGCCTTGACAAGTTCAAGTAAGTGGGAAGGTAACTTAAAATAAACAGGAACCTTTTTCCTCGTATAACTTGCCTTCCTCTTGCATGTATGAAGAATAGCAGTAAAATTTCAATGTCAGCCTCAATATTGTGGAAATGCGGAGAACTGCATTTACCTTTGAGAGAAGCGTGAACAAGTTCCTTGTAAACATCCCAATTTGTTCAAACGGAAACAGGAGGAGTTGCCACATTTGATATGGAGAGCTGAAGAGAGATTGGTATGTGATCAGAGTATAGCGATTGTATAGTATGAAGCCTGTATGCCGGAAAAAAGTGTCCCAGCAGGACTATATAAAGCACATCTGGCATGTATTTCGGGTTGTACGGAAAATAATTGGGGCTGGAAGGCGCATCCACAATGATCCCCTTACTAGTAGAATATTCAAGCAGGGTGCGACCATTTAAGTTACACCTTCGAGAATTCCAAGCAGTATGTTTGGAGTATAGATCACCAGCAAGAATTGTGATACAGTCGGTTTTAAAGATCCAATCCATCTCCACAGAAAGCAAAATAATATTTGGAGGCTTATAACCAGAAATGATGTTTAGTTTTCCAATACTAGTCTGGGGAATAGAGATGGCAGTTACTTCAATGGAAGCCACTTCAGGAAGCAGATAATGGAAGTGTGGAATACAGCTCTTAACAAAAATGGCTGTCCCACCACCTCCATTATGTATTCTGTCAGTTCGATAAACTTTGTAATTTGCGACATTGGGCGTATCACTAGCCCTTAAGTGTGTCTCGCTCCGTAAAGCCACATCCACATTAAACTGCAGAAGAAAGTTCAGAAACTCGAAAAGGTCTCTTTTAAGGCCGTTGCAATTCCACGCAATAAGCTGAAGCTGGTCATGGTAATAAGGTGAATCACCCATCGGGGTTCAGAGCGTTGAGTAGAAGATCAAAAGCATGTACCCCGACAGCAATTTTGGCCATCAGGCCTTTAGCGCTTTGATACTCTGTAAATAAATTTTAAATGGTGGTAAAAATAACAGCAAGATTTAACTGTTTGACAAAGGAAAAAACATCTTTGATATCATTAATCTGAATTGAGTCCAACTCCTTTTTATCCCTCTTAGAGGATGTTTGTACTTTAGGTTTCTGCTGAACAGGAGTAGAAGTACGTTCATATGAAGCTGGTGAAGGAACAGCAGTAGACTGTCCAATCCTAGATGTAGATGAAGAAGCAACTGTAGCAGAATACGAAAGAGAAGTAGATGTTTTGGCAACAAACGGAGGAGTCACCTTTCACTTTCCCAGAGGTACAGACTTAGAATGTCTATGAGATGGAGGCATAGTGTTGGTAGAACCATGTTTGGGATAGAAAGCACATCCTTTATAATTAGCTGTATGTGCCAGCCGACAATTTGCGCAAGAGGGGGGGGGGGGGCATCAGTCTTGCTTCTGGAACAAGTAGTTGTGAAATGATCCCCGGCGCATTTCACGCAAAGGGGCCTATTATGGCATCCACTCTGCGCATGACCAAATGATTGGCAGTGGTGACATTGAGTGGGTTCAGGTCCTTTTCTATAATTTTCAACTTTGATTCGTAAGTTGAAAAGACTAGTAACGTTGAAAATGTTCTTATTTGCAGCATTCTTCGAAAGTTCTACAAGAAAAACAGGAATTGGTTTTCTATGTGCACCGTGTTTGAGTTGTGAAATTTTGAAGGGGTTCAAACCCATGCCAAGTAGCTCAGTCCTAAGCTCGTCGCAGGTAACATCAAGAGATAAAATTTTAAGAACTACTTTTAGATTTTTTTCAGCTTTAAGCTGATATGTATGAAATTCAAGGTGAGACCCTTCAAACAATCTGACGAAGGCGCGAAAATCCCGAGTGCACTTCGTTTGTACATGAATGGCGTCTCCATTTGATTTGGCAGTGAAAGCCTCCACTACCAAAACAGCAATCTCTCGTTGTAATAGGGTCCAGTTTTTTGGACTCTTCAAAATAATTGGGGGAATCTGTTCCCGTTTAGCCCCAGTCACTGAGGACGTATTCAACTGGCAAGACCTATCAGAGGTAGAGGCAGCCATAACATCCGTTGATCCATCAACTTGGTCAGAGTTCAGGGCTAAAACCGAGAATTTATTTTTAAGTGGTATAATATCATGGGTAGGAGAAAGGGGACGTTTATGTCCTTTCTTAACGGGTTTAAAATTTGTTGGGTCCATACTATCCACTGTATCAGCAGTTGTAACAACAGAAACAAAATGTCCGGTATTCTCGGAAGTGGGAGCAACCCGCTGGTTTGACGTTGTGAATTTGAATTCACAATTATGTTCCATAATTTTCTTTTCAATATAATATTTTTGTAACATGGCCGTCTTAAAGGTGACATAAGTTTCAGGGTTAAGACCATGAATCTGAGTCATATTTGGCGTATGATGTAAAATGTATTTACCTCCTCCAAATTATCAAGTTTGTGCGTCAAACATTTACATGTTGAAGCAGCATCCGTTTTGGCATCTCGTTGAGGCGGGTTAGAGTTATCTCCAGTTTCGACACAATGATCAAAGTTTTCCCCTGGGGCCGGGGATATGCCATCCAATAACTGCGGAGTTGAAACCTCTTTGCAGGGTAAATGCCCTTCAATAACAGAAAGACTACAGATTTGCCAGACATCGTCGTCCGATATCCAATGCAGTGCCGGCCCAGACGAGTCTGCCATCAAAATCTTCCGAGAGCCCACTACTGCATCCATATTTGAATTTTCGGTATATCATCGAATTCATCGAAACCTGAAGTGCAGAAGAAACGAAGCCCAAGCTTTGGGTGAGAAGAAATTAAATACTTCCTACAGTCGCGACGAATATCACAGCGCACCCTCCGTAGGGAATTCGGCGAAACAGTCCTTCGCGAAATCCACTCCTATCCTAGATAAAGTCAAGAAACGTGTGCACAAGCCACTCAGAGCAGAAAAAGGAAGTCCTTCCAAACGAAAGAATCACACCAATCTCCACAGAATCACTATGAGGACTCCAAACTTACAATTGGTGCTCTCTCAAACGTTACCAAGGTATGTAAAATACCTGTACCAGTAGGTGAATTTCGGCAATTCGTATTAGGTCAGAAAAAGCATGCATAAATATCAAAAAAGATCTCCAGAAATATCCCAATAGTCAATATATCTGTCATTGATGGCTGAACAAATTTATGAAATATTTTCTCTGTAGCAATTGACGAAGTTGCGTTAAGAAAAATGGACAATTTAGTATTTGATAAATGCTCAAATATTCAACGGAGGTTTCTCTTAATTTCGGTCATTATAAAATAAATGACAGAACTAGGAAATGACAAATGATAGAAAGATTTTTCTAATATGTAACATATATACATTTACTAGTTTAGTAAGCACAACCGGTGGATCGCATGTGACCTGCCAATATTTTCCGTGAGGCTCACGATCGCTTATAATTTTATCGAAAATGCTAACGATATTTGACATTATTTGTTGATTTTTTTTGTTGTGATCATTACGAATTTTTAAAAATGTATTTATTTCTGTCATTTTCATAATGAAATACTGTGTCTACGTCTGAAAAATTTTGTTACTGAGACCCAAAGACCAACACCTCTTAAAACAGAAGGACGATGAACCAAATAATGACGTCATCATAGATAGTCCTTTGTCCAGAAATATTCTTAGAAATTTATTTCTCCACTAAATGACCTTGCTGCCAATATCCGGGTCTCTCTATGTCCGGACTTCGTTAATGGTCTTGCTGTGACCTTGCAGCCAATATCCGGGTCTCTCTATGTCCGGACTTCGTTAATGGCCTTGCTGTCAATATCCGGATCTCTTTATGTCAGTGTTTTAGTTTTCCATAGATATACATTTTCAAACTTCTTTCGTAAATTCCGATATAGAATAATAGCTGTTAACAATACTTGAAATGGTATGTCCTAGGTAAGCATTTACAAAAATGACATCCAACTAAGAACAGAGTTATTTCAATTTTGTTCTGTTTAAATTTGATTTGTGAATTGGAATTAAAACCAATTGCTCTTTATGTCGCAGTGTGAGAACAACACTCTTCGACATGTGTGAATAACTGAACAAGTGTAGAATTAAGTAATCAAATTGGCAAGTCCCAGATATACCGCAGCATATGGCTGCACACCATCTTTGGGGATAACGCCACGCTCTCCACTACCTACGGTCGGGGCAAGTCAGTGCCATAAGACACAGCTCATCCATGACATCCTATGGCGAACAGTCCTATAGAAGGAAAGCTCATTCATCGGTCAAAACCTAAATTTAATCTGTTCCCAGGTGAGCCAGAAAAATGGATATATAAATCCAAGTTGACTCGGCCCCGGGATGGAGACACTTAGTTTGACTTTTCCCATCGATAAGCCCGTCGACCGGGGATCCCACTCACAGTCGCAAGAACTCAACTTCGTCCTCTCCATCGGAGCCGGGTCACCACAGCCCAGTTTGCCATTCAGCTGGGACCTTTGACTTCTCAGAGGCTGCGTCGGAGCACGCTTGACCGGTGCCCCCCCAACATCAGTCAGCAGCCCTCCAACAACCTCTCCATCGGTTGTCAACCTACTGGGGAACACCAGAAACTGTAAAGCCCGAACCCCACTTTACAGAGGCACCTTAAGCCCCAATACACAACGCACACGATAGAAAAAATGAATATGCCATCCCGGGACTGAAACTGACCTGGCAGTTAAAATGTTACGCCAATTGAACGCGATACCACTGCAGCTTCTCCATTTCAGAATAATCTAATGAATTAAATATTTAGCACAGTGAAATCTAAAGTCTGAAATTTATGATTTATAACCTTTAAAAAATTGCTCTCTCTGCCGAAGCATGATAAAAATTCTCTTGTGATATGCAATTCACTGTGTAAAAAATATTCGTATCGACAAATATTTTTTCCAAACTTTGTAGTAAAATCGCTGCTATGGTATCAGAAGAATTCTTCTCTACATCTTTTTTCGTTACTAGTACTAGAATGCGCCACTGAACCAATGTTACTGCTGAGATTATTTAAACGAGAATACTGATTTACGAAACTAGCCTCATTGAGTTTACCGATATCTTTAACAATTTTAGGACTGTCGGAATTTTCTCAAAGTCTTTACTAGGTTGAAAGTGTTTGGGATCGTGTGGAAAATTAACTGCTGGTTTTATCTCTTTGAAAGACTCAGGGTTTGATGCGACATCTGTTGGTAGAGGTACGAGATAATTGGTAAAATTCTGTTTTTCCATTTTTTGAAAGAAATATTTCTGTAAGCGTGGTGCATAAGTCCAGCTGAACATAAAACTGGGAGACGTTGAACATCAAAAACCGAAAAGTAAGGGATTGTCACAGTTTCCTTTGAAGCATTTCAGTATTTGAAAAACAAAATGTTTTGAAAAAAAGTTTTTAATTTTTAACAATCTATTGATATATTTGTGACCAAATAATTTTGCTTACAATTATTCATAATTTTTTATGGTAAATTTTGAAACGGTCAATAAAAAGACCCTGGGACAAAGATAGAGAAAAAAAATATGACATTCAGGAGGTTAAAAAAAACACTCCCAAAGAATATGTAAACCATATTTTTGGATTACGTTTACGTCCAGAAAATACAAACAACATTTCCAACTGCAGAAGGCAGGTGTACCAACCATGACTGTGAATTTGGCAACAATCGAAAATTTCTTTATTTCAGTTTCATTTATGCTTAAAAAAAATGCAATATTTTACTACTTAATGCCAAAATTTTAGTATGTAGTAATTTATTTTGAATAGCGGCGGGGGTGGCTAGGTCGGTAGCGCGCCAGTCTTGCAATCTGTGGTTCCCAGGTTCGAGTCCCAGCTGGGTCAGCGTTGAGATTTATCTCCGCAAAATGCCCCGCGCTGCTCACGGTGAGTAGGGGACACCGATGGGCTTGGATAAGGCCGCCATCCGTCGGATGGGACTTTAAGCCGTGGCACCGTGTGAGGGAGAGCCATAACCTGTGCACGTTAAAGAACACGCTGGATGGCCTTGACGGGAGGCTACCATCTGTCTCCCAACAGCTGTTCCGGTGGGTCCCCTCCCCCAACCTTCTCTGAGCCTTCGGGGATCATTTAACCTGGCCATTTAGCCCATGGTGTGGAAAAAAGTGTCGCTCGGAGGTAAAACAACCCAACACAAAATCTATTTTGAATATGTATAATAATAGATTAATGAATTCTATTTCCATCCAAATTTAAAATGAAATTATATGCGCTATGTTTTGCCTTACTCGTAAATAAAAAATGGAAATACAGAAAAGTTTCTATTGCTGAAATGTATTAAAATCTAATTAGTATTTAGTAAAGTTTGATTATTATGTTAATGGAACCTGCTAATAGATTTCACATGCAATGCTTCTTTTTAACCGTCTTTGCTGTTACAGGACTGAAGATATATTGATTGGATAATAGACTTTGTTGTCTTTCATGTTTTTGGTGTAAGCATATATATTATAGCCGTCCCGCGGCCGAGTGGTTAGCACGCTTGGCTACTGATCTAAGGGACCTGGGTTCGAGCCCCGGTATTATGCATGGATGTGTGTGTCGTTTTTCTGCTGAGGTACTGAGATCTCCTACTGTGGCATATAAACTGACAGGCTCCTGTCAGACCTCTGTGGCAAGCAGCTGCTTGAGGGGGTATTTATTTATTTTATTTTTTTATAAATATTATTTCTGTTTAAGAGAAGATTAAAATTATATTTAAAAACGGAGAAAGATTTTCGTCAATTACTTCTTTCGGTCGATCTTCCTTTGGTTGGAATTTCAGATAAAATGAATCAGAGGTGTAAAAGTGTATTTGACGAATGCCTTTGTGTATCTCTGACTTCGTTTCGTAAAAGGGTATTCGACGAATACATCCTGGAACAGGGTTTGTCCTATATTTCTGAACTTTCGTTGCTGAGTTGCGAGAAGACTGTTCGACATTCCCCAATAAAATGTTAAATTCGCGCTTTTTTTTATTTGAACAGCATAAAGCTTTCATGCACGAAGCTGAAAATTGCAAACATCGACTTCACATATATTATACTAATTTGCTTTGCATGCATAAATAATTCAGTTCCTCCTTAAAGTCGACTGCTGAAAATCACAAACGTTTATTAATTAACTATAAATAACATCAGAAATTATTTCAGTTAAACAATTTAACGGTAGTTACAGTGGCGGGAAGTATAAATATGCTGATGTGAAAACTTTAAAAAAAATAATACTGAATTTCACCATTACAAACATCTCAAATCAATTATCGTTACCACGGCGGGAATCGAACCCACAACTCTCTAGATAAATGCCAGAGCGCTCTACCGTTAAACCAAGGAGTGTCTAAGGGAGAAGAGAGCTAGCTTCCATAGACGTAAAGAAAACTTTTCGATTGCAGCGCGCTCTAAATACGACAAATCGTGCATTGCAGTGAAGCCACCTAGCTAGGGAGAGGAACGAGTTCCCTGCATTATTTTTTCACCGCCGAGCAAAGTTTTGAATTGTTTACACCACGTGACTAATGTTCAATACACTTTGACTTTGAAAAGTGTACAATCACACTTTCTTTTCGTTTAGAGAGAAAATATCAAGTAATGTAATCATTTTCTTTAAATAAAATCCACTTTTGTAAAACTGGTAGTAGCTATGCTAAAGAACAAAATTTTAATATTTTGAACAACCTATAGCACTTACTATATTATAATAAATTGAGATTTATGTGTCAACGCAGGATAATATAATCTATATAATTATAGTTTATACGATTGCTGATATTTTCAATAAACCATCTTTTCGTAAGCAATATCAAATCGAGTGTTTTACTTGTGTCAACGTTCAACAGATGGCACCAGGCACTTCCCGTATCAACCATATAAAAAGAATTACACTCTTAGAGCACAGTGCAGAAGCCTATGTACATCGTTATAATCCAGGGAACACAAACCTGCAACATACATTGACTGATATATATTCGCAAGATGATTAAATGTATTAATTTACATATTAATGTTAAAAATTCTGCAAAATTACTCAAAATAAACGTACAACGGCATTTCCAGGTATCGTAAAATGTACACCTGAACGGGATAAAACACTCTTTGAATAACTTTAGGGTCAGCTACCACTGTGCCAAACAGACATGGCTGTTAGACATTTGGAAACACTGGTTAAATCCCAATACATATACCAATAGTAAGACAAATCATATCTGCAGTGAGCTACAATGATTCACTGCGCATGCGCAGAACGCCTCTTACAGTTGTTTTTGTGCCTGCACATCAATTTGCCACGTTCAGCTTCGGTAAAATTCCGCAGAACGGCGCCACTTACGCTTGTGCAAAGCTAGTCATCTTCACCTTTAGACCTCCTTTGGTTAAACCATAAGCAACAACGAAATTCTTCCAGAAAAAGACCTATAAATCTTTCACTGAGATGTGGTGGACCTTGCGCCATCTATACGTCAGGAGAGGCAACTTTTTCCAATTGTTGCTAATGACTGCACGACCACACCTGGAGTCGGTTCTTATTTCTTTTCTCGCCGAGCGGTATGCAAGCGACCGCAAACAAGAACCAATCATATAGCCGCTGACGAATAACGTAGTCAGAACAGCTGGGCGAAAGTGAACCTTACTTTGCATTTGTTATCAGGTGCGTTGGCGAGATGGACGACTACAAAACTTTTAAATTTAGGGCGTGATTGCCCTTGTCTTTATGACAAGACGCATCGAAATTAAACAAAATATGTAGGAATCGATGGCTTCACAGCTGAACAATGTTTCAGGTGAATTTCTATGTGTTTTGCATTTTCAAAAATTTCCATTGTTAGAGAGCACTATTACAACTTTTAGATTTGAAAAGTGTCAATAGTTCATCAATCATTTCAAACCCCAGAAGAATATATCGAAAAACCAAAAAATAAGTGCATGCAGGCTCGGATCTAGAAAAACATTCGAGGGGGGGAGGGGGTAAGAAACACAATCGATCCAGAAAAAATGTAAAAGGAAGGGGAATGAACAGATTTGATTCCCAATGCAGTATAACATTTGACACTCCGTTTCCGAATTCTTTAGAATATTTATGTGCGTTGCATTTTAATGTTTCATAATTTTTTTTCCTCTTCTACACTTACTAGCATTCTGAAAGGAGGCCAATACCCTCTTCCTAGATCCGGCACTGGTTGCATATATAAAAACAGAACACAAAGTAAAAACATTAGCTATTATTAATAGGAACTGAAAACAATTCTAAATGCAACTTTCCTTATTGTTAGCGCCAATTTTTTGGCTGGAGAAATGGACTTTCTGAAATTTGTGTCCTTCTTTGCTATAAGTGGTTCAACAAGAGCAGGAACCGGTTTTACTGAACAGGTGACATACGCAAAAAATTTTGGTAATGTTCAGGGTCAGCCTCCTAAATAGTAGGGATTAAATTGTGGAAATCGCCTACTCTATCGTTAAAAATCTCGCGAACCCATTTCGTTCGATTTTTTTTCATTAGTACATCTATGAGTAGCCAAGAAAAGTAATAGTAACCGTTTACGAAAGAACAAACTTCTTTTCCTGGCTATGATGTTTAAAAGAGAGTGAAAGTAATGTCATAAATCCCGGTACATCTCTCAGAGACAACAAAGCACACGTTCCATGTTGTTTGCAGCGAGAACCAATGAGCTTAGTTCTTTATTGCAGACCGCGCGTTTAATTGCGGGAAATCACAGTGCGTTTGCGACGCGCGAACGGCAAGTGTGAAGAAGCCTTTACCTTTCCTTAATTATTGTCCGTTCATGATTGTATGCTGGTGCTGTATTGTGAGCGATATACCCCGTTCTTGTGTGAACAATATAGACCATTGTTGTTACATTTATGGCGAAGTTATTTTCGATTCACAGAAGCGTGAAATAACGCCTGTCATCAAAAAGGCATACCACATTTACTTTGGGTGTAAGATTGGAGATAATAGAACAGCTGGGCTCCGCATATAGTATGTAATAGCTTTACAACCAACACCTCCAATAACATACCAAAGTAATGACGTCACGATAAGAATCTTGATGAGTCAAGCCCCCAGTTGAAACGAGTTTTGGAATTTCCAAATTTGTGGGAAGTTGGACAGGAGAACTCAAGATGACCTACCATAGAAACAGTTCTTAAAATGTTGGTACTAATATTACTACGGGTGAATTCTTGTGCGAATCTTTATACTAACCTTTGTCTATGAATATATTTTGTTAAAACTTAAATTATTCGCATTTATTATCAAATATATTAATGATATTAATACAAGTAATTTTTTACCTAAATAAAATATATTTATAGATAAACATTAGTATAAAGATTATCACATAATCCACCAGTAATAATATTAGAATCAGAACTATAAGAAGTGTTATACGTTAGGACTACTGAAGCTGACGTCATAATTTTCTTCTGACTTTCTCTTATGAGAGGTGTTGGTGCAACACATTTTGGCAGCTGGCTAAATAGCAAAGTCGATCGATGCCATTCCTATGATATGGGGGAACTTTCAAACCACGTGAAGGACTGTTACTTTTGTATGACACCTTTACTGGGAAGTAGTGTTACAGAGAAAAAAGACAAAATCGCACGGACTTCTTTTGGGTACCTGATATTTGTGTAGCTTTTCAAAATAGAGTTAGGTTACAGTTTGAGCCGTTTATGGAATTAGATTTTTTTTCTTCATGCCATTCCATTACCCATTTTCTGCATGATGTTCATTTCAAATTTCAGCTCTTGGCCTAGAACATTATATAGCCTAGTACATTCCCAGCGTCAGAAACTTTCATTTGACGTTGTGTTTGTTATTTTCGGCTTTCGTCTTCTGGAGATAAGGTTCAATGATTGTTCTCACATTTCCCCTTTTTAAGGGGGGAAGAAAGCACGCTGGCCAACGCTTCATAGCCTATGACACTCCGCGCGTCACAAGCTTTCATTTGAGACATAAATCATTAAGTTTCTCCCTCGCTTTCGAAGGTGGAACAACATTTTGTCAAATCCTCAAGCCAACCAACCGACAAATGTCGAAGCCAAAAGCAATAGGAAGATAAGTAAAAATTCAAAAATTATTAAATTCCACACTTTATAACTCGAACAACAAAACCAGACTTAAACTGCAAGCTCAAATTCTTTCACAAATGAAGGACATTGAAATCTGTTTCAATCTCAAAAATAAATTTTATTCACTATTTTTAAAACTCAAATCCTTTAGTATACCAAGAACTTTATTTAGTTTCAAATAGTTGTAGGCGATGTTAATAATAGTTCTATGTATGATTAATCCTAATGCAGAAATGGTGTTTAGCGTCACAAACTCTAGGTTAAGCAATGTGAAATGATGTGTTTAATATACCTGATTCTTAAGTAGTAAAGAATCAGAGAAAGTGTCCTGTAGAAAGGGAACCCACGGAATAATAAGTTGAAAAAAATTTGCTTCGCCAATTGTTTCGCCACGTCTCCTTGAAACATACCAGTTGTGTTCACCACTACAGCATCATCGGCTAATGTATTCCGTAGTTCGTAGATCGTATAATCATATTCGATGTATCGGGGAATAATTTTACCCCTAACCATCTCCATCAGAAAGATATGCCTATTTGGCATGATTAAAAATTAAACATATAAGTAAACCACCTTAGGTGGTCCCCTAAAGGCAAACATAAGAAAATCTAAAAATAGCAGTAAAATTGTATAAGAAACCTAAAACGGGTAGGTCTCCTCAGAAAACGCTACCGTTTTAAGCCTCTTGTACTTGTTCAAAACTGTATGATCGTAAGCAATCAGAAAAGAAATAATCTCATTGGGTTTATTGCTTACAGCCTCAAAAAATTTTTGAGGTGCGTTTTATCTGTGTATATATATATGGTCGATGCCCAGGTCTTTATGGAGTTGTCTGTTAGTGACAAACCAGGGGGCGTCGACCGCAGTTCTCAAAATCTTGTTCTGTAAGACCTGAATCTTACGAATATTGGTGGGTGTAGTATTCGCCCATATGGGTGAAGCATAGAGAATCACCGGTCTGATGATAATGTTTTTCTTCAGCTGATGAGATATATAAACTTTCTGGATTTTTTATTTGATTCGCACGGTGGCGCTATCTATCCGGGAAGTGGACAACTGTGTCTCCTCATAGAAATGGAATATAATATTTGTCATTCACGCTCATGGCGTTAAATCCGATGTTGTACTTACCAATCAAAGATCAGCCGACTAAAAGACAAATCGACGAATATGTTCGTTTTCATACATCAGATACTGAGCACTTAGATGTAAAACAATTCGTTCTCTCAATAGAAGAAAACGTTACAAGGAATTTCATACCTGAAAGCTAGCGAATTGTAATAAAAACAAGATATTGAAATTTATAAATTTCAGTTTAACCTATGTGCCGGTAGTTCAAATGGTCAAAAGAAAAAATTATCGCGAAGAACTTCCAAGTTGATGTGGATTTACTTTTACTTTTAAATAACATAAATTCAAAAATAATTCTTATAAATTTTGCTAATTAAAAGAAGGATATGTAATTAATTGCATATTAAAATTTCTTTGATAAGATTCATATTAAGGAACTTTTGACTATGGTCAAATTCAGGGTCATGATTAATTTTGACTCTGATTTATGTTAGGGGCTCTCAACGTGAGGTACGCCGTGAGAGCTCAAAAGTCGCTAGATCAAAGTTATTTTTCCATCGTTACACTATAACTATAGTTTTATTCATTTATACAAGATGTACGCCAGTTACATAAACATTTCCAGGGGCTACGTGAAGCATAAAAGGTTGAGAACCGCTGATTTATATCATAGAATTGCTGACTACTAAAAGAGTAGAAATTTTCAATTCAGTCAATTCTGAATTCGGATTACAATACCCCCCCCCCCCTAATTGCCAGAAATATGTACTTTATTTCATTACACGTGCATATTACTTTAATGAACATATAGAATATACAAAAACAGCCAGTTCATGAGGAAAATTCTCAGGAAAATGTTTAAGAAACCAGCAAAAACCCACTTATGTACAAAGGGCGGGGGGGGGGGGGGCAGAAAGGCTCAGTCGGTAGCGCGCCAAACTCGTAATCTGCAATTCCCGGATAGAGTCGCGCCTGAACCAGTGTTGAAATTTATCTCCTCAGAACTCCCCGCCCTGCCCACTATCAATAGGGGACATAGATGGGCTTGGAAAGACCGCCGTCCGCCGGGTGGGATGTTAACCCGTGGCCACGTAGGCGGGAGATCCATACCCTGTGCACGATAAAGAACACGATGAATGGCCTTGAATGGGAAGCTGCCATCAGTCTCCCAACAGCTGTTCCAATGGGTCCTCTCCCCCAAAACTTGTTTGAGCCATCGGGGTCCTTGTGATCTGACCATTCAGCCTATGGTGTGAAAAAAAGTGCACAACAAAGGTAAATCAACCCAACCCATTTATGTACAAATTGTTGTTTTATGAAAGATTTCTGTAGAGAACCACGTTAGCCCCACACAAAGTTCCTATTCTTTCAATTTCTAATAGTTTATACACAAAGTTCCTATTCTTTCTATTTATAATAGTTGTTAAATTTGTATGGGCTTGTTAAGGCCGTCATCCGTCGGATGGGACGTTAAGCCGTGACTCCGTGTGCGTGAGACCCATACCCTTGATGGGAAGTTACCATCTCTCTCCCAACAGCTGTTCCAGTGGGTTCCCTGCCCCAACTTTCTCTGAGCCTTCGGGGTACATGTGACCTGGCCATTTAGCCCATAGAGGGTAAAAAAGTTACGCTCAGAGGTAAAACAATCCAACCCATGTTCGATTTGCAAATTATCGTATTACCAACAGTTGTGGAAAATATAATTCGCTTCGTAAATCGAGGGATGCATGAGTTTATGGTAATACTATTAAATGTAAATATTTTTTTTCAAAATAAGGTATATTTATAAATATTCCCATAAATATTAATATAACACTACACCATTAATAATAATAGAAACAAATGAATATAATTTAATGTTTCAAAGAATACGTCCAGAATATGTAACAACTTGATCTCTAGATTTGTGTTTTTGTTATACGAGGTGTTGCACCAACTGTGTAAAATGTTTATGAGCCTATCGTGGCATCATACAGTCAAAGAAACGTTGATGCAGGAATCATGGATCGCTCTGTAAATCGAACCATTTTCTTTAAATAATTGACAGGTGATTGATACCACAAAGGAAAAGGTTTACGAATCAGCGGACAATTTCACTGGTTTTTTTTTTAAGTTGCCATCAAATCTTCGCAACTAGGGAAGAATGTTTCTCAATTTGAAAATATTTGAAGGACCTATTCTGCAGATTTTTTTAGAACTGATACATGAGATATTTTTTTACCGATCCTCCTATTGCTTCTGCTTTGACATTTGCCGGTTTTTAAAATTGGCAAATTTTGTTCCACCATATCTTTCGAACGCAACAGAGAAACTTAATGATTTATATGTCGAATGACAACTTGTAACGCGCGGAGAGTCATAGGCTGTAACAAAATAGATATCCCCTCATGCTTTCTTCCTCCCTAAAAAAAGGGGAAATATGAAAACAATTGTACCACTACATCTCCAGAACGCGATTGCCGAGAGTAAGAAGCTATGCGTCAAAGGAAAACTTTTGACACTGGGAGTGTAATACACTAGAAAAAGTTGACATCCCATGCTTTCTTCTCCCCTAAAAAGGGAAAATATGAAAAAAGATTTTTCCGCTATATATTTTTAAGGCGAGTGCTTAGATTAATAAGTTATGCGTCAAATGAAAGCCTTTAATTAGCGGAGTGTCATACGTTATAAAAAAATTTACTCCCCATAATTTCTAGCCCCCTAAAAATGGGAGATGCGAACATGATTGTTCTGGAGATATACGAAATTATCTCCTGAAACAGAGTATTGAAAATAACATGGAGTATATCAAATGAAAGCTATAATAATAGATTAATTAATTCTATTTCGATCCAAAAATTTGCCTATAAAGTATTCTCTACCGCCATTAAATATTTCGAAAAAAATTAAAATGAAATTATATGCGCCATATTTTGCATTACTCGTAAATAAAAAATGGGAATACAGAAAAGTTTCTATTGCTGAAATGTATTAAAATCTAATTAGTATTTAGCAAAGTTAATTATCATGTTAATGGAACCTGTGAATAGATTTCATATGTAATGCTCCTTTTTAACCATTTTTGATGTTACAGAACTGAAGATATATTGATTGGATAATAGACTTTGTTGTCTTCCGTGTTTTTGGTGTAAGCATATACATTTTTGCTGTTTAAGAGAAGATTAAAATCATATTTAATAACGGAGAAATATTTTGATCAATTATTCATTTCGATCGATCTACCTTTGGTTAGAATTTCTGATAAAATGAATCAGCCGAATAAAGGAGTATTCGACGAATGCCTTTGTGTATCTCTGACTTAGTTTCCTGGAACCAGGTTGGTCCTATATTTCTGAACTTTCCTTGTTGAATTGCGAGAAGACTGTTCGATATTCACAATAAAATGTTAAAGTCTCGCTTTTCTGAGTTGAACAGCATAACGCTTTTATGCACGAAAGCTGAAATTTGAAAACACCGACTTCATATATATTATACGAATGAAATTTGCTTTCCATGCATAAAATATTTCGTTCCTCCTTAAAGGTGAAACATACCTGAACTTATGAAGAAGAAATGCGTAATAGACGTTATTAATTAACTATAAATAGCTTCATATATTATTTTAGTTAAACAATTTACCGGTAGTTCCAGTAGCAGGAAGCATAAATTTGCTCATGTGAAACATTCCAAAAAAAAAATACCGATTTTCATCATTACAAACATCTCAAAACAATTATCGTTGCCACGGCGGGAATCGAACCCGCAACTCTCTAGATACATGCCGGAGTGCTCTACGGTTAAACCGCTAAACCATAACCAACAACTAAATTCTTCCAGAATAAGACCTATAAATATGTCACTGAGATATGGTGGACCTTGCGCCATCTATACGTCAGGAGAGGCAACTTTTTCCAATTGTTGCTATGACTGCACGACCACACCTGGAGTCGGTTCTATTTCTATTCTCGCCGAGCGGTATGCAAGCGACCGCAAGCAAGAGCCAAGTCAAATAGCCGCTGACGAATAACGTAGTCAGAACAGCTGGGCGAATGTGAGCCTTTCTTTGCATTTGATATTAGGTGCGTTGGCGAGATGGACGACTACAAACTTTTAAATTTAGTGCGTGATTGCCCCTGTCTTTATGACAAGACGCATCGAAATCATAGGGATCGAGGAATGAAACGAAATATGTTGGAATCATTAGCTTCACAACTGAGCAATGTTTCAGGTGAATTTCTATGTGTTTTGCAGTTTCAAAAATTTCCATTGTTAGAGAGCACTATTACAACTTTTAGATTTGAAAAGTGTCAATAGTTCATCAATCATTTCAAACCCCAGAAGAATGTATCGAAAAACCAAACGATAAGTGCATGCATGCCCGGATCTAGAAAACCTTCGAGGGGGTTAGGGGGTGAAGAAACACAATTGATCCAGAAAAATGTAAAAGGAGGGGGGTGGGTAATAAAGAGACTTGATGTACAATGCAGTATGACATTTGACTCACCGTTTTGCAATTCTTTAAAATATTTACATGCGTTACATTTTAATGTTTCATAATTTTTCGCCTCTTCTACACTTACTAGCATTCTGAAAGGAGGACAATGCCCTACCTCCTAGATCCGGCACTGGATGCATATATAAACACAGACCACAAAGTAAAATCATTAGCAATTCTAAATGCAACTTACCTTATAGTTAGCGCGAATCTTTCGGCTGCAGAAGTGGACTTCCTGAATTTTGTGTCCTTCTTTTCAATAAGTGATTCAACAAGAGGTAAAACCGTTTTTAACTGAACATGTGACATTCAAAAAATTTTGGTAATGTTCAGAGTCAGCCTCCTGAATAGTAGGGATTAAATGGTAGGAATCGCCTAATCTTTCTCTATCGTTAAAAATCTCGCGAATGCATTTAGTGCGTTTTTTTATTACTACGTCTATGATTAGCCAAGGCAAGTGATATTAACCGTTTACGAAAGAACAAACTTCTTTTCCTGGACATCACGTTTAAAAGCACTTTTTTTGCACACAATGGGCTAAATGACCAGATCACAAGGATCCCGTAGGCTCAGAGAAGACTGGGAGGGGTGACTCATTGGACAGCTGTTGGGAGACAGATGACAGCCTCCCGTCAAGGTCATCCAGTGTAGTCTTTAACGTGCACAGGAAATGGATCTCCCACACGCAGGTCATGGCTTAACGTCCCATCCGACAGCCGGCGGCCTTTCCAAGCCCAACGGTATCACCTACTGAACATGAGCAGGGCTGGGAGTAAATAGAGTAAAGTCATTTAAAATTTAGTAATCATCTCCCAGTGCGTTTCAGAAATTCTGATGATCTGGTGAATGTGATGCTCAGTGAAGCGGACTCTCTATTTCAAGTAATGGTGTTATCGTCATGTAAGTGAAAAGAATCGCCAGTTACATCTGCGTACAACTAGATGCAGAGTTACAAGATGCCGTCCGTTGCCTAGGACAGTCAAGGACCACTTCTTCAGAATGATCATCATCATTATTAGAAATGGTACATTCCTGTATGAAGAGAGACGGTGATGATTCAATCTGTAGCACTCCAGGCTCGAAATCTGCAGTTCCCAGGTTCGAGTCCCTCCTGCGACAGCATCGACGTTAGTCTCCTCAAAACTTCCCGCTCAGTCCTTGGTCAGTCGGGGACACCAATGGTCTTGGAAAGGCCGCCGTTTTTTGTATGGGGCGTTAAACCGTGTTTCCGTGTCCATAAGAGCCGTATCCTGTACATGTTAAAGAACACGCTTGATGGCTTAAGGAGAGGCTACCATCTGTCTGCTAACAGCTGTCCAGTGGGTCCCTCCCCCAACTTTCTCTGAACCTTTGGGATCCTCTGGCTTGGTAATTTAGCCCATTGTGTGTAAGAAAGCGCCCCTTGGAAGCAAAACAACCCAACCAATTAAGAAGTCAAGGACCAGTTCTTAAGAAAGAGCATCATTATCATCACAAATGGTGCATTCCTGTAATGAGGGGAGTCGTTGATGATTCAATCAGTAGCCTTCCAGGCTTGTAATCTCCAGTTCCCATTCTTGAGTCCTAACTGTGCATGGGTTTGGATTTTTCTCCTGTAAACCCCGACCTGCCCTTGGTAAGAAAGCAGATACTTGTGGTTTTTTAAAGTCTGCCACCTATCGGACGTGATGTTAAGACGTATTTCCGTCCCCTTAAAGTTTTGTAACTTATGCACGTTGAAGAACACATTGACTTGACGGGAGATTTGAATCTGTAACGAAAGAGCTGTCCAGTGAGTCTTTCTCTAGCCTTCTGTGAGCTCTTGGGGTCTTTGTGACCTAATCATTTAGCCCAATGTGTGCAACATAGTGCCACTCTGAGGTAGGAGCAGTCGAAGCTTGACTTAGGTGATTGCGGAAGTAAATTGCTTTTAATGGGAATACTTTTGGGAGGATAAAACATCCGTGGAACCAGTGATAAAATTTAAAGGAAAGACATAGTCAGTCTTCGAATTAAATGATCCACCCTCGTATATATATATATTACATAATTGAATAGAGAAATCCAAAAACAAACTCAAACAACGATAAACAAAACTCCTCGAAAAATCCAGTTCAATAATCATTTACGACACTCGTTTTGAAAATTTTTTTCTATAATTGAATGCAGATGGCGCCCATAAACTAAAATAAGTCAAGAGTTGGTGTCATCTATAGCAACTCTACACTTTACACTCTTGGCAGAGCATACAGTCCAGACTGTGCCACTTGTAGCACACCTGAGACTTTATCACACATTCTGCTCAACTGCTCCTGCTACAATGCCAAATGAGAAGCTTTGTTCCGAAAGCTTCATGCTATCGAAACCACTTTCTACACCATTACTACTCTTCTTGGCAACAACGACAATGCGAAGCTGCAGCGAGAGTGCTTCTGTATGGTCACTGACTTCTTTCAGAACATCGGCCTCCTCTGCAAGGTCTAATGTTCTACTTTTTTGCATAGTCCTGAAAAAAGCCTTTTTTTTTTAAGGATAGCTGAGAAGCAGATTCTTCTGCATCCACTATCTCTATTCCGTTTGACTGGTGTAGAGAGCCCCTTCTTTGGAGGGTAATATCACCATAATTACAACACCTTGAACCTTGAAGAGTTCAAGGTTCGTTGAAGAGTATAGTTAGTATCACATCAATTGGTATTAACATGCGTTAGATACTGTTTGAGAAAACAAGTGAATTTACGAATAATGGCTACTCGTGTACTGATATCGTATCTTGAATTTTTATGTTTTCTTTTAAGTTTTATGTTGTTGTGCATTATAATATAATTGAAAAGAAAAAATGAAAGGTATATTTATTTACATCAAGTCGATGACGTTTTCGTTTCACTGAAAAAATTGGAATATATACAAATAACTGCAAAAACGACTCGTTTTCGAAGTGGGAGGCCTGTGACTTCTTAAGGATTTTGAATCTAAAGTAATTTTCATGTCGTTTTTAATAACCAGCTATATTTTATTACTTTTTCTGCATCTACATGTTTTCGACTGTTTTGTTTCTATATATAAATGAAAATCGATTTTTACCTCGATAGGCTCTAAAGAAATATCAGGATCCGCATTTTTCGAATCTCCGAGTTTGTTTAATATTAATCGGACCTTTCAATGAGTTTCTCATAATGTGTATTTTAGTTTACCAGAAGATGAACGTTTCAAAACGTATTGATAAGAGGATAATAGTTTTTCCTATGAACGTTTTTGATCTGGGTTAAAATATATATCTTTTTGTTTATGGACACATTAAAATCGCAATTGGTAAGAAAGGAATAATTTCCATCATTTCTTCATTTGCAATCATTGATTTCGATTCTAGATGCTAACTCAGTATCTTGGGCATTAGGTGGTTCAACTTTGTAAGCAATGATGAGGTTAGGCAAAGGAGTCGGCAACCTCCTTTGAGCAGCATATTGTGCAGAGAGAGACTCCGTTGCTTTGGCCATGTTGCCCTTATGGAAAATTATAGATTAATGAATAGGGTTTTACACAGTGTGCCTGAAGGCCTCATAAAGAGGATGATATCTAAGATGCGGTGGGCAGACAATGTCAAACAGGACGTTGTTAGAATTGGAGTGAGTGGCCATATGCAGCAAGCAGATGTAGCTCTGGACAATATGCTTGGAGAAATAAATTGCATTGTCTGGTTGGACCTCCGTGCTTGAGGAGATGATGATGATGACTCTTCTTTATTAGAAGTTAAGGTAAATCAAACGAGTGGTAGATAATGCGATTAATGGGTTTTGGTACATCGGACTTCGTTCCTAGAATATACGATAGGGCAATTTCTTTGAAACTTTCCCTCCTTCAATTCAGATCAGACGACATGACTTTCAACAATAAAATGTTGAGGTGTGCACCTTATTCTCACTTGAAAGCGTAATATTTTCATACTGGAATATTGAGATTTGTAAACATGGACATCTTACATTTTCTTCACCTTATACTGATGGGCTTGAAAAAGGCACTGTGCTTCGGAATGGACGTTAAACTGTGGCTCCGTCTGTAGGAGAACCATATTCTGTGTGCACTGGATGGCCTTGAAGGGAGACTACTATCTGTCTCCTATAGCTGCTATCCAGTGGATAACCTTCTCCATGCCTTCGAGTGCTTCTGACCATAGTGTGCAAAAAAATTCCTATTCAAAGGAATAACGCAACCTTTATATTTGAAATATTTCGTTACCTCCACAAAGGTAAACGTTTCTAGACTACTATGATCAAGGAGTGTCTAAGGGAGAAGAGAGCTAGCTTCCATAGACGTAATGTAAACTTTTCGATTGCAGCGCCCTCTAAACATGGCAAATTCGTGTATTGCAGTGAAGCCACCTAGCCAGGGAGAGGAGCCAGTTCCTTGCGTTATTTTTCCACCGCCCAGCAAGGTTTTCAATAGCTTACACCACGTGACTAATTTTACATACACTTTGACTCTGTTCAAAGTGTTCATTTCTTCAATTTCACCATCATAATTTTCATTTCACAGTGATTAGTTAAAATTATTTTCCTTAATAAAATCCCATTTTGTAAAACAAGTAGTAGCTATGTTCAACATAAAAATTTTAATATTTCGAACATTCTACTATATTTAATATATTATAATAAATTGAAATTTATGGCTTAATGCGAGACAACATGTTTTGTTTAATTATATTTTATAGAATTTAGGATATTTTCAATTAAAGTCACATCGAGTTTCTTACTTGTAGAAACTGTCAATAGATGGCAGCAGGCACTTCTCGTATCAACCATAAAAAAAAATTACTATTAGAACAAACTGCAGACACCTATATACGTCGATATGCTCCAGGGAACACAAAACTGCAACATACATTGACTTACATGTTCGCAAGACGATTAAATGCATTAATTTACATATTAAATTTAAAAATTCTGCAAAATTACTCAAAATAAACATACAACGGCTTTTCCAGGTATCGTAAAATATACTCCTGAACGGGATAAAATACTCACTGAATAACTTTAGGGTCAGCTATCACTATGCCAAACAGTCATGGGTGTTAGACAGGTTGAAACACTGATTAAATCGCAATAAATATACCAAGAGTAAGACAAACCACAGATGCAGTGGACTAAAAATGATTGCACTGCGCATGCGCAGGTCGCCCCTTGCAGTTGTTTTTGTGCATGTACATCAATTTGCCACGTTCAGCTTCGGTAAAATTCCGCAGAACGGCGCCACTTACGCTTATGCGAAGCTAGCCTTCTTCTCCTTAGACTTTCTTTGACTATGATATTACTTCCGTACCTTGGTTGTTAATCAACTATTAATGAAATATATGTAAAATTTTATTTGAAATATTGGCTGGTAGTTAAACGGCTGGAAGTGTTTGTGAAACATTTTGAAGAAAACGTCTCAATAATTTCGTAAATTATTAGAAGAGCGATATTAAATAAATTACCGTATATTTCCGCAGATAAGACGACCTTCAGATAAGACGAGGTATAAATTTTCGTCAAAGTTTTATAGTTTTAGCATATATCTGTCCTATAAGACGACCCCAATTTGTTATGGGATACTGATGACGAAGCGGAAATCGATTCGCTAGGTACAGAATGGGACCCATATGACGAAACGGAAATCGACTCGCTAGGTACAGAATGGGACCCATATGACGAAACGGAAATCGACTCGCTAGGTACAGAATGGGACCTATATGACGAGCTTCTCAACAACGAAAGTGAGGATGTACTTGAGGAGCTATTTGCCTTAGATGATGAATGTGACGATTTTGCAGGATTTCAAATACATTGGTGAGTGATTGGTTTTATTTTATAATGGTTTCAATTTATATAAATTTCAATCTAATTTTTTTGGTATCAGTCCTATAAGACGACCCGGATTTTGGGGGCCTTTTTTATGATTCAACTATCGTCTTATCTGCGGAAATATACGGTAGTTTTGAAAAATGTTTGAAAAATAAGATTCAGAATTGTTCTGAGAGCTTATATTCAGTGTCATGATTAATTTCTAGTATAATATCAGAGAATTATTATGGGGAGTCCAAACTAACAATTGGTGCTCACTCAAATGTCAGCCAGATGTGTAAAATGCATTTGTCATTAGGTGAATTTCGGCAATTCCTATTAGATCAGAAAAGCATGCCTAAATATGAGAAATGATTTCCAGACATCTCCCAAATAGTAAATATATCTCAGTCGTTGTCGACTGAACAGAATTGTGAAATATTTTTTCTCAAGCAATTGACGAAGTTGCGCTAAGAAAAATGGACAATTTAATATTCGATAAATGCTCAAATATCCAACGGAGGTTTCTCTTAATTTCGGTCATTATAAAATAAATGACAAAACTAGGAAATGATAAATGATAGAAAGTTCTTTCTAATATGTAACATATATACATTTACTAGTTTATTGAGCACAACCGGTGGGCCGCATGTGACCTGCCAATATTTTTCGTGAGGCCCACGACCGCTTATAATGGTATCGAAAATGCTAAATATATTTTACATTATTCGTTAATCTTTTTGTTGTGATCATTACGAATTTTTAAAAATGTATTTATTTCTGTCATTTTTATAATTATGCATATTTCAATAATAATATTTCAATAATATTTCAATAATATTGTGTCTACGTCTTAAAAGTTTTGTTACTGAGGCCCGCAGACCAACACCTCTTATAACAGAAGGCCGATGGACCAAGTAATGATGTCATCGTAGATAGTCCTTTGTCTAGAAATATTCTTAGAAATTTATTTCTCCACTAATGACCTTGCTGCCAATATCCGGGTCTCTCTATGCCCGGACTTCGTTTAATGGCCTTGCTGTCAGTATCCGGGTCTGTTTATGGCAGTGTTTTAGTTTCCCATAGATATACATTCAAAAACTTCTTTTGTAAATTCCTACATTGAATAACCATACTTGAAATGGTATGCCCTAAGTAAGCATTTACATAAATGACATCCAACTAAGAACAGACTTATTTGAATTCTCTTTCGTTTAAATTTTAATTGTGAATTGGACTTAAAACCAGTTGCTCTTTATGCCACAGTGTGAGAACAACACTCTTCGACATGTGCGAAAACTGAACAAGTGTAGAATTAGTTAATCAAAATGGCAAGTCCCAGATGTATCGCAGCATATGGCTGCACACCATTTTTGGGGATAATGCCACTCTCTCCACTACCTACGGTCGGGGCAAGTCAGTGCCATAAAGACACAGCTGATCCATGACATCCTATGGCGAACACTCTTATAGAAGGAAAGCTCATCCATCGGTCAAAACCTAAATTTAATCTGTTTCCAGGTTAGTCACAAAAATGGATATATAAATCCAAGTTGACTCGGTCCCCGGGGTGGAGACTCTTAGTTTGACTTTTTCATCGATAAGCCCGTCGACCGGGGACCTCACTCCCAGTCGCAAGCCCTCAACTTCGTCCTCTTCATCGTAGCCGGGTCCCACAACCCAGTTTGCCATTCAGCTGAAATCTTTGAATTCTCAGAGGCTGCGAGGAGCACGCTTGACCGGCACACACCAATATCAGTCAGCGGCCCTCCAAAAACCTCTCCATCAGTCGTCAAACTGCTGGGGCGCACCAGAAACTGCAGAGCCCGAACCTCAACTGCACAGAGGCACCTTAAGCCCCCCAAGAACGCACACCACAGAAAAAATTAATATGGCATCCCGGGACTGAAACTGACCTGGCAGTTAAATTGTTATGGCAAGTGAATGCGATACCACTGCAGCTTCTCCATTTCAGAATAATCTAACAATTTAAATATTTTGCAAGAGTGAAATCTAAAGTCTGATTTTATGATTTATAACCTTTAAAAAATTGCTCTCTCTGCCGAAGCATGATAAAAATTCTCTTGTGATATGCAATTCACTGTATAGAAAATATTTGTATCGACAAATATTTATCCAAACTTTGTAGTAAAATTGATGCTAATGGTATCAGAAGAATTCTTCTCTACATCTTTTTTTGTTACAAGTTTTAGAATGTGAAACCGAGCCAATGTTACTGCTGAGATTATTTAAACTAGAGTACTGGTTTACGTAACTTGCCCCATTGAGTTCACTGATATCTGTAGTAATTTTAGGAATGTCGGAATTTCCTTAAAGTCTTTACTACGTTGAAAGTGTTTGGGATCGTGTGGAAAATTAACTGCTGGTTTTATCTCTTTGAAAGTCTCAGGGTTTGATGCGACATCTGTTGGTAGAGTTATCAGATAATTGGTAAATTTCTCTTATTCCATTTTTTGAAAGAAATATTTCTGTAAACGTGGTACACAATTCCAGCAGGTCAGAAGAACTCCATGAACATAAAACTGGGATACCTGGAACATCAAAAACCGAACAGTAAGGGTTGGGTTGTTTCACCTCTGATCGGCACTTTTTTGCACACCATGGGCTAAATGGCCAGGTCACATGGAGCCCGAAGGTCCAGAGAAGGTTGGGAGAGGGGACCCACTGGAACAGCTGTTGGGAGATAGATGGTAGCCTCCCGTCAAGGCCATGCAGCGTGTTCTTTAACGTGCACAGGATATGACTCTCCCGCACACGGGGTCACGGCTTAACGTCACATTCGACGGACGGCGGCATTTCCAAGCCCATCGGTATCCCCTACTGACCGTCGGCAGGACGGGGAATTTTGCGGGGATAAATCTCAACGCTGACCCAGCTCTGACTCGAACCTGGGAACTACAGATTACGAGCCTGGCGCGCTAGCGACACAGCCACACCCGCCTTGAACAGCAAAGGATTGTCACAGTTTTTTTTTTTTTTTTGAAGCTGAAGAAAGGCCGTTTGAACGAGAAACCACTTGCTCTGAAGTGGCTGTCATTTCAGTATTTCAGAAACAAATATGTTTTGAAAAATAGTTTTTAATTTTTCAGGCTTTTGATACGCTTGTAACCAAATGATTTTGCTTACAATAATTCATAATTTGTGATGGTAAATTTTGAAATGGACAATAAAAAGACCCTGGGAGAAAGATAGAGAAAAAAAAAAAAACCATGACACTCAGAAAGTTAGAAAAAAACACTCCCAAAGAATATGTAAACCATATTTTTGGATTACGTTTACGTCCAGATAATACAAGCAACATTTCCAACCGCAGAAGGCCGGTGTATCAACCATGACTGCGAATTTGACAACAATCGAAAATTTCTTTATTTCAGTTTCATTTATGCTTGAAAAAATGCAATATTTTACTACTTAATACCAAACCTTTAGTATGTAATAATCTATTTTGAATAGCGGCGGGGGTGGCTTGGTCGGTAGCGCGCCAGGCTTGCAATCTGTGGTTCCCAGGTTCGAATCCCAGCTGGGTCAGCGTTGAGATTTATCTCCGCAAAATCCCCCGCCCTGCCCACGGTCAGTAGGGGACACCGATGGGCTTGGATAAGGCCGCCACCCGTCGGATGGGACTTTAAGCCGTGGCACCGTGTGAGGGAGAGCCATAACCTGAGCACGGTAAAGAACACACTAGATGGCCTTGACGGGAGGCTACCATCTGTCTCCCAACAGCTATTCCAGTGGGTTCCCTCCCCCAACCTTCTCTGAGCCTTCGGGGACCCTTTGACCTGGCCATTTAGCCCATGGTGTGGAAAAAAGTGACGCTCGGAGGTAAAACAACCCAACCCAAAATCTATTTTTAATATGTATAATAAGAGATTAATGAAATCTATTTCCATCCAAAAATTTGCCTATAAAGTATTCTCTACCGCCATTAAATATTTCGAAAAATTTAAAATGAAATTATATGCGATATGTTTTGCCTTACTCGTAAATAAAAAAATGGAAATACAGAAAAGTTTCTATTGCTGAAATGTATTAAAATCTAATTAGTATTTAGCAAAGTTTAATTATCACGTTAAAGGGAACCTACTAATAGATTTCACATGCAATGCTCCTTTTTAACCGTCTTTGCTGTTACAGAACTGACGATATATTGATTGGATAATAGACTTTGTTGTCTTTCGTGTTTTTGGTGTAAGCATATATATTATTTCTGTTTAAGAGAAGATTAAATCATATTTAAAAACGGAGAAAGATTTTCATCAATGATTCGTTTCGATCGATCTTTCTTTGGTTAGAATTTCTGATAAAATAAATCAGACGTGTAAAATTGTATTTGACGAATGCCTTTGTGTATCTCTGACTTCATTTCGTAAAAGGGTATTCGACGAATACATCCTGGAACCGCGTTTGTCCTATATTTTTGAGCTATCGTTGCTGCTGAATTGCGAGACGACTGTTAGACATTCCCCAATAAAATGTTAAATTCGCGCTTTTTTTATTACTTGATCAGCATAACGCTTTCATGCACGAAGGTGAAAATTGCAAACATCGACTTCACATATATTATAATAATTTGCTTTGCATGCATAAATAATTCAGTTCCTCCTTAAAGGCGAAACATCCTAGATACTTTGAATACCGAAAATGAAAACTGTTATTAATTAACTATAAATAAACTCATAAATTATTTTAGTTAAACAATTCACCGGTAGTTTCAGTGGGAGGCTATATAAATATGCTGATATGAAAACTTTTGAAAAAAATAATGCCGAATTTCATCATTACAAACATCTCAAATAAATTATCGTTGTCACGCGGGAATCGAACCCGCAACTCTCTAGATACATGCCAGAGCGCCCTACGGTTAAACGTGAAACCAAGGAGTGTATAAGGGACAAATCGTTCATTGCAATGAAGCCACCTAGCTAGGGAGAGGAGCGAGTTCCCTGCATTATTTTTCCACCGCCTAGCAAAGTTTTCAATTGTCTACACCACGTGACTAATTTTACATACACTTTGAGTTTGAAAAACGTTTATTTTCTTCATGAGGTACTTGTTTGGAAATTAAAAATCCAGAGAAATGACAGTCTATAAAAAGAACAACATTTCTTTTTCTTTAGAGAGAAAATATGAAACAATGTAATCATTTTTTTTTTAAATCCAATTCTGTAAAACTGGTAGTAGCTATGCTAAAGAACAAAATTTTAATATTTTGAACAACCTATAGCATTTGCTATATTATAATAAATTGAGATTTATGTGTCAATGCAGGATAACATGATCTATATAATTATGTTTTATACAATTGCTGATATTTTCAATAAACCATCTTTTCGTAAGCAATATCAATCGAGTGTTTTACTTGTGTCAACGTTCAACAGATGGCAGCAGGCACTTCCCGTATCAACCATAAAAAAGAATTACACTGTTAGAGCACAGTGCAGAAGCCAATGTACATCGATATACTCCAGGGAACACAAACCTGCAACATACATTGACTTATATATATTCGCAAGATGATTAAATGTATTAATTTACATACTAATTTTAAAAATTCTGCAAAATTACTCAAAATAAACATACAACAACTTTTCCAGGTATCGTAAAATGTACTCCTGAACGGGATAAAACACTCATTGAATAACTTTAGGGTCAGCAATCACTGTGCCAAACAGCCATGTCTGTTAGACATTTGGAAACTAGTTAAATCCCAATACATATACCAATAGCAAGACAAATCATATCTGCAGTGGGCTAAAATGATTGCACAGCGCATGCGCAGATCGCCCCTTACAGTTCTTTTTGTGTGTGCACATCAATTTGTCACGTTCAGCCTTCGGTAAATTCCCGCAGAACGGGGCCACTTACGCTTGTGCAAAGCTAGCCTTCTTCACCTTTAGCCCTCCTTTGGTTAAACCATAAGCAACAACGAAATTCTTCCAGAAAAAGACCTATAAATCTTTCACTAAGATGTGGTGGACCTTGCGCCATCTATACATCAGGAGAGGCAACTTTTTCCAATTGTTGCTAATGACTGCACGACCACACCTGGAGTCGGTTCTTATTTCTTTTCTCGCCGAGCGGTATGCAAGCGACTGCAAGCAAGAGCCAAGTCAAGTAGCCGCTGACGAATAACGTAGTTAGAACAGCTGGGTGACAGTGAGCCTTTCGTTGCATTATTTATTAGGTGCGTTAGCGAGATGGACGACTACAAACTTCAAAATTTAGGGCGTGATTGCCCTTGTCTCTTAGATCCGGCACTGGTTGCATATATAAACACAGACCACAAAGTAAAAACACTAGCTATTATTGAATAGGAACTGAAAACAATTGTGAATGCAACTTTCCTTATAGTTAGCGCCAATCTTTCGGCTGCAGAAATGGACTTTCTGAAATTTGTGTCCTTTGCTATAAGTGGTTCAACAAGAGCCGAAACCGGTTTTAACTGAACAGGTGACATACACAAAATTTTTTGGTAATGTTCAGGGTCAGCCTCCTGAATAGTAGGGATTAAATTGCGGAAATCTCCTACTCTTTCTCTATCGTTAAAAATCTCGCGAACCGATTTAGTGCGATTTTTTTATTACTACGTCTATGATTAGCCAAGGCAAGTGATATTAACCGTTTACGAATGAGCAAACTTCTTTTCCTGGACATGACGTTTAAAATAGAGTGAAAGCAATGTCAGAAAGCCCGGTTCATCTCGCAGAGACAACAATTGCGGATGATCTAACTAGATTTGAAGCTATTAATTTGTTACTTTTTTGTCTCTATTTTGTTGTCTCTGCGAGATCTACCGCAGTTAGGGAAAAAAAGTGGCGTTTACGTCAGTTGTGAAGCTATTGATTTGTTGCATTTTTGTCTCTGCGAGATCTACCGCAGCTATTCCAGGTTGTTTTCGACGCGGCGAACGGCAAGTGTGAAGAAGCCTTTACCTTTCTTTAGTTATCGTCCGTTCCTGATTGTATGCTGGTGCTGTATGTCAGTGACATGCCCGTTCTTGTGTGAACAATATAGACCATTGTTGTTCCATTTATGGCGAAGTCATTTTTGATTCAGAAAAGCGTGAAATAACGCCTGTCATCAAAAAAGATTACCACCTTTACTTTGCGTGTGAGATTGGAGATCACACAGGAGCTGGACTCCGCATATAGTGTGTAATAGCTGTATAACCAACAGCTCCTATTACATGCCAAATTTACGACGTCACCTTAGATAGACTTACCATAAAAACAATTCTTATAATTTTGATCCTAAATATTATTACAGGTTAATTTTAGTTTCTAATTTTTAAATTAATGTTTATCTATAAATATATTTTATTAAAAATTAAATTATTCGCATTGATTATCAAATATATTAATGCTATTCATACAAGTAATTTTTTACCTAAACAAAATATATTTATAGATAAACATTAGTGTAAAGATTATCACATAATCCACCAGTAATAATATTAGAATCAAAACTATAAGGAGTGTTATACGTTAGGACTACTGAAGCTGACGTCATAATTTTCTTCTGGCTTTCTGTTATGAAAGGTGTTGCTGCCACACGTTTTGGCAGCTGGCTAAATAGCAAAGGTGATCGATGCCATTCCTATGATATGGGGGGAACTTTCAAAAAAAAAAGGGACTGTTAATTTTGTATGACACCTTTACTGGGAAGTAGTATTACTAAAGCGAAAATAGACAAAATCGCACGGACTTCTTTTGGGCCCCTGATATTTGTGTAGCTGTTCAAAATAGAGTTAGGATACAGTTTGTGCCGTTTTTGGAACTAGATCTTTTTATTCATGCCATTCTATTACCCATTTTCTGCCTGTTGTTCATTTCAAATTTCAGCTCTTGGCCTAGAACATTCTAGAGCTTAGGACCTTCCCCGCGTCAGAAGTTTCATTTGACGTTGAGTTTGTTATTTTCGGCTTTCGTCTTCTGGAGATAAAGTTCAAGAAATGTTAGCACATTTCCCATTTTTAAGGGGAGAAGAAAGCACGGGGGGCAACGTTTCATAGCCTATGACACTCCCCGCGTCACAAGCTTTCATTTGAAACATGAATCATTAAGTTTCTCCCTCGCTTTCGAAAGATATGGTGGAACAGCATTTTGTCAAATCCACAAGCCACCAACCGACAAATGTCGATGCCAAAGGCAATAGGAAGATAAGTAAAAATTCAAAAAATATTATATTCCACACTTTATAACTCGAACAACAAAACCAGACTTAAACTGCAAGCTCAAATTCTTCCACAAATAAAGGACATTGAAATCTGTTTCAATCTCAAAAATAAATTTTTTTCACTATTTTTAAAACTCAAATCGTTTAGTATACCAAGAACTTTATTTAGTTTCAAATAGATGTAGGCTATGTTAAGAATAGTTCTATGTATGATTAATCCTAATGCAGAATGGTGTTTAGCGTCACAAACTCTAGGTTAAGCAATGTGAAATGATGTGTTTAATATACCTGATTCTTCAGTAGTAAAGAATCAAAAGATGTGTCTTGTACAGATGGAACTCATGAAAAAACAGGCTAAAAAAATTTTGTTTCGCCGTGAGAGGAATTCGAACCACGTCTTCTTGAAACATGCCAGTTTTGTTAACCACTACACCATCATCGGCTAATGTTTTCCGTAGTTCGTAGATCGTATAATCATATTCGAAGTCCCGGGTAATAATTTTACCCCTAAGCATCTTCATCATAAAGAAATGCCTACTTGGCATGAGTAAGAACAAAATATATAAGTAAACCATCCTTAGGTGGGCCCCAAAAGGCAAACATAAGAAAACCTAAAAATAGCAGTAAAATTGTATAAGAAAACCTAAAAATAGCAGTAAAATTGTATAAGAAACCTAAAACGGGTAGGTCTCCTCAGAGAACGCTACCGTTTTAGACCTCTTGTACTTGTTTAAAACAGTATGATCGTAAGCAATCAGAGAAGAAATAATCTCATTGGGTTTATTGCTTACAGCCTCAAAAAATCTTGTTGAGGTGCGTTTTATATGTGTATATATATATGGTCGATGCCCAGGTCTTTATGGAGTAGTCTGTTAGTGACAAAGCAGGGGGTATCGACCGCAGTTCTCAAAATCTTGTTCTGTAAGACCTGAATCTTATGAATATTGGTGGGTGTAGTATTCGCCCATATGGGTGAAGCATAGAGAATCACCGGTCTGATGATAATGTTTTTCTTCAGCTGATGAGATATATAAACTTTCTGGATTTTTTATTTGATTCGCACGGTGGCGCTATCTATCCGCGAAGTGGACAACTGTATTTCCTCATAGAGATGGAGTATAATATTTGTCATTCACGCTCATGGCGTTAAATCCGAAGTTATACTTACCAATCAAAGATCAGCCGACTAAAAGACAAATCGACGAATACGTTCATTTTCATACATCAGATACTGAGCATTTAGATTTAAAACAATTCGTTCTCTGAATAGAAGAAAACGTTACTAGAATTTGGAAGAAAAAAACCAAATGAATAAAAAATACAACAAGACATTAAAATTTATAAATTTCAGTTTAACCGACGTGCCGGTAGTTCAAACGGTCAAAAGAAAAAATATCGTGAAAAATTTCGAAGTTGATGTGGATTTACTTTAACTTTTCAGTAACATAAATTCAAATTTAATTCTGATAAATTTTGCTAATTAAAAGAAGGATATGTAATTAATTGCATATTAAAAATTTCTTTGATAAGATTCATATTAAGGAACTTTTGACTATGGTCAAATTCAGCGTTATGATTAATTTTGACTCTGATTTATATTAGGGGCTCTCAATGTGGGGTACGCCGTGAGAGCTCAAAAGTCGCTAGATCAAAGTTATTTTTCCATCGTTACACTATAACTATAGTTCTATTTATTTATTCAAGATGTACGCCAGTTACATAAACATTTCTAGGGGCTACGTGAAGCATAAAAGGTTGAGAACCACTGATTTATATCATAGAATTGCTGACTACTAAAAGAGTAGACACTTTCAATTCAGTCAATTCTGAATTCGGATTACAATACCCGCCCCCCCCCCCCCCACAACCCAATTGCCAAAAATATATACTTTAGTTCATTACACGTGCATATTACATTAATGAACATATAGTCCATGCAATAACAGCCAGTTCATGAGGGAAATTCTCGGGAAAATTTTTAAGAAACCAGCAAAAACCCACTTATGTATAAAGGGCGGAGAGGGGGGGAAGTCTCCATCGGCAGCGCGCCAAACTCGTAATCTGCAATTCCCGGTTCCAGTCACGCCTGAGCCAGTTGAAATTTACTGCCCACTGTCAATAGGGGACATTGATGGGCTTGGAAAGACCGGCGTCCGCCGGATGGAATGTTAAGCCGTGGCCCCGTGTGCGGGAGATCCATACCCTGTGCACGATAAAGAACACGCTGAATGGCCTTGAATGGGAAGCTGCCATCAGTCTCCAACAGCTGTTCCAATGGGTCCTCTACCCCAAACGTTATCTGAGCCATCGGGGTCCTTGTGATCTGACCGTTTAGCATATGGTGTGCAAAAAAAAGTGCGGAACAAAGGTAAATCCACCCAACCCATTTATGTACAAATTGTTGTTTTATGAAAGATTTCTGTAGAGAACCTCGTTAGTCCCACGCAAAGTTCCTATTCTTTCGTAATAGTTGTTAAATTTGTATGGACTTGTTAAGGCCGTCATCCGTCGTATGGGACGTTAAGCCGTGACCCCGTGTGCGGGAGACCCATACCCTTGACGGGAAGTTACCATCTCTCTCCCAACAGCTGTTCCAGTGGGTCCCCTGCCCCAAACTTTTCTGAGCCATCGGGGTCCATGTGACCTGGCCATTTAGCCCATAGAATGTAAAAAAGTGCCGCTCAGAGGTAAAATAATCCAACCCATGTTCGATTTGCAAATTATCGCATTACCAACAGTTTTGGAAAATATAATTCGCTTCGTAAATCGAGGGATGCATGAGTTATGGTAATACTATTAAATGTAAATATTTTTGTTTAAAATAAGGTATATATATAAATATTTCCATAAATATTAATATAACACTACACCATTAATAATAATAGAAACAAATAAAAATAATTTGGTGTTTCAAAGAATACGTCCAGAATATGTAACAACTTGATCTCTAGATTTGTGTGTTTGTTATACGAGGTGTTGCACCAACTGTGTAAAATGTTTATGAACCTATCGTGGCATCATACAGTCAAAGAAAGAACGTTGAAATCGGGGAGCTCTTGAAATCAAACCATTTTCGTTAAATAAATGACAGGATATTGATACCACAAAGGAAAAGGTTTACGAATCAGCGGACAATTTCATTGCTTGTTTTTTAAAGTTACCATCAAATCTACGCAACTAGGGAAGAATATTTCGCAATTTGAAAATATTTGAAGGACATATTCTGCAGGTTTTTTTAGAACTGATACATGCGATATTTTTTACCGATCCTCCTATTGCTTTTTGCTTTGATATTTGCCGGTTTTTGAAATTGGCAAATTTTTTCCACCATATCTTTCGAACGCAACAGAGAAACTTAATGATTTATATGTCGAATGACAACTTGTAACGCGCGGCTGTAACAAAATAGATATCCCCTCATGCTTTCTTCCTCCGTAAAAAAAGGGGAAATATGAAAACAATTGTTCCACTACATCTCCAGAACGCGATTGCCGAGAGTATGAAGCTATGGGTCAAAGGAAAACTTTTGACACTGGGAGTGTAGTACACTAGAAAAAGTTGACATCCCATGCGTTTTTCTCCCCTAAAAAGGGAAAATATGAAAAAAGATTTTTCCGCTATATATTTTTAAGGCGAGTGCTTAGATTAATAAGTTATGCGTCAAATGAAAGCCTTTAATTAGCGGAGTGTCATACGTTATAAAAAAACATTACTCCCCGTAATTTCTAGCCCCCTAAAAATGGGAGATGCGAACATGACTGTTCTGGAGATATACGAAATTATCTCCTGAAACAGAGTATTGAAAATAACATGGAGTATATCAAATGAAAGCTAGTGACGTGGGGAGTGTTGTGGGTAATAAAAATATAACCCCTTGCTTTCGTCCTACCTAAAAATCAGAAATGTGAAAATCAATCATCTTCGACATCTTTCGAAAGCGAGGGTCTACAGTTATGAGTTAGGTGTAAAATAAGAGCTCATATAATGACCATTATAACGTATTTCGACATTCGACCCCAGCATCCCCCTGAAAAAAAGGGGGGATTTTCACTGTGGTCGAACTTAATTAATTATATATTAAATTTTAGCTTGTGATGTCTCCAATGATATGGGCTACCTCAAACACGACTCCAAACCGAAGAAAAAATGTGGTCGATGTTTATCAGTGCATATTATAAATGAAAGTTTCCGAAGATAGGTGTTTTTAGTTACATATATATTAAATCCGTATAATCTTAGAAGCCTAATAGTGCCTATTACAAGTAACAATGAAAACTACATAGAGACAAAATACCAGACTATGAACACCAACAGATTAAACTCTTTTTGGAAGCGTTCCTACATCTAATTATTGCCTTTGTAAAATCGAACTGTGGCAAAATTGGGCTTTTCATGAGGTTGTTTAGACATTCACCTTCAAATATATTTTTATTGGTTTTATTCAGAAATATCTACCTGTACAACATCTATGGCTTCAGCTTTTTTTTTAAAGGAAAAAGAGATTATTGAAATTCCGAAGGGAAGATTAAAACTCTCCTCCCTCCTCCGTCGTACCCAACGTACCCACAATGTATGTTGGGTACTCCATTGATTCCCACTACCTGTATCATCATTTTAAAAATCTAATAATGCATGAAATGGCCAATAGGAAATGATGACTTTTAAAGAGAATGCCGTTTGCTATTTTTAGAGTTCAACAGCTTCTAACGTTATAAATGCAACGTATTGGAACTTTCGAAAGATGAATCGTTCTTATTGATCACAAAAATAACATATATGGAAAACAAGCATTCTCAACCAATTAGTTCAAGATGAAATGTGGTTTCACATATTTGAAATATTCATTAAACTTTTAAACTAAGGTATTTATAAAGTGTTAACGGGAAGATGGCAGTTGTTATTTTACCCCTCAGCTGCACATTTTTTCCCCACAATCTGTTCAATGTGCAGGTGTACAGATTACAAGTCCCAAGAGAGCAAGAAGGTTGCGATAGCTATCCCAAGGGCTCAGAACAAGTGAGGGAAATGGTTGTCATTGTTTATTATTTTACATCTACCGGCACTTTTTTTGTACACATTGGCTTAAGTAGCCAGGTCACATCTCTCCAAATGCTCAGAGAAGGTTTGTGAAGGGGTAGCCAATGATCTTTTCTTAGAGGATTAGGGGAAAACATTCCGTTAAGATAATTCAAGGTGTTTTTCATTGTAATTCATGGTATAGTTCTATCGCACACGGAGCATTTTCAAGACTACCGGCGTCCCATTTCTTTTCTACGTGAGAAGAGTTAGAAGAGAGAAATTAGATGTTGGCACAGGTGTTACTCGAATATGGGAACTGTAGATTTCAAACATGAAGCTACGTACTAAGCATATCCTCTGTTTTCCCAAAATGCATTTCAAGTTATCTAAACTGCATGCGAAAGGGATCCGCTGGCATACTGTAAGTGGATGAAAATATACCGTTAGGCCATCCATGTACTAGTTAACGTGCACAGAAGATATGGTTCTCGTGCAGCAAGTACAAAATATTTACACCACCTATGTCCATTATTTCTAAATAAATTATTACATAACTCTGTCCCATTTCAATGTTACAAGGATACACAGGGATTACTATTTGGGAAATGCCTCGATACTTTTTTATTGTCTTTTATTTTATTCTATGAGGAACAATGATTTCAAAATTACTCCCTCCTCTTCTTCCTCAATGAATTCAGGAAGATTAAAGTTAGAAATTTGGAGAAGAAAGTAGCATTTTAAGCAAGGTAATGTGACGCAATCGTGCCAGAAGGAAGTAAAGAGGGGGGGATGAAAAGACTAGATCTTTATTTCCGACATTACCTTTACTAGCATTTTTAAAAATGGGGCCATAGATCCAGCCTTTTATGTTTATAACATAGTTGAAATGATTTCCCTAATAGGGATTTCACAAAAGGGAAAAATTCTAATTTTATATTTGAAATATTGCAAATAAAACTTTTTTACTTTTATATTTTTTCATAACTTTTTTAATAGATAATGAAATTTCTTGAACATTTTGAATTTTGTTTAATTTTATCTTAAAAGAATTCTATCCAATTCAACATTTTCCTGTGTAGTTCTTACCACCCGTTATTAATCAATTTCAAGAATTATTAATAATACCATATCTGTAATTATTCCATATATTTTTTTTATAAGGAAGAATATTGTTCTGGCTTTCAGTTTTGCTGAAACGTTTCGAAACGCAAGGAAGTAATTGTAATTAAAAACGAACTCTTAAAGTCAATATGTTTATGAGCATTATTAATTTGGCAGCAAAAAAAATTCCATCCAGATCTGCATCAGCATTAGTTTCAAAATCGGTCTTTTAATAAAAAAAATCCTACATCAATGTTTTGATGTTAATTTTAGTCACAAAGTTATAACAATTAACTGAAAAAACAATCTTTCCTAATAAAGTTCTTATCTTACTTATATTGATACATTCTCAAAATATTCATATTCAATAATAAAAATTTTATCTAACACACATGCTATCACCAATATCACTTTTTTTTAACTTTCTTTCTTTATAAAAATGGATACATTAGATAGCAAACAGTGTCATTTTCTAAAATTCGAAATGTAAAATAAATCTATTTTTCAAACCTTTTTCAAAACTAATTTGTTGAATATCGCTCTTTTAATAATTTACGAAATTTTTGAGATATTTTCTTCAAAATGTTTCAGAAACACTTCCGGTCGTTTAACTACCAGCCAATATTTCAAACAAAATTTTACGTAGATTTTAGTACGATTTGATTATCAATGAGAGAAAATTAATATCTCAGTAGTCTAGAAACGTTTAACTTTTTGGAGGTAACAAATTGTTTCAAATATAAAGGTTGGGCTATTCCTTTGAGTAGGAACTTTTTGCACACTATGGTCACAAACACCGGAAGGCTTGGAGAAGGTTAGACACTGGATAGCAGCTATAGGAGATAGATAGTAGTCTCCCTTCAAGGCCATCCAGCGCGCACAGAATACGGTTCTCCTACAGACGGGGACACGGTTTAAAAGCGCTGGATCGGCCAAACCCAAGCATTCTCAGCGTCGACCGGACACGAGATGGAGCAGTTTACGAACGCAGAGAAAGCCGATATGCACCTGATGTACGGCGTAACTGAGGGCAATGGTAGAGAGGCGCAAAGACTCTACCGTGAACGATATCCTATGCGCTGTGTGCCTGATCATAAAATGTTTGCGCGACTGCACCGCTAGCTGTCTGGGGCAGGCACCTTCCACATCAGTCGACATGATGCCGACATGATGCATGACCAGCACGAACGGTCAGAACGCCAGCTATGAGCGAGGACATCTTGCGCATGGTGGCAGATAACCCAGGTACAAACACACGATCTGCTGCCCGGAGCCTGGGTATGCATCGGAACAGTGTCTGGCGAGTACTGCATGAAGAAGGGTCTATCACTTGCAGCGAGTGCAGGCATTGACTGCTGTTGATTATCACCTGCGCACGGATTTCGCTCAGCGGTTCCTTCAGCAAAGTGCCGCACATCCCGATTTGCCCGCGCATGTGCTCTTTAGGGATGAATCAACATTCTCACGCGAAGGCGTAGTGAATGTGCATAATGCGCATTTGTGGCGGCCCAGATCCCCCATGGTACAAGTCCAAATTATAACCAGCAACGGTTCCCAGTCAATGTCTGAGCGGGGATCGTGCACGACTACTTAATTGGACCCTACCTACTGCCGGACCGCTTCGATGGGAGAACGTGGGAAACCCGCCCATTTCAGCATGGACGTGCGTAGGCATCTGAATACCACATTTGGGAACCAATGGATTGGGTACGGTAATCCCATCTCATGGCCCCACAGATCGCCCAATCTTTCTTGTATCGATTCCTTTCTGTAGAGACATTTGAAGAGTTGTGTACGAGACGCTCGTGCAGTCCACAGAGGATCGGGTAGCCCGACTGTCTGTTGCAGCCACCGATCTGTGCGACAAGCCCGGTGTTTATGAGCAGGTACGCCGATGACTACTATACCGTCATGCTGCCTGCATCAACGTTGGTGGGCGGACGTTTGAGCATTTGTTGTAATGATGTCCAATAAATGTCACTCTGCAAACCTCTGTGTCTGTCCTTCATTTCCGACTTCTCACTGCATTTCTGGCCGAATATTCTATGACGAATATTAGTGGGTTCGGTGTGTACTACCATCCCCTCACGTTTGGGCCATGAATTCAGGGACACCCAGTATGGACAGCATGACAGAGCGTATCAGTACGAAGCCCATGCAATGAGGAGAGGAAGGGACCTGCCGGAGTTTGAATAAAGAATGATTATTGGACCGAAGAAGGCAAACGTAGGGTTGTTTCACTTTTCACCTGAAACTTTTTTGCACAAAATGGGGTAAATGGACAGGTCAAAAGGACCTCAAAGGCTCAGAAAACGTTGGGAGAGGGGACACACTGGACTGCTGTTGGGAGACAGATGGTAACCTCCTATTAAGGCCATCCAGCTGTTCTTTAACGTGCACAGGGAACGCTCTGATGTACATTGAGACAAGATTTAACGTCACATCTGATGGACTGTCCCGTAATGATCATAGGCAGAACAAAGAGTTTTGCGGAGATAAATCTGAATGCTAGTCCAGCTGGGACTCGAAACTGGGAGAAGGCGGGGGTCAGCAAAAGCTGGCACTGTTGGCTGCTCGATAGCCGTTAAGGTGAAACTGCGGCAGGAATGATCTGTAGAGGGATACACCTCCTCTCAATGTGCCAGAAAAGGGAGACCATTACTTGTGACACTCAGGGTTAACGTTGGCACGTGCTATCTGAGACAACAGATTGCTCATAATCACTCAATTAATGGCAGCCGAGGAGAAGGGTGAACAGAGAAACGTTTGCATACACACAATCCAGTGGAGGCTCTTGCATGTGGGACTACGGAATCGGTGGCACATTCATGTACTCATGTCAACTGACCATGATAGGAGTACTCTGACTTAAAAGAGGACAACTGAAAAAGAGTCACCTGATCTGATGTATCCAGGTGGGAGCTGTATCATGGCACTGCGAGTTATGTATTGGATCCCACGCAAGTGAACAGCTACAATTAGACTTCGCCGTTAGATGGGAACAGGTCAGAATACGGAGTATCGTGGTATGGCGATTGTTCACTTGCTCATTATAAGGTCCCCTTATCCCCGTTGAGCACATTCTCACCTTTAAAGGATACCCAGACAACGTTTCAGACCAAATGGTGCCTTACATGTTGACGGTGTATCCGGATGGCATTGGATTCTTTCACCAAGAAATGCCCCATGTAACGAAGTCCACATTATGCAGGAATGACTCGAGGAAAATGTTCAAGCATTTCGTGTGTCTCTTGGCTGTCAAATTCACCCGACCTGAATGCCATCGAACATCAGTGATATGCAGGGGAACGTGTTATCGCAGGTCCATGTCAATGCCTCTCTCCATCCCTGATCTCTGGGATGTCATTATGCCCAGCTGGTATAGAAAAATAAAATAAATACCCCCACAAGCAGTTGCTTGCTGCAGAAGCCACATAGGAGCCTATCGATTTATATACCATAGTAGAAGATTACTGAGGATGGCAGAACCTCAGCAGAGAAACAACACATACATCCATGCCTTACTCGGGACTCGAACCCAGGTCCATTACATCAGTAGCCAAGTACGCTAACCACTCGGCCACGGGACGACTCTGGTACAGAATACTTGAGGTTTATTCCTTGGTGTAGTTGAGTTGATGTCACGCAGGTGCAAGCGGTTATCCGCCGAACCATGTGGTCATAATGTTATTGCTCATGAGTGTATATATATATTTTTCACGTCCATCTTCAGACTAAATATAATTTATCGGCTGGCGGTATAGTGTCTCTTCAATCCTAGATACTTTACCCTGGAATTCAACTTAACTTGTTTTCCTGTTTCTCCAGGCTGCATTTCCAGGAGTTTCGAAATCAAACCTCATGTTTCATCAAGGGACTTACATTCACATATTTAATTTTTTACTTATACGTCCATTAATTGCATGAGATTTTCAGTTTGGAATCATTCGAAAATGTGACATTACAGCAAGAGACAAATAAGAAAACAAATTTTGTGGTGTAGGAATAGTTCTTTGCTACAAAACACGAAATAGCTCGAAACTTCTCCGCAAAACTCCTCGCCCTGCCCACGGTCAGTAGGGGAAACCGATGGGCTTGGAAAGGCCGCCGTCCGTCCGATGGGACGTTATGCCGTGGTTCCGTGTGTGGGAGAGCCATACCCTGTGCATGCTAAAAAACACACTGGATAGCCTAGATGGGAGGCTACCATCTGTCTCCCAACAGCTGTTCTAGTGGGTCCCCTCCCCGAACCTTCTCTGAGCTTTCGGGGTACATGTGACCTGGCCATTTAGCCTATGGTGTACAAACAAATTACCGCTCAGTGGTCCGTGGTTAGCGCTACCCAACCCAGCGCGAAACTTGTAGTTTGACATCGGAAATGTGAAGAAATCCTATGAGGTTATGACAAGAAAAATTTGTGTTCTCTGGGCCTTTGACGTTGAAGCTCTGAAGTGCACTACAACACTTGATCTTAGCCGCAGATCAATAAGTGACTGGCAAAGAGTACGGCATCTTGCAAACAGGTTTCCCAATGTCATTGTTCATGTAAAGTTTATAGAGACAAACTTCATTATCACTTCATTTTATTATGAGGAAAAAGGGTTATTATTATGGTCAGAAAAAGGGTCATTTGGTCAGAAAAGTCATGCCTAAATATCAAAAAAGATCTCCAGACATCTCCCAAATAGTAAATATATCTCAGTCGTTGACGACTGAAAAGAATTATGAAATATTTTGTCTGAAGCAATTGACGAAGTTGCGTTAAGAAAAATGGACAATTTAATATTCGATAAATGCTCAAATATCCAACGGAGGTTTCTTTTAATTTCGGTCATTATAAAATAAATGACACAACTAGGAAATGACAAATGACAGAAAGTTCTTTCCAATATGTAACATATATACATTTACTGGTTTAGTGAGCACAACCGGTGGATCGCATGTCACCTGCCAATGTTTTCCGTGAGGCCCACGACCGCTTATAATGGTATCGAAAATTCTAACGATATTTGACATTATTTGTTAATTTTTTTGTTGTGATCATTACGAATTTTTAAAAATGTATATATTTCTGTCATTTTCATAATGAAATACTGTGTCTACGTCTTAAAAGTTTTGTTACTGAGACCCGAAGACCAACACCTCTTATAACAGAAGGACGATGGACCAAATAATGACGTCATCGTAGATAGTCCTTTGTCCAGAAATATTCTTAGAAATTTATTTCTCCACTAAATGACCTTCCTGCCAATATCCGGGTCTCTCTATGTCCGGACTTCGTTTAATGGCCTTGCTGTCAATATCCGGGTCTCTTTATGTCAGTGTTTTAGTTTTCCATAGATATACATTTTCAAACTTCTTTCGTAAATTCCGATATAGAATAATAGCTGTTAACAATACTTCAAATGGTATGTCCTAGGTAAGCATTTACATAAATGACATCCAACTAAAAACAGAGTTATTTCAATTTTGTTCTGTTTAAATTTTAATTGTGAATTGGAATTAAAACCATTTGCTCTTTATGTCACAGTGTGAGAACAACACTCTTCGACATGTGTGAATAACTGAAGAAGTGTAGAATTAAGTAATCAAAATGGCAAGTCCCAGATGTATCGCAGCATATGGCTGCACACCATTTTTGGGGATAATGCCACTCTCTCCACTACCTACGGTCGGGGCAAGTCAGTGCCATAAAGACACAGCTGATCCATGACATCCTATGGCGAACACTCTTATAGAAAGAAAGCTCATCCATCGGTCAAAACCTAAATTTAATCGGTCCCCGGGGTGGAGACTCTTAGTTTGACTTTTCCATCGATAAGCCCGTCGACCGGGGACCTCATTCCCAGTCGCAAGCCCTCAACTTCGTCCTCTTCATCGTTACCACCACCACCAACGCACACGATAGAATAAATTAATATGCCATCCCGGCTAAAACTGACCTGGCAGTTAAAATGTTATGCCAAGTGACACTGCAGCTTCTCCATTTCAGAATAATCTAATGAATGAAATATTTGGCACAGCGAAATCTAAAGTCTGAAATTTATGATTTATAACTTTTAAAAAATTGCTCTCTCTGCCGAAGCATGATAAAAATTCTCTTATGACATACAATTCACTTTATAAAAAATATTTGTATCGACAAATATTTATTCCAAACTTTGTAGTAAAATCGATGCTATGGTATCAGAAGAATACTTCTCTACATCTTTTTTTGTTACTAGTACTAGAATGCGCCACTGAACCAATGTTACTGCTGAGATTATTTAAACCAGAATACTGATTTACGAAACTAGCCTCATTGAGTTTACCGATATCTTTAACAATTTTAGGACTGTCGGAATTTTCTCAAAGTCTTTACTAGGTTGAAAGTGTTTGGGATCGTGTGGAAAATTAACTACTGATTTTATCTCTTTGAAAGACTCAGGATTTGATGCGACATCTGTTGGTAGTGGTACGAGATAATTGGTAAAATTCTCTTTTTCCATTTTTTGAAAGAAATATTTCTGTAAACGTGGTACATAAGTCCAGCAGGTCCGAAGAACTCTATGAACATAAAACTGGGAGACGTGGAACATCAAAAACCGAACAGTAAGGGATTGTCACAGTTTTCTTTGAAGCTGAAGAAAGGCAGTTTGAACGAGAGACCACCTGCTGTGAAGTGGCATGTCATTTCAGTATTTCAAAAACAAATATGTTTTGAAATAAAGTTTTTAATTTTTAAAAATCTATTGATATATTAGTAACCAAATAATTTTGCTTACAATTATTCATAATTTGTTATGGTAAATTTTGAAACGGTCAATAAAAAGACCCTGGGACAAAGATAGAGAAAAAAAATATGACACTCAGAAGGTTAAAAAAAACACTCGCAAAGAATATGTAAACCATATTTTTGGATTACGTTTACGTCCAGATAATACAAGCAACATTTCCAACTGCAGAAGGCAGGTGTACCAACCATGACTGTGAATTTGGAAACAATCGAAAATTTCTTTATTTCAGTTTAATTTATGCCTAAAAAAATGCAATATTTTACTACTTAATGCCAAAATTTTCGAATGCAATAATTTATTTTGAATAGCGGCGGGGGTGGCTAGGTCGGTAGCGCGCCAGGCTTGCAATCTGTGGTTCCCAGGTTCGAGTCCCAGCTAGGGTCAGCGTTGAGATTTATCTGCGCAAAATCCCACGCGCTGCCCACGGTCAGTAGGGGACACCGATGGGCTTGGATAAGGCCACCATCCGTCGGATGGGACTTTAAGCCGTGGCACCGTGTGAGGGAGAGCCACACCCTGAGCACGGTAAAGAACACATTAGATGGCCTTGACGGGAGGGTACCATCTGTCTCCCAACAGCTATTCCAGTGGGTTCCCTCCCCCAACCTTCTCTGAGCCTTTGGGGACCATTTGACCTGGCCATTTAGTCCATGGTGTGGAAAAAAGTGTCGCTCGGAGGTGAAACAACCCAACCAAAAATCTATTTTGAATATGTATGTGTGAGGGAGAGCCACACCCTGAGCACGGTAAAGAACACATTAGATGGCCTTGACGGGAGGGTACCATCTGTCTCCCAACAGCTATTCCAGTGGGTTCCCTCCCCCAACCTTCTCTGAGCCTTCGGGGACCATTTGACCTGGCCATTTAGTCCATGGTGTGTAAAAAAGTGTCGCTCGGAGGTGAAACAACCCAACCAAAAATCTATTTTGAATATGTATAATAATAGATTTATGAATTCTATTTCCATCCAAAAATTTGCCTATAAAGTACTCTCTACCGCCATTAAATATTCGAAAGAATTTAAAATGAAATTATATGCGCTATGTTTTGCCTTACTCGTAAATAAAAAATGGAAATACAGAAAAATTTTTATTGCTGAAATGTATTAAAATCTAATTAGTATTTAGCAAAGTTTGATTATCATGTTAATGACACCTCTGATAGATTTCACATGCAATGCTCCTTTTTAATCGTCTTTGCTGTTACAGAACTGAAGATATATTGATTGGATAATAGACTTTGTTGTCTTTCATGTTTTTGGTCTAAGCATATATATTATTTCTGTTCAAGAGAAGATTAAAATTATATTTAAAAACGGAGAAAGATTTTCATCAATTATTTCTTTCGGTCGATCTTCCTTTGGTTAGAATTTCAGATAAAATGAATCAGAGGTGTAAAAGTGTATTTGACGAATGCCTTTGTGTATCTCTGACTTCGTTTCGTAAAAGGGTGTTCGACGAATACATCCTGGAACCGGGTTTGTCCTATATTTCTGAACTTTCGTTGCTGAATTGCGAGAACACTGTCCAACATTCCCCAATAAAATGTTAAATTCGCGCTTTTTTTTATTTGAACAGCATAATGCTTTCACGTACGAAGCTGAAAATTGCAAACATCGACTTCACATATATTATACTAATTTGTTTTGCATGCATAAATAATTAAGTTCTTCCTTAAAGGCGAAACAACTAGATATTTCGATTGCAGGAAATCGGAAAAATGTATTAACTATAAATAACCTCATAAATTATTTTAGCTAAACATTTTAACGGTAGTTTCAGTGGTAGGAAGTGTAAATATGCTGATGTGAAAACTTTAAAAAATAATACCGAATTTCATCATTACAAACATCTCAAATCAATTATCGTTGCCACGGCGGGAATCGAACCCGCAACTCTCTAGATACATGCCAGAGCGCTCTACGGTTTTACCGTTAAACCAAGGAGTGTCTAAGGGAGAAGAGAGCCAGCTTCCATAGACGTAAAGAAAACTTTTCGATTGCAGCGCGCTCTAAATACGACAAATCGTGCATTGCAGTGAAGCCTCTTAGCTAGGGAGAGGAGCGAGTTCCCTGCATTATTTTTTGCATTATTTTTCCACCACCGAGCCACCACGTGACTAGTTTTACATACATTTTGACTTTGAAAAACTTTCTTTTCGTTCAGAGAGAAAATATTAAATAATGTAATCATTTTTTTTAAATAAAATCCACATTTGTAAAACTGGTAGTAGCTATGCTAAAGAACATAATTTTAATATTTTGAACAACCTACAGCATTTACTATATTATAATAAATTGAGATTTATGTGTCAATGCATGATAATATGATCGATATAATTATATTTTATACAATTGGTGGTATTTTCAATAAATATCATATCGAGTTTTTTACTTGTATAAACGTTCAGCCGATGGCAGCAGGAACTTCCCGTATCAACCTTAATAAGAGAATTACTCTGTTAGAGCAAAGTGCAGAAGCCAATGTACATCCATATACTCCAGGGAACACAATCCTGCAACATAATTGACTTATAAATATTCGCAAGATGACTAAATGTATTAATTTACATATTAATTCTAAAACTTCTGCAAAATTATTCAAAATAAACATACAACGTCTTTTCCAGGTATCGTAAAATGTACTCCTGAACGGGATAAAACACTCATTGAATAACTTTAAGGTCAGCTACCACTGTGCCAAACAGCCATGGCTGTTACACATTTGGAAACACTGGTTAAATACCATTACATATGCCAATAGTAAGACAAATCATATCTCCAGTGTGCTACAATGATTGCACTGCGCATGCCCAGATCGCACCTTACAATTGTTTTTGTGCCTGCGCATCAATTTGCCACGTTCAGCTTCAGTAAAATTCCGCAGAACGGCGCCACTTACGCTTGTGCAAAGCTAGCCATCTTCACCTTTAGACCTCCTTTGGTTAAACCATAAGCAACAACGAAATTCTTCCAGAAAAAGACCTATAAATCTTTCAGTGAGATGTGGCGGACCTTGCGCCATCTATACGTCAGGAGAGGCAACTTTTTCCAATTTTTGCTAATGACTGCACGACCACACCTGGAGTCGGTTCTTATTTCTCTTCTCGCCGAGCGATATGCAAGCAACCGCAAGCAAGAGCCAATCATATAGCCGCTGACGAATGACGTAGTCAGAACAGCTGGGCGAAAGTGAGTCTTACTTTGCATTTGTTATTAGGTACGTTGGCGAGATGGACGACTACAAATTTTAAATTTAGGGCGTGATTGCCCTTGTCTTTATGACAAAACGCATCTAAATCATAGGGATCGAGGAATGAAACAAAATATGCCGGAATCAATGGCTTCACAGCTGATCAATGTTTCAGGTGAATTTCTATGTGTTTTGCATTTTCAAAAATTTCCATTGCTAGAGAGCATTATTACAACTTTTAGATTTGAAAAGTGTCAATAGTTCATGAATCATTTCAAACCCCAGAAGAATATATCGAAAGACCAAACGATAAGTGCATGCATGCCCGGATCTAGAAAACCTTCGAGGGAGGGAGGGGGTAAGAAATACAATTGATCCAGAAAAATATAAAAGGATGGGGGAATAAAGAGACTTTATTTCCAGTGCAGTATAACATTTGACACTCCGTTTTGCAATTTTTAAAATATGTATAAGCGTTACATTTTAATGTTTCATAAGTTTTTGCCTCTTCTGCACTTAGTAGCATTCTGAAAGGAGGCCAGTGCCCTCCCTCTTAGATCCGGCACTGGTTGCATATATAAAAACATACCACAAAGTAAAAACACTAGCTATTATTGAATAGGAACTGAAAACAATTCTAAATTCAACTTACCTTATAGTTAGCGCCAATCTTTCGTCTGCAGAAATGGACTTTCTGAAATTTGTGTCCTTCTTTGCTATAAGTGGTTCAACAAGAGCTGAAACCGGTTTTAACTGAACAGCTGACGTACGCAAAAATTTTTGGTAATGTTCAGGGTCAGCCTCCTGAATAGTAGGGATTAAATTGCGGAAATCTCCTACTCTTTCTCTATCGTTAAAAATCTCGCGAACCGATTTAGTGCGATTTTTTTATTACTACGTCTATGATTAGCCAAGGCAAGTGATATTAACAGTTTACGAATGAGCAAACTTCTTTTCCTGGACATGACGTTTAAAATAGAGTGAAAGCAATGTCAGAAAGCCCGGTACATCTCGCAGAGACAACAAAGCAATAGATCTAACTAGATCTGAAACTATTTATTTGTTACTTTTTTGTCTCTACTTTGTTGTCTCTGCGAGATCTACCGCAGTTAGGGAAAAAAAGTGGCGTTTACCTCAGTTGTGAAGCTATTGATTTGTTGCATTTTTGTCTCTGCGAGATCTACCGCAGCTATTCCAGGTTGTTTTCGACGCGGCGAACGGCAAGTGTGAAGAAGCCTTTACCTTTCCTTAGTTATCGTTCGTTCCTGATTGTATGCTGGTGCTGTATGTGAGTGACATGCCAGTTCTTGTGTGAACAATATAAACCATTGTTGTTCCATTTATGCGAAGTAATTTTTGATTCAGAAAAGCGTGAAATAACGCCTGTCATCAAAAAAGAATACCACCTTTACTTTGCGTGTGATTGGAGATCACAGAGGAGCTGGACTCCGCATATAGTTTGTAATAGCTGTATAACCAACAGCTCCTATTACATGCCAAATTTACGACGTCACCTTTGATAGACTTACCATAAAAACAATTTTTATAATTTTGATGATAAATATTATTACAGGTTAATTTTTGTTTCTAATTTTTATATTAATATTTATCTATAAATATATTTTATTAAAAATTAAATTATTCGCATTGATTATCAAATATATTAATGCTATTCATACAAGTAATTTTTTAGCTACATAAAATATATTTATAGATAAACATTAGTATAAAGATTATCACATAATCCACCAGTAATAATATTAGAATCAAAACTATAAGAAGTATTATACGTTAGGACTACTGAAGCTGACGTCATAATTTTCTTCTGGCTTTCTGCTATGAGCCGTCCCGTGGCCGAGTAGTTAGCACGCTTGGTTACCGATCTAAGGGCCCTGGGTTCGAGCCCCGGATTTAGGCATGGATGTGTGTGTCGTTTTTCTGCTGAGGTCCTGCCATCCTCTCAGATCCTTCTACTATGGCATATAAACTGACAGGCTCCTGTCAGACCTCTGTGGCAAGCAGCTGCTTGAGGGGGTATTTATTTTTATTTTTTTATTCTGTTATGAAAGGTGTTGCTGCCACACGTTTTGGCAGCTGGCTAAATAGCAAAGGGGATCGATGCCATTCCTATGACATGGGGGGAACTTTCAAACCACGTGAGGGACTGTTACTTTTGTATGACACCTTCACTGGGAGGTAGTATTACTAAAGCGGAAAAAGACAAAATCGCACGGACTTCTTTTGGGCCCCTGATATTTGTGTAGCTGTTCAAAATAGAGTTAGGTTTCAGTTTGTGCCGTTTTTGGAACTAGATCTTTTTCTTCATGCCATTCTATTACCCATTTTCTGCCTGTTGTTCATTTCAAATTTCAGCTCTTGGCCTAGAACATTCTATAGCCTAGGACCTTCCCCGCGTCAGAAGTTTCATTTGACGTTGAGTTTGTTATTTTCGGCTTTCGTCTTCTGGAATTGTTCTCACATTTCCCATTTTTAAGGGGAGAAGAAAGCACGGGGGGCAACGTTTCATAGCCTATGACACTCCCCGCGTCACAAGCTTTCATTTGAAACATGAATCATTAAGTTTCTCTCTCGCTTTCGAAAGATATGGTGGAACAGCATTTTGTCAAATCCACAAGCCACCAACCGACAAATGTCGATGCCAAAGGCAATGGGAAGATAAGTAAAAATTTAAAAATTATTATATTCCACACTTTATAACTCGAACACAAAACCAGACTTAAACTGCAAGCTCAAATTCTTCCACAAATGAAGGACATTGAAATCTGTTTCAATCTAAAAAATAAATTTTTTTCACTATTTTTAAAACTCAAATCGTTTAGTATACCAAGAACTTTATTTAGTTTCAAATAGATGTAGGCGATGTTAAGAATAGTTCTATGTATGATTAATCCTAATGCAGAATGATGTTTAGCGTCACAAACTCTAGGTTAAGCAATGTGAAATGATGTGTTTAATATACCTGATTCTTCAGTAGTAAAGAATCAAAGGATGTGTCTTGTACACATGGAACTCATGAAAAACCAGGCTAAAAAAATTTTATTTCGCCGTGAGTGGAATTCGAACCACTTCTTCTTGAAACATGCCAGTTTTGTTAACCACTACACCATCATCGGCTAATGTTTTCCGTAGTTCGTAGATCGTATAATCATATTCGATGTACCGGGTAGTAATTTTACCCCTAAGCATCTTCATCATAAAGAAATCCCTATTTGGCATGAGTAAGAACAAAATATATAAGTAAACCATCCTTAGGTGGGCCCCTAAAGGCAAACGTAAGAAAACCTAAAAATAGCAGTAAAATTGTATAAGAAACCTAAAACGGGTAGGTCTCCTCAGAGAACGCTACCGTTTTAGACCTCTTGTACTTGTTCAAAACAGTATGATCTTAAGCAATCAGAGAAGAAATAATCTCATTGGGTTTATTGCTTACAGCCTCAAAAAATTTTGTTGAGGTGCGTTTTATATGTGTATATATATATGGTCGATGCCCAGGTCTTTATGGAGTAGTCTGTTAGTGACAAACAAGGGGGTATCGACCGCAGTTCTCAAAATCTTGTTCTGTAAGACCTGAATCTTATGTATATTCGTGGGTGTAGTATTCGCCCATATGGGTGAAGCATAGAGAATCACCGGTCTGATGATAATGTTTTTCTTCAGCTAATGAGATATATAAACTTTCTGGATTTTTTATTTGATTCGCACGGTGGCGCTATCTATCCGCGAAGTGGACAACTGTGTTTCCTCATAGAGATGGAGTATAATATTTGTCATTCACGCTCATGGCGTTAAATCCGAAGTTGTACTTACCAATCAAAGATCAGCCGCCTAAAATACAAATCGACGAATACGTTCGTTTTCCTACATCAGATACTGAGCACTTAGATTTAAAACAATTGGTTCTCTGAATAGAAGAAAACGTTACTAGAATTTGGAAGAAAAAATCCAGATGAATAGAAATAGAACAAGACATTAAAATTTATAAATTTAAGTTTAACCGACGTGCCGGTAGTTCAAATGGTCAAAAGAAAAAATATCGTGAAGAATTTCGAAGTTGATGTGGATTTACTTTAACTCTTCAGTAACATAAATTCAAATTTAATTCTTATAAATTTTGCTAATTAAAAGAAGGATATGTAATTAATTGCATATTAAAAATTTCTTTGATTAGATTCATATTAAGGAACTTTTGACTATGGTCAAATTCAGCGTTATGATTAATTTTGATTCTGATTTATATTAAGGGCTCTCAACGTGGGGTACGCCGTGAGAGCTCAAAAGTCGCTAGATCAAAGTTATTTTTCCATCGTTACACTATAACTATAGTTTTATCTAATTATACAAGAGGTACGCCAGTTACATAAACATTTCCAGGGGCTACGTGAAGCATAAAAGGTTGAGAACCGCTGATTTATATCATAGAATTGCTGACTACTAAAAGAGTAGAAATTTTCAATTCAGTCAATTCTGAATTCGGATTACAATACCCCCCCCCCCCTAATTGCCAGAAATATGTACTTTATTTCATTACACGTGCATATTACTTTAATGAACATATAGTCCATGCAATAACAGCCAGTTCATGAGGGAAATTCTCAGGAAAATTTTTAAGAAACCAGCAAAAACCCACTTATGTACAAAGGGCGGAGAGGGGGGGGGGGAAGGCTCCATCGGTAGCGCGCCAAACTCGTAATCTGCAATTCCCGGTTCCAGTCACGCCTGAGCCAATTGAAATTTACTGCCCACTGTCAATAGGGGACATTGATGGGCTTGGAAAGACCGCCGTCCGCCGGATGGGATGTTAAGCCGTGGCCCCGTGTGCGGGAGATCCATACCCTGTGCACGATAAAGAACACGCTGAATGGCCTTGAATGGGAAGCTGCCATTATTCTCCAACAGCTGTTCCAATGGGTCCTCTACCCCAAACCTTATCTGAGCCATCGGGGTCCTTGTGATCTGACCATTTAGCCTATGGTGTGCAAAAAAAAGTGCCGAACAAAGGTAAATCCACCCTACCCATTTATGTACAAATTGTTGTTTTATGAAAGATTTCTGTAGAGAACCTCGTTAGTCCCACACAAAGTTCCTACTCTTTCGTAATAGTTGTTCAATTTGTATGGGCTTGTTAAGGCCGTCATCCGTCGTATGGGACGTTAAGCCTTGACCCCGTGTGCGGGAGACCCATACACTTGACGGGAAGTTACCATCTCTCTCCCAACAGCTGTTCCAGTGGGTCCCCTGCCCCAAACTTTTCTGAGCCTTCGGGGTCCATGTGACCTGGCCATTTAGCCCATAGAATGCAAAAAAGTGCCGCTCAGAGGTAAAATAATCCAACCCATGTTCGATTTGCAAATTATCGCATTACCAACAGTTTTGGAAAATATAATTCGCTTCGTAAATCGAGGGATGCATGAGTTATGGTAATACTATTAAATGTAAATATTTTTGTTCAAAATAAGGTATATATATATAAATATTCCCATAAATATTAATATAACTTACACCATTAATAATAATAGAAACAAATAAAAATAATTTGGTGTTTCAAAGAATACGTGCAGAATATGTAACAACTTGATCTCTAGATTTGTGTTTTTGTTATACGAGGTGTTGCACCAACTGTATAAAATGTTTATGAGCCTATCGTGGCATCATACAGTCAAAGAAACGTTGAAATCGGGGAGCTCTTGAAATCGAACCATTTTCGTTAAATAATTGACAGGTGATTGATACCACAAAGGAAAAGGTTAACGAATCAGCGGACAATTTCACTGGTTGTTTTTTAAAGTTATCATCAAATCTACGCAACTAGGGAAGAATGTTTGGCAATTTGAAAATATTTGAAGGACCTGTTCTGCCGATTTGTTTAGAACTGATACTTGCAATATTTTTTACCGATCCTCCCATTACTTTTTGCTTTGATATTTGCCGGTTTTTGAAACTGGCAAATTTTTTCCACCATATCTTTCGAACGCAACGGAGCAACTTAATGATATGTCGAATGACAACTTGTAACGCGCGGAGAGTCATAGGCTGTAACAAAATAGACATCCCCTCATGCTTTCTTCCTCCCTAAAAAAAGGGGAAATATGAAAACAATTGTTCCACTACATCTCCAGAACGCGATTGCCGAGAGTAAGAAGCTATGCGTCAAAGGAAAACTTTTGACACTGGGAGTGTAATACACTAGAAAAAGTTGACATCCCATGCGTTCTTCTCCCCTAAAAAGGGAAAATATGAAAAAAGATTTTTCCGCTACATATTTTTAAGGCGAGTGCTTAGATTAATAAGTTATGCTTCAAATGAAAGCTTGTGATTAGCGGAGTGTCATACGTTATAAAAAAAAATTACTCCCCATAATTTCTAGCCCCCTAAAATTGGGAGATGCGAACATGACTGTTCTGGAGATATACGAAATTATCTCCTGAAACAGAGTATTGAAAATAACATGGAGTATATCAAATGAAAGCTAGTGACGTGGGGAGTGTTGTGGGTAATAAAAATATAACCCCTTGCTTTCGTCCTACCTAGAAATCTGAAAATCACTCATCTTCGACATCTTGCAAACGCGAGGGTCTACAGTTATGAGTTAGGTGTAAAATAAAAGCTCATATAATGACCGTTATAACGTATTTCGAAATTCGACCCCAGCATCCCCCTGAAAAAAAATGAGGGATTTTCACTGTGGTCGAACTTAATTAATTATATATTAAATTTTAGCTTGTGATGTCTCCAATGATATGGGCTACCTCAAACGCGACTCCAAACCGAAGAAAAAATGTGGTCGATGTTTATCAGTGCATATTATAAATGAAAGTTTCCGAAGATAGGTGTTTTTAGTCACATGTATTAAATCCGTATCATCTTAGAAGCCTAATAGTGCCTATTACAAGTAACAATGAAAACTACATAGAGACAAAATACCAGACTATGAACACCAACAGATTAAACTCTTTTTGGAAGCGTTCCTACATCTAATTATTGCCTTTGTAAAATCGAACTGTGGCAAAATTGGGCTTTTCATGAGGTTGTTTAGACATTCACCTTTAAATATATTTTTATTGGTTTAATTCAAAAATATCTACCTGTACAACATCTATGGCTTCAGCTTTTTTTAAAGGAAAAAGAGATTATTGAAATTCCGAAGGGAAGATTAAAACTCTCCTCCGTCGTACCCAACGTACCCACAATGTATGTTGGGTACTCCATTGATTCCCACTACCTGTATCATCATTTTAAAAATCTAATAATGCATGAAATGGCCAATAGGAAATGATGACTTTTAAAGAGAATGCCGTTTGCTATTTTTAGACTTTAACAGCTTCTAACGTTATAAATGCAACGTATTGGAACTTTCGAAAGGTGAATCGTTGTTATTGATCACAAAAATAACATATATGGAAAACAAGCATTTTCAGCCAATTAGTTCAAGATGAAATGTGGTTTCACATATTTGAAATATTCATTAAACTTTTAAACTAAGGTATTTATAAAGTGTTAACGGGAAGATGGCATTTGTTGTTTTACCCCTCAGCTGCACATTTTTTCCCCACAATCTGTTCAATGTACAGGTGTACAGATTACAAGTCCCAAGAGAGCAAGAAGGTTGCGATAGCTATCCCAAGGGCTCAGAACAAGTGAGGGAAATTGTTGTCATTGTTTATTATTTTACATCTACCGGTACTTTTTTGTACACATTGGCTTAAGTAGCCACGTCACAAGACTCCAAATGTTCAGAGAAGGTTTGTGAAGGGTAGCCAATGATCTTTTCTTAGAAGATTAGGGGAAAATATCCCGTTAAGATAATCCCAGGTGTTTTTCATTGTAATTCATGGTATAGTTCTATCGCACACGGAGCATTTTCAAGAATACCGGCATCCCATTCCTTTTCTACGTGATAAGAGTTAGAAGAGAGAAATTAGATGTTGGCAGAGCTGCTACTCGAATCTGGGAACTGTAGATTTCAAACATGAAGCTACGTACTAAGCATATCCTCTGTTTTCCCAAAATGCATTTCAAGGTAACGAAACTGCGTGCGAAAGGGATCCGCTGGCATACTGTAAGTGGATGAGAATATACTGTTAGGCCATCCATGTACTAGTTAACGTGCACAGAAGATATGGTTCTCGTGCAGCAAGTACAAAATATTTACACCACCTATGTCCATTATTTCTCAATAAATTATTTCATAACTGTGTCCCACTTCAATGTTACAAGGATACACAATGATTACTATTTGGGAAATGCCTTGATACTTTTTCATTGTCTTTTATTTTATTCTATGAGGAACAATGATTTCAAAATTACTCCCTCCTCTTCTTCCTCAATGAATTCAGGAAGATTAAAGTTAGAAATTTGTAGAAGTAAGTAGCATTTTAAGCAAGGTAATGTGACGCAATCGTGCCAGAAGGAAGTAAAGAGGGGGGGGGGGGGGCTGAAAAGACTGCATCTTTATTGCCGACATTACCCTTACTAGCATTTTTAAAAATAGGGCCATTGATCCAGCCCTTTATGTTTTATAACATAGTTGAAATGATTTCCCTAATAGGGATATTGCAATAGGGAAAAATTCTAATTTTATATTTGAAATATTGCAAATAAAACTTTTATACTTTTATTCGTTTTCATAAAATTTTTTAATAGATAATGAAATTTTTTGAACTTTTGAATTTTGTTTAATTTTATCTTAAAAGAATTCTATCCAATTCAATATTTTCCTGTGTAACTCTTACTACCTATTATTAATCAATCTAAAGAATTATTAATAATACCATATCTGTAATTATTTCGTATATTTTTTTATAAGGAAGAATATTGTTCTGGCTTTCAGCTCTGCTGAAACTTTTCGAAACGCAAGGAAGTAATTGTAATTAAAAACGAACTCTTAAAGTCAATATGTTTATGAGAATTATTAATTTGGCAGCAAAAAAATTTCATCCAGGTTTGCATCAGCATTAGTTTCAAAATCGGTCTTTTAATAAAAAAATCCTACAACAATATTTTGATATTAATTTTAGTCACAAAGTTACAACAATTAACTGAAAAAAGAATCTTTCCTAATAAAGTTCTTATCGTACTTATATTGATACATTCTCAAAATATTCATATTCAATAATAAAAATTTTATCTAACACACATGCTATCACCAATATCACTTTTTTTTACCTTTCTTTCTTTATAAAAATGGATAGATTAGATAGCAAACAGTGTCATTTTCTAAAATTCGAAATGTAAAATAAATCTTATCAGCTTCTAATAACGTCACTTTCCCATATTTCTTCTTTGAAATGTCACTTATATTTACAAATTTCTAACTTTTTTTTTCTTCACCTGATCAGTTTTGAAATCATTGCCCTTTCTTTTAATTTTACAATGCAACGAGGCATTCAATGTTGGAGATTTTTAAGATGATCTGTGTGCAGATTTCACCATATTCAGGTTGCTGAATACTGTTTCCACAGCAGCATTCCTGTACAGCAGAATCAGCAAGGGCTTTTCCACTTTTGGGAGCACTGGATACATCTGTTCACCATTATCTCCGTGTTTACATATTTTGCTTCAGTATGAGTCAAATTTACATTTGTTGGGTTGGGTTGTTTTACCTCTGAGCTGCACTTTTTGGCACACCATGGGCTAAATGGCCAGGTCACATTGACCCCGAAGGCTCAGAGAAGGTTGGGGGAGGGGACCCACTGGAACAGCTGTTGGGAGACAGATGGTAGCCTCCCGTCAAGGCCATCCAGCGTGTTCTTTAACGTGCACAGGGAATGTCTCTCCCGCACACGGGGCCACGGCTTAACGTCCCATCCGACGGACGGCGGCCTTTCCAAGCCCATCGGTGTCCCCTACTGACCGTGGGCAGGGCGGGGAATTTTGCGGAGATAAATCTCAACGCTGACCCAGCTGGGACTCGAACCTGTTAACTACACATTACGAGCCTGGCGCGCTACCGACTGAGCCACCCCCCGCCCCCAATTTACATTAGTTAAACTTCATTTTGTTTCCGAAAGGGAATAAGTAATGAAGTGATAATGAAGTTTGTCTCTATAAACTTTACATGAACAATGACATTGGGAAACCTGTTTGGAAGATGCCGTATTCTTTGCCAGTCACTTATTGATCTGCGGCTAAGATCAAGAGTTGTAGGGCACTTCAGAGCTTCAACGTCAAAGGTCAAGAGAACACAAATTTCTCTTGGCATAACCTCATAGAATTTCTTCACATTTCCGATGTCAAACTACAAGTTTCGAGCTGGGTTGGGTAGTTTTACCACTGAGCGGTAATTTGTTTGTACATCATAGGATAAATGGCCAGGTCACATGGACCCCGAAAGCTCAAAGAAGGTTCGGGGAGGGGACCCACTGGAACAGCTGTTGGGAGACAGATGGTAGCCTCCCGTCTAGGCCATCCAGCGTGTTTTTTAGCATACACAGGTTATGGCTCTCGCACACACGGAACCACGGCATAACGTCCCATCCGATGGACGGCGGCCTTCCCAAACCCATCGGTTTCCCCTGCTGACCGTGGGCAGGGCGAGGAGTTTTGCGGAGAAGTTTCGAGCTATTTCGTGTTTTGTGGCAAAGAAATATTCCTACACCACAAAATTTGTTTTCTTATTTGTCTCCTGCTGTGATGTCACATTTTCGAATGATTCCAAACTGAATATCTCATGCAATTAATGGACGTATAAGTAAAAAAATTAAATATGTGAATGTAAGTCCCTTGATGAAACATGAGGTTTGATTTCGAAACTCCTGGAAATGCGGCCTGGAGAAACAGGAAAAAGGTTAAGTTGAATTCCAGGGTAAAGTATCTAGGATTGAAGAGACACTATACCGCCAGCCGATAAACTATATTTAGTCTGAAGATGGAGGTGAATAATATATATATATATACACTCATGAGCAATAACATTATGACCATCTGGTTCGCCGGATAACCGCTTGCACTTGGCGTGACATCAACTCAACTACACCAAAGAATAAACCTTAAGTATTCTGTACCAGAGCCGTCCCGTGGCCGAGTGGTTAGCGCACTGGGCTACTGATGTAATGGAACTGAGTTCGAGTCCCGAGTAAGGCATGGATGTATGTGTCGTTTCTCTGCTGAAGTTCTGCCATCCTCAGTAATCTTCTACTGTGGTATATAAATCGATAGGCTCCTATGTGGTTTCTGCAGCAAGCAACTGCTTGTGGGGGTATTTATTTTATTTTTCTATACCAGCTGGGCATAATGACATCCCAGAGATCAGAGATGGAGAGAGGCATTGACATGGACCTGCGATAATGCGTTCCCCTGCATATCACAGATGTTCGATGGCATTCACGTCGGGTGAATTTGGCAGCCAAGAGACACACGATTTGCTTCAACATTTTCTTTGAATCATTCCTGCACAATGTGGACTTCGCTACATGGGGCATTTCTTGGTGAAAGAATCCAATGCCATCCTGATACACGGTCAACATGTAAGGCACCATTTGGTCTGAAACGTTGCCTGGGTATCCTTTAGAGGTGAGAATGTGCTCAAAGGGGATAAAGGGACCTTATAATGCGCAAGTGAACAATCGCCATACCACGATACTCCGTATTCTCGCCTATTCCCATCTAACGGCGAAGGCTAATTATAGCTGTTCACATGCGTGCGATCCAATACATAACTCCTAGTGCCATGATACAGCTCCCACCTGGATACATCAGATCAGGTGACTCTTTTTCAGTTATCCTCTGTCTAGTCAGAATACTCCTATCATGGTCAGTTGACATGAGTACATGAATGTGCCATAGATTCCGTAGTCCCATATGCAAGAGCCTCCACTGGATTGTGTGTATGCAAACGTTTCTCTGTTCACCCTTCTCCTAGGCTGCCATTAATTGAGTGATTATGAGCAATCTGTTGTCTCAGATAGCACGTGCCAACGTTAACCTCGAATGTCAACAAGTGATGGTCTCCCTTTTCTGGCATGTTGAGAGGAGGTGTACCCCTCTTCAGATTATGACTGCCGCACTTTCACCTTAGTGGCTATCGAGCAGCCAACAATGCCAGCGGTTTGCTGACCCCCGCCTTTTCCCAGTTTCGAGTCGCAGCTGGACCAGCGTTGAGATTTATCTCCGCAAACCTCTTTGCTCTGCCTATGTTCAGTAGGAGACAGTCCATCAAATGTGTCGTTAAATCTTTTCTCAGTGTACACATCAGAGCGTTCACTGCGCACGTTAAAGAACAGCTGGATGGCCTTGATAGGAGATTACCATCTGTCTCCCAACAGCTGTCGAGTATGTCCCCTCTCCCAACCTTTACTGAGCCTTTGCGGTCCTTGTGACCTGTCCATTTACCCCATTGTGTACAAAAAAGCTTCATCTCAAAAGTGGAACAACCCTACGTTTGCCTTCTTTGGTCCAATAATCATTCTTTATTCAAACTCCGGCAGGTCCCTTCATCTTCTCATTGCATGCGCTTCGTACTGATACGCTCTGTCATGCTGTCCATACTGGGTGTCCCTGAATCCATGGCCCAAACGTGAGGGGATGGTAGTACACACCGAACCCACTAATATTCGTCATAGAATATGCGGCCAGAAATGCAGTGAGAAGTCGGAAATGAAGGACAGACACAGAGGTTTGCAGAGTGACATTTATTGGAGATCATTACAACAAATGCTCAAACGTCCGTCCACCAACGTTGATACAGGCAGCATGACGGCATAGTAGTCATCGGCGTACCTGCTCGTAAACACCGGGCTTTCGCACAGATCGGTGGCTGCGACAGACAGTCCAGCTACCCGATCCTCTGCGTCTCACACACACGGGCGTCTCGTACACAACTCTTCAAATGTCCCTACAGAAAGGAATCGATACAAGAAAGATTGGGCGATCTGGGGGTCATGGGATGGGATTACCGTGCCCAATCCATTGGTTCCCAAATATGGTATTCAGATGCCTACGCACGTCCATGCTGATATGGGCGGGTTTCCCACGTTCGCCCATCGAAGCGGTCCGGCAGTAGGTTGGGTCCAATTAAGTAGTCGTGCACGATCCCCGCTCAGACATTGATGGGGAACCGTTGCTGGTTCGAATTTGGACTTGTACCATGGGGGATCTGGGCCCCCACAAATGCGTATTATGGACATTCACTACGCCTTCACGTGAGAATGTTGATTCATCCCTAAAGAGCACATGCGCGGGCAAATCGGGATGTGCGGCACTTTGCTGAAGGAACCGCTGAGCGAAATCCATGCGCAGGGGATAATCAACAGCAGTCAATGCCTGCACTCGCTGAAAGTGATAGGGGTGTAGCCCTTCTTCATGCAGTACTCGCCAGACACTGTTCCGATGCACACCCAGGCTCCGGGCAGCAGATCGTGTGTTTGTACCTGGGTTATCTGTCACCATACGCAAGATGTCCTCGCTCATAGCTGGCGTTCTGACCGTTCGTGCTCAGCATGCATCATGTCGGCATCATGTCGACTGATGTGGAAGATGCCTGCCTCAGACAGCTAGCGGTGCAGTTGCGCAAACATTTTAGGATATCGTTCACGGTAGAGTCTTTGCGACTCTCTACCATTGCCCTCAGCTACGTCGTACATCAGGTGCATATCGGCTTTCTCTGCGTTCGTAAACTGCTCCATCTCGTGTCCGGTCGACGCTGAGAATGCTGGGGTTTGGCCGATCCAGCGCTTTTAAACCGTGGCCCGTCTGTAGGAGAACCATATTCTGTGCGCGCTGGATGGCCTTGAAGGGAGACTACTATCTGTCTCCTATAGCTGCTAGCCAGTGGATAACCATCTCCAAGCCTTCGGGTGCTTGTGACCATAGTGTGCAAAAAATTCCTACTCAAAGGAATAGCCCAACCTTTATATTTGAAACAATTTGTTACCTCCAAAAAGGTAAACGTTTCTAGACTACTGAGATATTAATTTTTTCCCATTGATTGTCAAATAGTACTAAAATGTATGAAAAATTTTGTTTGAAATATTGGCTGGTAGTTAAACGACCGGAAGTGTTTCTGAAACATTTTGAAGAAAACATCTCAATAATTTCGTAAATTATTAAAAGAGCGATATTCAACAAATTAGTTTTGAAAATGGTTTGAAAAATAACATTCAGAACTGTTCTGAGAGCTTATATTCAGTGTCATGATTAATTTCTACTATAATATTAGAGAATTATTATGGGGAGTCCAAACTAAAAATTGGTGTTCACTCAAATGTCAGCCATATGTGTAAAATGCATTTATCAGTAGATGAATTTCGGCAATTCGTATTAGGTCAGATAAAGCATGCCTAAATATCAATAAAGATCTCCAGACATCTCATAAATAGTAAATATATCTCAGTCGTTGACGACTGAACAGAATTATGAAATATTTTGTCTGAAGCAATTGACGAAATTGCGTTAAGAAAAATGGACAATTTAATATTCGATAAATGCTCAAATATCCAACGAAGGTTTCTATTAATTTCAATCATTATAAAATAAATTACACAACTAGAAAATGACACATGATAGAAAGATTTTATAATATGTAACATATATACATTTACTAGTTTAGTGAGCACAACCGGTGGATCGCATGTCACCTGCCAATATTTTCCGTGAGGCCCACGACCGCTTATAATGGTATCGAAAATGCTAACGATATTTGACATCATTTGTTAATTTTTTTTGTTGTGATCATTACGAATTTTTAAAAATGTATTTATTTCTGTCATTTCGATAATGAAATACTGTGTCTACGTCTTAAAAGTTTTGTTACTGAGGCCCGCAGGCAAACACCTCTTATAACAGAAGGCCGATGGACCAAGTAATGACGTCATCGTAGATAGTCCTTTGTCCAGAAATATTCTTAGAAATTTATTTCTCCACTAAATGACCTTGCTGCCAATATCCGGGTCTCTCTATGTCCGGACTTCGTTTAATGGCCTTGCTGTCAATATCCGGGTCTCTTTATGTCAGTGTTTTAGTTTTCCATAGACATACATTTTCAAACTTCTTTCGTAAATTCCGATATAGAATAATAGCTGTTAACAATACTTGAAATGGTATGTCCTAGGTAAGCATTTACATAAATGACATCCAAATAAGAACAGAGTTATTTCAATTTTGTTCTGTTTAAATTTTAATTGTGAATTGGAATTAAAATCAATTGCTCTTTATGTCGCAGTGTGAGAACAACACTCTTCGACATGTGTGAATAACTCAACAAGTGTAGAATTAATTAATCAGAATGGCAAGTCCCAGATGTAACGCAGCATATGGCTGCACACCATCTTTGGGGATAATGCCACGCTCTCCACAACCTACAGTCGGGACAAGTCAGTGCAATAAAGACACAGCTCATCCATGACATCCTATGGCGAACAGTCCTATAGAAAGAAAGCTCACCCATCGGTCAAAACCTAAATTTAATCTGTTCCCAGGTTAGCCACAAAAATGGATATATAAATCCAAGTTGACTCGGCCCCCGGGGTGGAGACACTTAGTTTGACTTTTACATCGATAAGCCCGTCGACCGGGGAACCCACTCCCAGTCGCAAGCCCTCAACTTCGTCCTCACCATCTGTGCCGGGTCACCACAGCCCAGTTTGCCATTCAGCTGGGACCTTTGACTTCTCAAAGATTGCGTCGGACCACGCTTGACCGGTGCCCCCAACATCACTCAGCAGCCCTCCAACAACCTCTCCATCGGTTGTCAACCTACTGGGACGCACCAGTAACTGCCCAGCCCCAACCCCACATCACAGAGACACCTTAAGCCCCACCACCACCACCAACGCACACGATAGAATAAATTAATATGCCATCCCGGGACTAAAACTGACCTGGCAGTTAAAATGTTATGCCAAGTGACACTGCAGCTTCTACATTTCAGAATAATCTAATGAATGAAATATTTGGCAAAGCGAAATCTAAAGTCTGAAATTTATGATTTATAACCTTTAAAAAATTGCTCTCTCTGCCGAAGCATGATAAAAATTATCTTGTGATATGCAATTCACTGTGTAGAAAATATTTGTATCGACAAATATTTATTCCAAACTTTGTAGTAAAATCGATGCTATGGTATCAGAAGAATTCTTCACTACATCTTTTTTTGTTACTAGTACTAGAATGCGCCACTGAACCAATGTTACTGCTGAGATTATTTAAACCAGAATACTGATTTACGAAACTAGCCTCATTGAGTTTACCGATATCTTTAACGATTTTAGGACTGTCGGAATTTTCTCAAAGTCTGTACTAGGTTGAACGTGCTTGGGATCGTGTGGAAAATTAACTGCTGGTTTCATCTCTTTGAAAGACTCAGGGTTTGATGCGACATCTGTTGGTAGAGGTACGAGATAATTGGTAAAATTCTCTTTTTCCATTTTTTGAAAGAAATATTTTTGTAAACGTGGTACATAAGTCCAGCAGGTCAGAGGAACTCCATGAACATAAAACTGGGAGACGTGGAACATCGAAAACCGAACAGTAAGGGATTGTCATTGTTTTCTTTGAAGCTGAAGAATGGCAGTTTGAACGAGAGACCACCTGCTGTGAAGTGGGATGTCATTTCAGTATTTCAAAAACAAATATGTTTTGAAATAAAGTTTTTAATTTTTAACAATCTATTGATATATTTGTAACCAAATAATTTTGCTTACAATTATTCATAATTTGTTATGGTAAATTTTGAAACGGTGAATAAAAAGACCCTGGGACAAAGATAGAGAAAAAAAACATGACACTCAGAAGTTTAAAAAAAAACACTCGCAAAGAATATGTAAACCATATTTTTGGATTACGTTTACGTCCAGATAATACAAGCAACAATTCCAGCTGCAAAAGGCAGGTGTAACAACCATGACTGTGAATTTGGCAACAATCGAAAATTTCTTTATTTCAATTTCATTTATGCTTAAAAAAATGCAATATTTTACTACTTAATGCCAAACGTTTAGCATGTAATAATTTATTTTGAAAGCGGCGGGGTTGGCTAGGTCGGTAGCGCGCCAGGCTTGCAATCTGTGGTTCCCAGGTTCGAGACCCAGCTGGGTCAGCGTTGAGATTTATCTCGGCAAAATCCCCCGCCCTGCCCACGGTCAGTAGGGGACACCGATGGGCTTGGATAGGGCCGCCATCCGTCGGATGGGACTTTAAGCCGTGGCACCGTGTGAGGGAGAGCCATACCCTGAGCACGGTAAAGAACACATTAGATGGCCTTGACGGGAGGCTACCATCTGTCTCCCAACAGCTATTCCAGTGGGTTCCCTCCCCCAACCTTCTCTGAGCTTTCGGGGACCATTTGACCTGGCCATTTAGCCCATGGTGTGGAAAAAAGTGTCGCTCGGAGGTAAAACAACCCAAAATCTATTTTGAATATGTATAATAATTGATTAATGAATTCTATTTCCATCCAAAAATTGCCTATAAAGTATTCTCTACCGCCATTAAATATTTCGAAAGAATTTAAAATGAAATTATATGCGCTATGTTTTGCCTTACTCATAAATAAAAAATGGAAATGCGGAAAAATTTCTATTGCTGAAATGTATTAAAATCTAATTAGTATATAGCAAAGTTTGATTATCATGTTAATGGAACCTGCTAATAGATTTTACATGCTCCTTTTTAACCGTCTTTGCTGTTACAGAACTGAAGATATATTGATTGGATAATAGACTTTGTTGTCTTTCATGTTTTTGGTGTAAGCATATATGTTATTTCTGTTTAAGAGAAGATTAAAATTATATTTAAAAACGGAGAAAGATTTTCATGAATTATTTCTTTCGGTCGATCTTCCTTTGGTTAGAATTTCAGATAAAATGAATCGTTGTAAAAGTGTATTTGACGAATGCCTTTGTGTATCTCTGACTTCGTTTCGTAAAAGGGTATTTTCGACGAATACATCCTAGAACCGGGTTTGTCCTATGTTTCTGAACTTTCGTTGCTGAATTGCTAGAAGACTGTTCGACATTCCCCAATAAAATATTAAATTCGCGCTTTTTTTATTTCAGCAGCATAACGCTTTCATGCACGAAGCTGAAAATTGCAAACATCGACTTCACATATATTATACTAATTTGCTTTGCATGCATAAATAATTCAGTTCCTCCTTAAAGGCGAAACATACTAGACATTTCAACTGTAAAAAACCGAAGATATATTAATTAACTATAAATAACCTCATAAATTATTTCAGTTAAACAATTTAACGGTAGTTTCAGTGGCAGGAAGTATAAATATGCTGACGTGAAAAATTGGAAAAAAATAATACCGAATTTCATCATTACAAACATCTCAAATCAATTATCGTTGCCACGGCGGGAATCGAACCCGCAACTCTCTAGATATATGCCAGAGCGCTCTACGATTAAACCGTTAAACCAAGGAGTGTCTAAGGGAGAAGAGAGCTAGCTTCCATAGACGTATTGAAAACTTTTCGATTGCAGCGCGCTCTAAATACGACAAATCGTGCATTGCAGTGAAGCCACCTAGCTAGGGAGAGGAACGAGTTCCCTGCATTAGGAGGGAGGACGAGTTCCCTGCATTATTTTTTGCATTATTTTTCCACCGCCGAGAAAAGTTTTCAATTGTTTACACCACGTGATTAATTTTACATACACTTTGACTTTGAAAAACGTACAATCACACTTTCTTTTCGTTTAGAGAGAAAATATCAAATAATGTAATCGTTTTTTTTTAATAAAATCCACTTTTGTACAACTGGTAGTAGCTATACTAAAGAACAAAATTTTAATATTTTGAACAACCTATAGCATTTACTATATTATAATAAATTGAGATTTATGTGTCAATGCAGGATAACATGATCTATATAATTATATTTTTTAAAATTGCTGATATTTTCAATAAACCATCTCTTCGTAAGCAATATCAAATCGAGTGTTTTACTTTTGTCAACGTTCAACAGATGGCAGCAGGCACTTCCTGTATCAACCATAAAAAAATTACGCTGTTAGAGCACAGTGCAGAAGCCAATGTACATCGATATACTCCAGGGAACACAAACCTGAAACATACATTGACTTATATATATTCGCAAGATCATTAAATGTATTAATTTACATACTAATTTTAAAATTCTGAAAAATTACTCAAAATAAACATATAACGACTTTTCCGTAAAATGTATTCCTGAACGGGATAAAACACTCATTGAATAACTTTAGGGTCAGCTACCACTGTGCCAAACAGCCATGGCTGTTAGACATTTGGAAACACTGGTTAAATCCCATTACATATACCAATAGTAAGACAAATCATATCTGCAGTGAGCTACACTGATTGCACTGCGCATGCGCAGAACGCCCCCTTACAGTTGTTTTTGTGCCTGCACATCAATTTGCCACATTCAGCTTCGGTAAAATTCCGCAGAACGGCGCCACTTACGCTTGTGCAAAGCTAGTCATCTTCACCTTTAGACCTCCTTTGGTTAAACCATAAGCAACAACGAAATTCTTCCAGAAAAAGACCTATAAATCTTTCACTGAGATGTGGTGGACCTTGCGCCATCTATACGTCAGGAGAGGCAACTTTTTCCAAATTGTTGCTAATAACTGCACGACCACACCTGTAGTCGGTTCTTATTTCTCTTCTCGCCGAGCGGTATGCAAGCGACCGCAAGCAAGAGCCAATCATATAGCCGCTGACGAATGACGTAGTCAGAACAGCTGGGCGAAAGTGAGCCTTACTTTGCATTTGTTATTAGGTGCGTTGGAGAGATGGACGACTACAAACTTTTAAATTTAGGGCGTGATTGCCCTTGTCTATATGACAAGACGCATCGAAATCATAAAGATCGAGGAATGATACGAAATATGTGGGAATCAATAGCTTTAAAACTGAGCAATGTTTCAGGTGAATTTCTATGTGTTTTGCATTTTCAATATTACCCATCGTTAGAGAGCACTATTACAACTTTTAGATTTGAAAAGTGTCTATAGTTCATCAATCATTTCAAACCCCAGAAGAATATATCGAAAAACCAAACGAAAAGTGCATGCATGCCCGGATCTAGAAAGCATTCGAGGGGGGGAGGGGGTAAGAAACACAATCGATCCAGAAAAATGTAAAAGGAGGGGGGGGGGATGAAGAGATTTGATTATAAATGCAGTATAACATTTGACACACCGTTTCCCAATTCTTTAAAATATTTATGTTCGTTGCATTTTAATGCTTCGTAATTTTTTGCCTCTTTTACACTTACTAGCATTCTGAAAGGACAATGACCTTCTCCGAGATTCGGCCATTGATGCATGACACAAACAGGCCACAAAGTAAAAACACTAGCTATTATTGAATAGGAACTGAAAACAATTCTAAATGCAACTTTCCTTATTGTTAGCTCCAATCTTTCGGCTGCAGAAATGGACTTTCTGAAATTTGTGTCCTTCTTTGCTAGTGGTTCAACAAGAGCTGAAACCGGTTTTAACTGAACAGATGACATACGCAAAAATTTTTGGTAATGTTCAGGGTCAGCCTCCTGAATAGTAGGGATTAAACTGTGGAAATCGCGTACTCTTTCTCTATCATTAAAAATCTGGCGAACCCATTTTGTGCGATTTTTTTTACTACTACGAAGAGAAGAGAAATAATACGTCTATGATTAGCGAAGGCAAGTGATATTAACCGTTTACGAATGAGCAAACCTCTTTTCCTGCACATGATGTTTAAAATAGAATGAACGCAATGTCAGAAAGCCCGGTTGATCTCGCAGAGACAACAAAGCAATAGATCTAACTAGATCTGAAGCTATTAATTTGTTACTTTTTTGTCTCTGCTTTGTTGTCTCTGCGAGATCTACCGCAGCTATTCGAGATTGTTTGCAGCGAGAAGGCTTTCGCAGACCGCACGTTAAAGGCCGCACCCGTCCCTTGCGGAAAGGCACGGAGATGCGAGTGACGTCACAGTGCGTTTGCGACGCGGCGAACGGCAAGTGTGAAGAAGCCTTTACCTTTCCTTAGTTATCGTCCGTTCCTGATTGTATGCTGGTGCTGTATGTGAGTGATATGCCCGTTCTTGTGTGAACAATATAGACCATTGTTATTCCATTTATGGCAAAGTCATTTTTGATTCAGAAAAGCGTGAAATAACGCCTGTCATCAAAAAAGAATACCACCTTTACTTTGCGTGTGAGATTGGAGATCAGAGAGGAGCTGGACTCCGCAAATACTGTGTAATAGCTGTATAAACAACACCTCCTATAACATGCCAAATTCACGACGTCACCTTAGATAGACTTACCATAAAAACAATTCTTATAATTTTGATCCTAAATATTATTACAGGTTAATTGTTGTTGCTAATTTTTATATTAATATTTACCTATAAATATATTTTATTAAAAATTAAATTATTCGCATTTATTATCAAATATATTAATGCTATTCATACAAGTAATTTTTTACCTAAATAAAATATATTTATAGATAAACATTAGTGTAAAGATTATCCATAATCCACCAGTAATAATATTAGAAGCAAAACTATAAGAAGTGTCATATGTTAGGACTACTGAAAGTGACGTCATAATTTTCTACTAGCTTTCTGTTATGAGAGGTGTTGCTGCAACACGTTTTGGCAGCTGGCTAAACAGCAAAGTTAATTGATGCGATTCCTATGATATGGGGGAACTATCAAGCCACGTGAGGGACTGTTACTTTTGTATGACACCTTCACTGGGAAGTAGTATTACTAAAGCGAAAAAAGACAAAATCGCACGGACTTCTTTTGGGCTCCTGATATTTGAGTAGCTGTTCAAAATAGAGTTAGGTTACAGTTTGTGCCGTTTTTGTAACTAGATTTTTTTCTTCATTCCATTCCATTACCAATTTTCTGCCTGTTATTCATTTCAAATTTCAGCTCTATGCGTCCAACTGACATTAGTCTATATACTTTGAAAATTTCTTAACATTACTTATAGCCATCACGTATTAACCACCTGGGAAAGGTTTGTAAAATTTTTCGTATTTGCGCATCATCTCTGGCTGAACATAAAATGACGAATGCAGATGTTATTTAACATTTGAAAAGTAGAAAGACGAATTACCCACGTCGTGTCTAAAGTCTGATTAACGTTAACTAACACACACAGATGAACTTACTATCTGGGGGTGGCTGTATGAATTTTGTATACTTGCATAATGATGGAATGTGTCTATTGATCAGTAATTCTATGGTTACATTACACTTGAAATTAAGATGAACCTGATTTTGAAAACAATGGAAAATTCCTAACTTCAGTTTAGCAAATGTAATTCATTTGAAATTTATTTCATACTTTTTTAAGTTACAACGATCTATTTTTTTTAGCAGAAAAAAAAATGCAAAATTTACTTTCAAAATTTGTTATTTTTGCGTTAATGGAATTCAATTTTTGCCTCAGAAAAGCTAATCATTTTCTTACCGGTCACTAAATTCCCTAATTTATTTTAAAAATATAATTTATAAGTGCCTTCAGGAGAAAATCTCCAACAGAAATCTGTATTTCTAGGAAAACCGTATGGGTGAATCTTCAAATGTAAGGTACAGAAAATCTGTCCGGTTTATGATTCATATTAAATAGATATTATTACAAATATCAATATTAAGGTCTTAAAATGCTTTTCTTATTCTCATCAAGTCAGATTAATGTCAAAACTCGACCTATTCGTCTTGAAAGTCGCGAAATCAACTCTTGATTCAGTAATGTACATTTTCAGAAGTATTGTAATATCCTGACGTACTGAAACCATGTGAAATTTGATTCTGCAAACCAAGTTCTAATTAATGGAAGAATGGACACGCAAAAAGTCACCTTTAGTTCTGTTTATTTACCAAAAAAACGACAAATTTTATATCTTCTAAAGCGAATGAAATAGTTAAAAATTATTCATAACAATTGCTATCATGATACTTCTACCTTTCAATCATTATTGCTTAACCTATTACAGAATGACTTTTAATTGTAAAGTTATTAATGACAAAGATTCATTTTAAATTAATAACAAAGAATTCATTTCAAGCTCGTGGTGAATAAAAAAAAATCTAATTATTGCTTAAATATATTTTGTCTGTCTGTTCTTGAATATTTAACATTCTGTTTTGAAGAGAAAACAATTTATGGTTGGGTATATAGGAATGAAATTTGCTCTTGCGTTTTCTTTAATCATCCATTAGTCAGAATTTCATCCTTTAAAAGCGTTAAATGGTTTATAGTAAGAAGAGAAATTTCCCTCCGTCTTTCCGCATGGTGGAAAGAGTGAAACCCAACACATACTCGTTGAGAAAAAAGGGAAAATGCTTTCTGTGTTTGATAGATACTAATAAGGGTGAACGTTTTCTGGAATGTTATGTAATTAAAAGAAATATTTTTTCCATTTCCTGAATTATTCATTAGTTTGAATTCTACCGTTTAATTAACGATCTATCGCAATTGACGAAAGAATGAAAAAGGCTTTGTTGGTTTGGCTCCTTTCTGCAGGTCATTTTGATTTCGGTACACGATGCTGCTTCATTTTCTTTCCTAAAACAGAAGTTTCCCTACTTTAAATGTTCGTGTTACAACGTTTTATCTGTCATCCAAGGATGCAACTTTATTTTTCCATTTGAGTTTGGGTATTGCCATCGCCGAAACCTCCTCTTCCTCTTTATTGTAACTCAATAATAAGCTTAAGAAGGTCTTCATCAAATTCTTTGTTGGGTGACTTGATCTTGTTTTTATACTGTATGAATGTCACAGTTAAAATTATTCCAGTTTATGCCACAGTTGCACCATACAGGGTGTTTCAGAGTTGATTTGGTGCGGGGGTGGCTAAGTCGGTAGCGCACCAGGCCCCTAATCTGCAGTTACTAGGTTCAAGTACCAGCAGGGCCACCGTTGCGATTTATCTCCGCAAAACTTCCTATCCTGCCCACGATCAGTAAGGGATAATGATGGGCTTGGAAAGGCCGCCTTCCGTCGGATGGTTCGTTAAGCCATAGCCCCGTGTGTAGGCTATACCCTGTGCACGTTAATTAACACACTGGATGATCTTCACGCCAGCCTATCATCTATCTCCCAACAGCTATTATATTGGGTTCACTCCATCGACATTCTACGAGTCTTCGGGGTCCTTGTCACCTGACCATTTAGCCCATGATGTTAATAAAAAGTCAAAATTTTTCGTTAAAGAAATTAAAATGCATATCACTACAAATCCGTTGATTTTATGGGTAACTATACAACTTTTCAGTAACTCTTGACTTCAAGATTTTAAATTCATTTTCTACAAAAAATCGAGAATGAGATTTTTTATCCCTTCAGTCTATAAACATTCAGATGTTTTGTTTTTAGAGACAATATATAAAATTCTTTTTCGTCTGGACAGGTACCAAAGAGATAAAGATGTCACATTCTGAATCTTCCATTAGTTTCAATTTCAAATAATTTTGATTGATTACAATATCCAGTTATTTCTAATAATCTTTCAGTAATTTAAAACCACATAGCTCTGCATTTGTAATAATCCGGTTCCTCATACAGAACCATACTGAAAGCTGGAAATTTAATAAAATTCTAACACTTAACTAGATATAAATTTATATGTAACTTTTACTAAACTGTTAGCCGGTAGTGTATCTAGTGTGAAGGGAAAATAAGGTGGTGATATGAAATTTTCGAAGAAAATATTGACTCATATTCTGAATATTTTCAACAGTATGGAAAATAATTTCCTTAAATATAGCACGAAAATAATGATTTACGGATTTTGAAAGGTTTTCAATTCAGGAAAATTATCAATTTCAGCTATGATAAAATTGCCTACTAAACTAGTAACAAAATCTCACAACTGAATTTCACTCAAACATTATGCAGGTTATGAAATTCTTCCAGCCATTTCCCAAATAGTATGCCCGGATGTAACAATTACGAACAGTGCATGACTTTCCTGCGAACGGCGTCATTCAAATCAGAGGGCTTAATTAAATACATTTCGAAGTAGGATGACCTGAGTAGGTATTTTCATAGTTGGCCTCTGACTAAAACCAGGAGTACATGAGATAATATGTCCAGATCACAAATTCTATTAGGTTCTAGCAAATTAAATATTGTATACACTAAATTCTGGTGTCTGCAACTTAGAATTAGTACCCTATATAAAATTCGCTCTTTCTGCAAAAATAGCAAAAATTCTCCTGTGTTACATAAATTTCGCCTCAGTTGCGCAGGGGATTTCGTTGGCTCGTAACAGGTGTTGGGGTCTAAGATCGAGTCCTTGGAAGCCGGGGCGGTCCAAGATACGCATTTTGGGAAGACGGTCAGCAGAGAACAACTGTAAAAAACTGGACTCATTGGAACAAAGCAATGGTTCTGTGTGAATCCGTCTATTGGCCTTTGGAGGCAGAAACGACCGTCCCTACCACTTTCCATTGAGATGCACCCTCCACTGCCGGGATGGTATTGGATGTGTGTTTATATGTTATATATATATATGAAAGTAGGACAAGCCTTATTAGAACCTCTAGGATATGTCCGCCTTTTGTGTAAAATTTGTTTTTTCTGTTATTTTATCTCTGAACAGCACATTTTTCCACACAATATGCTAAATGGCAAGTCGCAAGACTCCAAAGGCTCAGAGAATGTTGTGGGGGGGGGGAGGACCCACTCGAACATCTGTTAGAAACTGATGGTAGCCTCCCGTCAAGGCCATCCAACGTGTTCTTTAACGTGCAAAGGGTATGGCACTCCCGCACAGGTGACCACGGCATAGTTTCCGAAATCAAGGACGTCGTCCTATCCAAGCCCATTGGTAGCTCTTACTGATCTTAAGCAGGGCGGGAAGTTTGGCGGAGACAAATCTCAACGCTGACTCAGCTGGGACTCGAACCTGGGAATACCATAACGTTTAACGTCAGATTAAATATCATAACGGATTAAGACTCCTAGAAAGATAAAACCTGTAAGAGACTGGCCTCCACCACAAGATGTTCATGAACTTCCTAGTTTTATTGGACTTTGCACCTAGTACAGAAGATTTGTCAAGGGTTTCTCCAACATCGCAAGGCCATTACATCGTCTCACAGAGGAGGGCCAGCGGTTCATGTAGATCACCGAATGTGAAGTAGCTTTCCAACAGTTGAAACAGGCTCTTTCCAC